>CM074308.1:5925374-6402739 GCA_037194245.1 Opsariichthys bidens | reverse complement strand
AAAGTTTTGGCTGTGTTGTCTACAGGTTAGTTTGTTAGGGTGTTTTGGTAGTTGTTAGGAGTCTTTGTCTAAGTTTTGGCTTGTTGCTAGGGTAGTTGTTTAGGGTGTTTTGGTAGTTTGTTAGAGTCTTGCTAAGTTTTGGCTTGTTGCTAGGTAGTTGTTAGGGTGTTTTGGTAGTTGTTAGAGTCTTGCTAATTTTTGGCTTGTTGCTCCATGATAGTTGTTAGAGTCTTGCAAGTTTTGGCTTGTTGCTAGGTAGTTGTTAGGGTGTTTTGGTAGTTGTTAGAGTCTTGCCCTAAGTTTTTTTTGCTTGTTGCCTAGGTAGTTGTGTTAGAGTCTTGCTAGTTTTGGCTTGTTGCTAGGTAATTGTTAGGCGTGTTTTGGTAGTTGTTAGAGTCTTGCTAAGTTTTGGCTCTGTTGCTCACAGGTTAGTTGTTAGGGTGGTTGGGGTGTGGCGGCTTGGGTAGTTTGCTTGGAGTCTTGCTAAGTTTTGGGCTTGTTGCTAGGTAGTTGTTAGGGTGTTTTGGGTAGTTGTTAGAGTCCTTCGCTAAGTTTTGGCTTGTTGCTTTGGCTTCAGGTAGTTGTATAGGGTGTTTTGGGTAGTCTGTTAGAGTCTTGCGAAGTTTTGGGGCAGTGCTAGGTAGTTAGGAGTGTTTTTGGTAGTTGTAGAGTCTTGCTAAGTTTTGGGTTGTTGCTAGGCTAGTATGTTTAGGGTGTTTTGTATTGTCAGAGTCTTGTAAGTTTTCGGTTGTTGCTAGTAGTTAGGGGGTGTTTTGGTAGTTGTTAGATCTTGCTAAGTTTTGCAGGTTGCTAGCGTTGTTTAGGGGTTTTGCGTTAGTTGTTAGAGTCTTGCCTAGTTTTGGCTTGTTGCTAGGTAGTTGTTAGGAGTGTTTTGTAGTTGTTAGAGTCTTGCTAAGTTATTGGCTATGTGCTTAGGCTAAGTTGTTAGGGTGTTTGGTAGTTGTTTAGAGAGTCCTTGTCTAATGTTTTGGCTTGGTTGCTAGGTAGTTGTTAGGTGTTTTGGGTAGTTGTTAGAGTCTTGCTAAGTTTTTGCTTGTTGCTCGGTAGTTGTTAGAGTCATGGCTAAGTTTGGTCTTTTTGCTAGGTAGTTTTAGGGTGTTTTGGTAGTTTGTTAGAGTCTTGCTAAGTTTGGCTGTGTTGCTTAGTGTAATTGTTAGGTGTTTTGGTAGTTGTATAGAGTCTTGCAAAGTTTATGGCTTGTTGCGTTACCAGGTATTGTTAGGTTATTTGGTAGTTGTTAGAGTCTTCTTGCTAAGTTTTGGCAGGTTGCTATGGTAGTTAGGGGTTTTGGTAGTTGTTGGAGTCTTGCTAAGGTTTGGCTTGTTGCAGTAATTGTTAAGGGTTGTTTGGGTATTGTTATATTCGTGCTAAGTTTTGGCTTGTTGCTAGGTAGTTGTTAGGGTGTTTTTGGGGTAGTTGTTAGAGTACCTGTGCTGAGTTTTGGCTTTGTTGCTTAGGTAGTTTGGTTAGGGTGTTTTGGTAGTTGTTAGAGTCTTGCTAAGTTTTGGCTTGTTGACCTGGTAGTTGTTGAGTCTTGCACTAAGGTTTTGGCTTGGGCTTTTCGTTGCTAGGTAGTTGATTAGGGTGTTTTGGTAGTTGTAGATCTTGCTAAGTTTTGGCTTGTTGTTTTTTTTACTAGGTAATTGTTAGGGTGTTTTGGGTAGAAATTTGTTAGAGTCTTGCTAAGTTTTGGCTTGTTGCATAGGTAGTTGTTAGGGTGTTTTGGTTAGTTGTTAGAGTCTTGCTAAGTTTTTGGCAGGTTGTCTAGGTAGTTGTTAGGGTGTTCTTGGGTAGTTGTTGGAGTCTTGCCTAAGTTTTGGCTTGTTGGCTAGGTAGTTGTTTGAGGGTGTTTTGGTGTTTTGTAAGTAGTTGTTAGAGTCTTGCTAAGTTTTGGCTTGTTGCTAGGTAGTTGTTAGGGTGTTTTGGGTAGGTTGTTGGAGTCTGCCTGAGTTTTGGACTTGTTGCTAGGTAGTGTTGGGTGTTTGCGGTAGTTGTTTAGAGTCTTGATAAGTTTGGCTTGTTGCTAGGTAATTGTTAGGGTGTTTTGGGTAGTTGTTAGATTTTTTTTTTTTCCAGTCTTGCTAAGTTTTGGCTTGTTGCTAGCGTAGTTGTTAGGGTGTTGTTGGGTAGTTGTTGAGTCTTTGCTAAGTTTTGGCTTGTTGCCTAGGTAGTTGTTAGGGTGTTTTGGGTAGTTGTTAGAGTCTTGACCTAACTTAAGTTTTTTGGGCTTGTTGCTAATAAGGTAGTTGTTAGGGTGTTTTTGGGCTAGTTGTTAGAGTCTGCTAAGTTTTTTTTTAGCTTGTTGCTAGGTAAATGTTAGGGTGTTTTGGGTAGTTGTTAGAGTCTTGCTAAGTTTTGGCTGTTGCATAGGTAATTGTTAGGGTGTTTTGGGGTAGTTGTTAGGAGTCTTGCTTAGTTTTGGATTGTTGTAGGTAGTTGTTAGTGCGTGTTGAGGGTAGTTGTTAGAGTCTTGCTAAGTTTTGGCAGGTTGCTAGGTAGTTAGGGTGTTTTGGTAGTTGTTGGAGTCTTGCTAAGTTTTGGCTTGTTGCTAGGTAATTGTTAGGGTGTTTTGGGTAGTTGTTAGAGTTTTTACATATCTTGCTAAGTTTTGGCTTGTTGCTAGGTAATTGTTAGGGTGTTTTGGGTAGTTGTTAGAAGTCTTGTAAGTTTTGGCTTTTGCTTAGGTAATTGTGTAGGGTGTTTTGGGTAGTTGTTGGAGTCTTGCTAGTTTGGCTTGTTGCTAGGTAGTTGTTAGGTGTTTTGGTTGTTCGTAGAGTCTTGCTAAAGTTTTTGGCAGGTTGCTAGGTAGTTAGGGGCTGTTTGGTAGTTGTTGGGTCTTGCTAAGTTTTGCTTGTTGCTAAAGGTATGTGTTAGTGGGTGTTTATGGGTTAGTTGTTATAGGTCGTCCTAAGTTTTGGCTTGTTGCTAGGTAGTTGTTAGGTGTTATGGGGTTATGTTAGATCTTGCTAAGTTGTGGCAGTTGCTAGGTATTAGAGGTGTTTGGTATTGTTGGAGTCCTTCGCTAAGTTTTTTGCTTGTTGCTAGGTAGTTGTTAGGGTGTTTTGGGTAGTTGTTGGAGTCTTGCTAAGTTTTGGCTTGTTGCTAGGTAGGTTGTTAGGGTGTTTTTGGGTAGTTGTTAAGTACTTTGCTAAGTTTTTGCTGTTGCGAGGTATTGTTAGTGTTTTGGGGTAGGTTGTATAAGTCTTGCTAAGTTTGGCAGGTTGCTAGGTAGTTAAGGTGTTTTGGTAGTTGTTGGAGTCTTGCTAAGTTTTGGCTTGTTGCTAGGTAACGCTTGTTAGGTGTTTTGGGTAGTTGTTAGAGGTCTTGCTAGTTTGGAAGGTTGATGGTAGTTAGGGTGTTTTGGTTATGTTGTTGGAGTCTTGCTAAGTTTTAGGCTTGTTAGCTAGGTAATTGTGTAGGGTGTTTTGGGTAGTTGTTAGAGTCTTGCTAAGTTTTTTGCTTGTTGCTAGGTTTTTAGTTGTTAGGGTGTTTTGGGTAGTTGTTAGAGTCTTGCTAAGTTTTGGCTTGTTGCCAGGTAGTTGTTAGGGTGTTTTCGGGTAGTTGTTGGGTCTTTGCCTGAGTTTTGGCTTGTTGCTAGGTAGTTGTTAGGGTGTTTTGGTAGTTGTTAGAGTCTTGCTAAGTTTTGGCTTGTTGCTAGGTAATTGTTAGGGTGTTTTGGGTAGTGTTAGCGCTTCTACAGTTTGTTGGCTTGTTGCTAGTTAGTTGTTAGGGTTTTTAGGGTAGTTTTTTGGAGTCCTTGCAAAGTTTTGGCTTGTTGCTATGAATCTCTGTTAGGGTGTTTTGGGTAGTGTTAGAGTCATGCTAAGCTTTTGGCTTGTTGCTAGGTAATGTTATGGTGTTTTGTGGTAGTTTTGTTAGAGTTTGCTAGTTTTAGGCTTGTTGCCTAGGTAGTTGTTAGGGGTGTTTTGGGTAGTTGTGGAGTCTTGCTAAGTTTTGGCTTGTTGCTAGGTAATTGTTAGGGTGTTTTGGTATTGTTAGAGTCTTGCTAAGTTTTGGCTTGTTGCTAGTAACTGTTAGGGTGTTTGGGTAGTTGTTAGAGTCTTGCTAAAGTTTTGGCTTGTTGCTAAAGGTAGTTGTTAGGGTGTTTTGGGTAGTTGTTAGAGTCTTGCTAAGTTTTGGCAGGTTGCTAGGTAGTTAGGGTGTTTTGGGTAGTTGTTGGAGTCTTGCTAAGTTTTAGCGCTTGTTGCTAGGTAATTGTTTAGGGTGTTTTGGGTAGTTGATAGAGTCTTGCTAGTTTTGGCTTGTTGCTAGGTAGTGTTGGGTGTTTTGGGTAGTGTTAGAGTCTTGTATAAGTTTTGGACAGGTTGCTAGGTAGTTAGGTGTGTATTGGGTAGTTGTTTGGAGTCTGTCAGTTTTGGCTTGTTGCTAGGTAATTGTTAGGGTGTTGTTTTGGGTAGTTGGTTAGAGTCTTGCTAAGTTTTGGCTTGGTGTTTTTGCTAGGTAGTTGTTAGGGTGTTTTGGGTAGTTGTTTGGAGTCTTGCTAAGTTTTGGCTTGTGCTAGGTAGTTGTTAGGGTGTTTTGGGTAGTTGTTTGAGTCTTGCTAAGTTTTAGGCTTGTTGCTAGGTAGTTGTTAGGGTGTTTTGGGTAGTTGTTAGAGTCTTGCTAAGTTTTGGCAGGTTGCTAGGTAGTGTTAGGGTGTTTTGGTAGTTGTTGGGTCTTGCCCTAAGTTTTGGCTTGTTGCGTAGTAATTGTTAGGGTGTTGTGTGTTTTGGTAGTTGTTTAGAGAGTCTTGCTAAGTTTTGGCTTGTTGCTAGGTAGTTGTTAGGGTGTTTTGGGTAGTTGTTGGAGTCTTGCTAAGTTTTGGGCTTGTTGCTAGGTAGTTGTTAGGGTGTTTTGGTAGTTGTTAGAGTCTTGCCTAAGTTTTGGCTTGTTGCTAGGTAGTTGTTTTTTTTTTTTTTTTTATTTAATTTATAAGGGTGTTTTGGGTAGTTGTTGGAGTCTTGCTAAGTTTTGGCTTGTTGCTAGTAGTTGTTAGGGTGTTTTGGGTAGTTGTTAGAGTCTTGCTAAGTTTTAGCTTGTTGCTAGGTAGTTGTTGAGGGTGTTTTGGGTAAGTTGTTTGAGTCTTGCTAAGTTTTTCATTAGCTTGTTGCTAGGTAGTTGTTAGGGTGTTTTGGGTAGTTGTTATAGTCTTGCTAAGTTTTAGGCTTGTTGCTAGGTAGTTGTTCGGGTGTTTTGGGTAGTTTTTGGGTAAGTTGTAGTCTCCAACAACTACCCCAAACACCCTAACAACTACCTAGCAAAGGTAGGTGGCTGGTGGCTTAAAATTTTTATTTATTCAACCTAGAAAAAAAAATGCAAAATTTTAAGTTGTGATAACAAACTGCAATTATTATTTTTATTACAGTTAAGGTTGTTATTTACTCTGGCCCAAGTAAAAAGAGTCCACCCCTCAGGACTCTAAAATGTTCTGGTCTATATGTGACACAGAGTTCCTTCGTTAATAAAAGTCTATGGGATTTTTTCACTTATTTTATTGTCCATTAAGTGATTGCAAATCTGATTGTTTAAATGTGTTGTAAAGTGCAGCACCGGTCAAAAAGAAGTATCTTGTGCTCATCAAACCTACATTTTTATGATCAAAAAACAGTAATATTGTGAGATATTATTACAAATTCAAACAATGGGTTTTCTATTTTAATATACTTTAAAATATAAATATAAAACTCTGTGATGCATAAGGCTGAATTTTGTCATCATCATTATTCCAGTCTTCAGTGTTACAACAACGATCATTCAGAAATCATTCTATGAATGAATAAAAAGTTCAAAAGATAAAATAAGAGACTTCTTTATAAAAACGTTAAAAATAGTAAGGTTTCCAACATTCGAACCAGTACTGAGCAAAAGTAATGTGATTGTAAGAGTTCTGGCCTGCCTGTTTTGTAATGTGCGCTTATAAATCCAACCACTAGATGTCACTGTTTCCTAACAGCTGGTAGCTGCACCTGCCAGAGGACTTACTGTGTGATTTACAGTCATTCCACCCTGCATGAAGAGGTTTCAGAGCATGAAAACTCAAATGAGAAATGTGTGCCATTATTCTCCGAGGTGACCCTCGTCGCTATAACCCGCTGTGATGAGCTAAACTGTAACAAAGTATTTATGGTCTCTACATTAATCATTCCAAACAGGTGTGTTAAGTCAAAGTGGGAGCAGATGGTGATGTAATTTTGGTGCGGCAAAAAGAGCTGAACTGTTATGATCCACAAAGGAAGAGTTTTGCATTCAGGTGGCGTATCCACTCAGCAGGGGCCCTTGGCTCTCAGGTGGGGGGTTTGGACCTGAAAACACTCCGGGTTGTTCCCGTTAACAGCAGCAGAAAGCTTGAGTGATGTCAAACAGCCCGTCTCACATTGCGAATTAAGGTAATAATTGGACAGATTAGAACATTTCATACATAATTGATCATTTCACGTTTAGTGTTTGCTTATGCAGTCTATTGACATTTGTGCAACAGAGTCGGGAATATGTCACATCGAAGCGGTATTTAAATAAACGAGGACATGTTGCAAACACTTTGGGTTTTGCTGTACTTAAGAGGATATGTTTGAATTGAGTCAAAATTCAGAATCTATTTTCAAAGAAAAAAATATTTTAATAAAGAAAAATTAAGCCTATTTGATTAATATAATTGAATAATATAGTATTTTTTGAAAAACTAATTTCCATAGCAATCTAAACAACATCACATTTCAGATCCTGATAATCAGGATATTTCTTTCTTATTATTTAAATTATAAAGCAAAATGTTTAGGCTATATATCTATTCACATATGCATCACGATTCTATAGGTCAGTTGTTCAAAAAGTGTAATCTGGATCAGAGATGATCTGGTATTTGCTATCCAGGATCAGGTAATCCGTGTTACTTTTGTGCTGGTTTTTCAAAGCAAAATTTGAAATTTTAAACCAATTTTCAAGATTTGATCCAATCCGATAGCGATTGAATTACTTTTGAACTACTGGCCCCTAGCAATTTGAATCGATTCACAAATTTCAAAAATCGATGATTATTTAAATGGTTACTTCCTGTTCTTGATTCTGATTCACAATAAAACAAAGCTATGACCGCTTCAGCCACGGTTCTGTGTATCCACTCCTCAACACCCTTATTAACCACCCTTAGCAACGTAAATGATATGTTCTCAATTGACCCTTGGCAAAACCCGCCCCCTGTTGCTATACCCGGCAACCCAATGCGCTCTCATGCCACACATCATGTTCTCTGTTACCGCAGTGAAAATAATTAATACATTGCGGAGCAAAGAGGACACTGACAACGTGCATTGAAACAGTTTCATATTTAAAATATTGTAATTTTTTTAAAGCAGTTTACACACTAAATACCGTATAGTGTCTCTTTAATGTGTCGTGACAGTATCCTTCAAACGGCTCGTGAAACAGATCATCTCTTCATACTAGTTCATTTATAGCATCAAATAAAACATGAATGGACATCAGAAGGAATGTTGTTTCAAGCTCAGAAAGATGTGAGTACAACACAATATTTCAGAGTTAAACGAAAATGAATCTACTATAATAATCTGCTTTTGTTGGATAAGATGGCCGATTTCGGCGTTATGATTGGTTAAGTGAGGTAAAACCTCAGGATAAAAAAACCAGTAAAATTAAATGTTTCTACTTATAAAATTGTGTTTTTATTACACATCTAACCTACCCCAACCCAAAACCTACCCTTACAATTCTGCAAATACAGTTATTAAAATTAAATAATAACTCGCGGAAAGTCGCGGGGGCAGCAGTCTGAGCAGAGGTTCCCAGACTTCCTCTCCCCCAGACACTTCCTCCAGCTCTTCCGGGGGACACCGAGGCGTGTGAGAGTCCCAGGCCAGCCGAGAGACATAGTCTCTCCAGCGTGTCCTAGGTCTTCCCCGGGGTCTTCTCCCGGTGTGCCAGGACATGCCCGGAACACCTCCCTAGGGAGGCGTCCAGGAGGCATCTGAAACAGATGCCCGAGCCCACTCAGCTGACTCCTCTCGATGTGAAGGAGCAACGGATCTACTTTGAGCTCCTCCTCGAGTGACCGAGCTCCTCACCCTATCTCTAAGGGAGCGCCCCTGCCACCCTGCGGAGAAAGCTCATTTCGGCCGCCTGTATCCGGGATCTCATTCTTTTCGGTCATGACCCAAAGCTCATGACCATAGGTGAGAGTAGGAACGTAGATTGACCGGTAAAATCAAGAGTTTTCGCCTTGCAGCTCAGCTCTTTCTTCCACCACGACAGACCGGTACAATCGACCGCATTATGCAGAAGCTGCACTGATCCGTCTGTCAACCTCACGCTCCTTCCTTCCCTCACTCGTGAACAAAACCCCAAGATACTTGAACTCCTCACTTGAGGCAGGAGCTCTCCACCAACCTGAAGAGGACAAGCCACCCTTTTCCGACTGAGAACCATGGTCTCAGACTTGGAGGTGCTGATCCTCATCCCAGCCGCCTCACACTCGGCTGTAAACCGTCCCAGAGCACACTGGTGGTCCTGGCCCGATGGAGCTAACAGGACAACATCATCCGCAAAAAGCAGGGATGAGATCCTGTGATCCCCAAACCAGACTCCCTCCGGCCCCTGACTGCGTCTAGAAATCCTGTCCATAAAGATTATGAACAGGACCGGTGATAAAGGGCAGCCCTGCCGGAGTCCAAACATTCACCGGGAACAGGTCTGACTTACTGCCAGGCAATGCGAACCAAGCTCCTGCTCCGGTCATACAGGGACCGGACAGCCCTTAGCAAAGGGCCCCGGACTCCATACTCCCGGAGCACCCCCCACAGGGTGCTATGAGGGACATGGTCGAATGCCTTCTCCAGATCCACAAAACACATGTGGACTGGTTGGGCAAACTCCCATAAACCCTCCAGCACCCTAGAGAGGGTAGAGAGCTGGTCCAGTGTTCCACGACCGGGACGAAAACCGCATTGTTTCCTCCTGAATCTGAGGTTCGACTATCAGCCTTATTCTCCTCTCCAGAACCCTGGCATAGACTTTCCCGGGGAGGCTGAGGAGTGTGATCCCTCTGTAGTTGGAACACACCCTCCGGTCCCCCTTCTTAAAACAAGACTTTAATTTAAATTTAATTACACAGTTATATTTAATATCAAACAATTGGGTGTATGTAATCAGTCAATTATATATCTGTATATATCAGTGCTGTTTAAATGATTAATCGCATGTATTATAAAGATTTTTAAGTACACACATGCACATATTTATATTTACAAACTGTTTTTTATGTTAGCTGTGATTAATCGACTTGACAGCACTGATAAAAATGCAAGAATAAAAACATCTGCTATGTTTTCATTATTTATCTGTTTTGCTGCTCATGTCACACAGGGCATCTAATCGTATGAAAGAGGGTGTAATTATGCGATTTAGTGGTCAGGCTGAACTCAGAACTGATGAAGTGGAGCATGAGAAACTGAGTGAATCGTGACTGACAGCATTTGGAATGAAGGTTCAGGGTCTGTGTGGCCCTTCCTGAGGGTACAGACAGCCTTCAGGTAAAGCACAGACTACACAACACTCACTGTCAACACACACACACACACACACTCTACATTACCTGGTCCAGGATAATCAGTGCAGTGGCCCCAGTGCCCCAAACATTTCACAAAGAAAAAGGTTTGATTGGTTTAAATAATAAAAACTGATAGATAGAATGTGGCACTTTAGTCTTTTAACGTTCTGAGGAATGACTGCAGTGTGTGTGTGTGTGTGTGTGTGTTTGTTGTGGCTGCTATTGATTCATTGATTGAACTGAAGGAACTCTGGGTTAATCCTGGAATCTGAAAGACACTATTTCTTTTCTCCTGCTTCGATATCTGTCCCTCCCTCTCTGCTTATTGAGTAACACATTTAATTGTTTATGCCCTTGCATATGCTAAACGCTTCATATTTTTTAAGGGACCAAATGGATTTTTCCCCCTCAGAGTAGCTGCAAGATTAATGTGTTCTGTTGTGCACAATTAGACACAATGGTTTTCAAAAAGAGTTATCCGAAAGAATCCTTAAATTATTTCACACAATATTTCTGGTTTAAAAAGATAAGTAATCTGCTTTTTTCTTTTTATTTTCAGAGAACTAATGTAGATTTTTAGGCTACATCTACATTAATCTGGATACATTTGAAAACTGTTTCAAAACTCTCTGCTCACACTAGCGTTGTGAAGCGTTTTCCAAAAGTTTGTCATCTACACTGAAACGTCATAAAAAGCTAAATTCACTTTACTGCGATGATACAGACATGATAAAGTTCTCAAGCAATTCTTCTGGCAGGATAATTTTATTTAGCAAAATATCTCATCATTCACTGATGAGTCCAGGTCGAACTCAATCACCATTTTATGTTGGGTCTAAAATGCAACTGCCTTCATGTTTTGCCGCAGGACCGTAATTGCGAGTAAATTTTCTTTCATCTTTACAGGACTGTGATATGAAGAGTGTACAAAGTAACATATCTTTAGCAACAGTGTGAAAGTGAATAGCACCCAATAGGCACAAAACCAGTGTAAACTTAGCTATCTATTGGTGTTGTAATGCATTACAAGTACAATGTAATGAGATTGCTTTTTTTCAAGTAACTTAAAAGTAAAGTAATGCACTACTTTTTCAATTTACGACAAAATGTCTAAGTTACTTTTTCAAATAAGTAACTCGAGTTACTTTGTTTTGACTCCTGTTGTCATGTTGAGAGAAATAGGATAAGTCAGTATTCCTAAAAATGAATATGAACAGTGAAATGCAATTTCAAATTTGTATGCAAACCTGTAATAATTAAATATACTTTGTATTTAATTTCACCGTATTAACCAATTTCTTTGCTGCTGACCTTCAATGATCTAATTCAACCATACTAATAAGCAACAATTACTTTACATTAGATTTAAGAGTGTTGAACTTATTCTGTTCGTTCTTTAATCCAGAATGCCGGTACAGCCGACTGGTTTGTTCGTACTGTACAGGCGTAAATGTGCATTTCCCTCAGCCTGAGGATTATTTTTTCCACTTTTGGTGTGAAGGGGTCTTTACATTTGCCCAAAATAGAACTTTTTTGTTATTAAAAAAAAAACAAAGCAAGCAAGCCCAGCCAGCTGAGAAAAAGTAACGCAAAAGTATTGTAATGCATTACTTTGAAAAGTAACTTTCCCCAACACTGTAAACACGTCATTGTTTTCGAATACTTCACAGTCCACACTACAATGTGAAAACAACATTTTCACGAATGAGCAGTCGAGCAGCTGTGCACAGAAGTACAACGACTAAGGTCAAGATTTCCGCTCAATAATGCACTAAATTTCGGTTTAACCAAACCCTATCGTATACCCCCAGAACACTTGGGATACATGGCATGTATCACATGGGATCATCACCTGTAAATGCTGTCATATCTGCGATACCCTCAGTTTTCCGGTTTTAATTTGTAGAAACCACAGAAAACACCAAAGATGTTTCAATATATATATATATATATATACAAGGGAACATCTGTTTTGATACATTTATAGACAGAAAAATTATTGTAAGTACATAGTACCATGCCTCAGAAAAAAAAAAAAAAAAAAATTTTGTCAAGTAGCTACCATAGCATAATCAGATGCAGCTTTATTTTAACAGAAATACAGAATTTTCTCCATCATACAATATGTTGTAAAATTAATTGAAGGCCATTTATCAACACAAGCCATCCAGCATTTAATGATATTTAAATCTCACTGCAGCACACTGTGACACACTCAAATGTATCTAATATGGTAAACAGAGCTGTGTTTCCTCATTCTCATGACCAAAAAAGCGGAAGCCGCGCTGATGACTGTGGCGTAATAAAAGTTTCGCTGCTCGCGACGCGTGCGTCAAGTCCGTCTCTCATTAACTATCGCTCCAGCGTCTCGTTCAGACAGACCCCACAACACTCGGTCCTGCTCTGTCTGCTTCATACTACAGTAACGTTAATGTTCACATCCATGAACACGATTTCTGCCCGAGTCCCATCACGATTCTTTTTCACCGGCTGTGAGGTGAAGACAACATGTCCCAAGATTCCGCGCTCAAACTTGGATTCATCAAGCTATGCCTTTGTTTTGAATAGGTGAGCTCTAGCGGTCGAAAAAACTATATAGTGCACCTTTAATGGTTTGTTTGAATCTTTAACCTTTAACATGAGCAATAGTTATAGTGAGACTAGTAAATTTGTTTGCCATTTCAGTCGAACTTTTCTTTTAATATCTACAATTAACTCACCCGCCTACATGCATATGAGCTCCACATCAACATGGCAACAACACAAAGAACCCTTTAGTCTGTGTTTGCATTTGACTTTACAGAGAAAAATATTATTTCCTATATCTTATCAGTCCAAAACTGTGCAGGCATTGAAAATTTGTGATTTCAAACCATTACATGAGACAGAAAAAAACCAATAAAAGATTTCTTATATTAGTCTTCAGATTTTCCTGATAAGAGGTATTGCTTAGGGAGAGATGGGGAAAAATCAGAAAACACAATTAGAGAAAGATCAAAATTGCAGCTGAGCTTGAGGAAAGGAAAACCTTATTTATTAGCCCAGGAAATGATGTTTGGACGCCCACGTTCCTCACAGGAACCAAGGAGCATGTGTGTTACCGCACTTCAGAGGCACAACAAGACGTATGTTCACACAGAGTCGCACAGAAAAACACCTCCCGTGGGATTTAAGCTGAATTATAGAAGCCTGAATCAGACGAAGACACTAAACACGCTCTCAGTTGGGCTTCAGTAAATCATCCCGAACAAATCTTATGAGGGCTGTTAAAGGCTGAACAAATGCGTCTATATGGTCATAAAAAACATTTCAGATTCAAAAACTGACATATGTACATGGCATTGTCAAGATAGCTTGAAAGATTCCTCTGAGATTCCACGGTTTTACATTGGCATGTCTCTTGAGTTACTCAGAGAGAAAAGTGAGTTGAAATATCACCGCTCACTCCAGCAGAATGATGTGTGCGATGTGCAATGATCAGAGCTAATGTGTTTTAAACAAATGACAAGATATAAACAGATATTGTTCAACTACATGGAATGTGCATTTTCAGCTTGTGTCTGTTCAAACGATTGGGGTTGGTAAGATTTTTTTAAATGTTTTGAAAGTCTTAGGGTGACCAAAGCTGCATTTATTTGATCAAAAATACAGTAAAACCAGGAATATTGTGAAATATTATTACAAATTAAAGTAAATGTTTTCCATTTTAATATGTTTTAAAATGTAATTTATTGCTGTGATGCAAAGGCATTATTACTCAGTGTCACATGATCCTTTGAAATAATTCTAATATGCTGATTTGCTGCTCAAGAAACATTAGTATCAATGAAGAAAACAGTTAATATTTTTGTGGAAACCTTGATACATTTTCAGCATTTAGCATTATTTTTAAAAAACAAAACCTTAAGTGACTCTACTGTCACTTTTGATCAATTTAATACATTTTGGCTGGATGAAATCATTTGAAAAGGATTGATATGTGTATCTTGGCACAAAAATTCTGCTGCTGGTTCACCCAAATCATGCTCATGCCATTCCAAAATTGTATTACTTTTAAAGAATGTGCATGCAGTTCTTTCCCAAAAATGAACGTGTATAATGACAAGAAGGATTTAAGCTCCTAAAAAGCACCAGAATTTTTTTTTAAACATAGACACATGGAGTATATTCTGTGTTATGAAGTCATATGATTGCTTCAATGTTCTTGTTGTAGTGCTCATATCTATTTCTTACATGCATAAACTCAAACAATACTCAAGAATTGTTATTGAGTGTCGCCACATTGCCACAAGCCATTAAAACTGCATTTTGTAACTGAACACAACATATCAAGTTTGACCAATCAGAATATATGAATGAGATTTGAGAAGAACACATGTTTGTGAATAGTGTCTGTCAAAAAAAACTGTATGTCTTAATTGTTATGGCTTCAGATCTTAGAATACGGTGCACGAATCATATGGATCAATTTTTTAGATTACTTTAATTGCCTTTTTTATCTAATTTGTAGCTTGACAGCATGTGGTCAATTTACAATTTGGATAGAATAATAATATTCTGCAAAACTTTGTTTTCCACAGAAGCAAAAAATAAAACAAAAAACAACATCAACAAATAGCTGCAAGCAGCAATTATAGGGGTTCAAGCACTTTAAGGCCTTTAAGCACATATAAGTAAATAGGTAATTTATTTTATTTAGCAAAGATTGTAACCACTGAGATCATAAATTCAAATTGGAAAAGACCATTTATAGCCAAAACATGCAATTTAATTAGGAAATATATATGTTTTAAAGTTTTGTTTAACAGTTATTGAGGATGAGCCAGAAACCTAAGACTAGTTCGCGGAAGTATCTCCGATATTTCACAATTCGATTAATAGCGGCAGTCCTGGAGGCAAAGTTGCTCAGAATGAGGAGTTCTACCATAAGTTCTACCATTAACCTCGTCTGGCAACCACTCGAAATGCATTGGCTGACGTCGGCCGCATTTTTGAAGATACATGAATGTCCTCGTAGATGATCGCAGTACCTTAGACATAGGCACCACATGCCAGTTTTCAAGTCATTCAGACAGACTGACTGTTGTGTAGCTGTAGCCATTTTCATGTTTTTTTTTTTATTTTATAGTGCCACCAAGTGGCCAGTCGCCACGTTTTTTTTCATGCGACCACAGACCAAGGATGTCCTGGTGTACTGAGTTTGGTGAAATTATCTTATTCCGTTCAAGAGGGATAGACGTTTTTTTAAAAAAAGTAATCAAACTTTGAACGTTTTGGCGTCCCGTCGCAGATTACAAAAATTACAAAAAAAATTTTTTTTTAGAATTGTTGACTCTCAAACTCCAGAGAATCTTTCTGCCTTGGTTTGGTTACAAATGCAAAAAAAACTAGGACTAATTCAAAGAAGTATTTTTAAAAAAAAATCCAAAATACCCGAAATTTAGCCAGGGTGACGATCTGAATCTTGAGCCAAGGATTTCATAGATATAAGAACGGTTTAGGAGTTATGAACCTTTACATACTTTTGAATGCCGTAGCGCCACCATCTGGCCGATTGGGGCGAGCCTTGGCGACTTTGTAGACGGGGTGGGTACTATCCTCCCTCAAAAGTTTCAAGTCTCTACAACTTACGGGTTACTGATTTTGGTCTGTCCCGATCGCTTTTATGGGAGAATGCTGATCCTTGGAAATTCTAACAATCACAGTAGGGTTTCAGCTCTACACCTTTGAACCACTAAAGATCATTTTGAGTTTTGAGCAACATGGGGCTGATTAATTTTTTTAATTGAGCTGTTCCTTTAAGGCTAAGTTTGAATACATGGATCTCAGACTGGTTGTTAAGTTACTAACTGTGACTCATTGCACTTTTTATATAATATGTCTCTGTGTGTGCTAAAACAAAACACCTCCTACCAACCTCAGTCGTGTTGCATAGGTAAAGACCCAAATAAAGCATGTTATTAACCAGCACCTGACTGTAGACCCACACAACCTCATAAATTCAAATTAGACTGTTCTGTTGCGTTCCAGACACCTATATCTCATCGGAAATGTCCGGAAGTGTGCGGCTCGTGACATTTTGGTGGTCAGTGAGCAGCTCTGCTGGAGTCAGTCTGACTCTGCGTGTCAGCCACTCAGTGCCAGCGATGACATGTGCATAACCGTGTGAAACTGAACACCTGAGCACTTGTGCCAGACCTGATGGGACGCGCGCTCACAGTAGAGGCAGATTGCATATATTTTCACGAGAGAAAATGTCCAGATGGCTGTATCCATCTTATTTTGCAACCTAGCAGTAAGCTATTTTCTGTGAAACGGTAACACTATTTGTGCTACAAATGTGTTTATGATTATGATAATAAATTAAAATACAAGCTTTGTCACAGTTGTCAAGGTTGAGCCAAAAACCTAGGACTAGTTCGGCAAAGTTGGTTTTTGAAATGATCTCTAATATTTAAGGAACAATTTGATGGATGGCTGTGGTCCTAGAGGCAAAGTTGCTCAGAATGAGGAGTTCTACCATGTGGACACAATCACAGTCCTTTATGGACATGAAAAACACGATGGCACCCCTGGTGGCTGATTCTTTCCAATTTGTCACAGGTCAGGAGTCAAAGCCCCAGCGAGTTTTATTCCGATCGGCCTCCCTGTGAAATTTCATTGGCCGATTGCGGACATGTTTTTTGAGATACGTCAATGGCCTCTTTGATAATTCTGGCACCTTGGACAAAGATACTGCATGCCAATTTTCAGGTCAATCAGACTAACGATTGGATGGTTATAGCTATTTTTATGTTTTTTTTTTCCCTGTTGTAGCGCCAACAAGTAGCCAGTTGCAGCTTTCTTTTTTACATGACCACAGAAAAAACTTTTTTTTTTAATAAATATATGTATATATATTTATATATTATTGACAATCAGACTCCAGAGAATCGTGCAGTGCTAGTTTGGCTCTGACTGGGCCAAAAACCAAGGACTAGTTTGTAAAAGTAGGTTTTTCAAAACATTTTTTGGGTGAACTATCCCTTTAACATTAGCCAATTGGAAGAAAGTTTGAGCAACCCTGAGCAAACCTTGCCAGAATGTTGGGTTCCGGTAATCTTCTGATTTCATTTCAGAAGATCACACTTTTGAATTACTTCCAATAAAGTAGTGAAACACAAACTAGCGCATTCCAGCGTCTCCTCTAATCGAATATACTCAAAATGCAGCCTGTATTGCTCTGCGAAATCAAACACTAGCGTTCACCCGGGAGGGGGTCTCGAAGGAAAAGGTCATCGCAGGTCATGCTTTATGTACAGTCGGAGCTCAGGCATTTTCCAGGTTAATCACACACAGCCAAGCAAATTCCACCCCACTATGACTGCCTCAATTAGATGCCATCATCACCCATGCGGGCTTATGGGGTGCTTGATGACTCGAATGGAAACGGTGTGCTTCATGACACAATAGCGGTGTGATTATGAGAGCTGAATGGGAGACGAAACTGAGAGGAAAGATGCTAATGACAGCATTGTGGTAGTCATTACATGTAAGTGCACTGTTTTCTCAATGTTCTGGTTGACTAGATAAAAGTTGATTGTTGTCATTTGGCTTTTTTAAAGATGTGAAAACACATTTTGAACCATTCTCTGTACATTTTTTTTTTTTGTACCAATCATTCCAAAGACTAAAAACCTTCATGAAGAAATTGCTTATAATATAATATGCAAACACTGCTTTGAATGCAATACTTGCTGCGTAGCCTGTTATATGCTATACAGAGCTGCGATTTTATCCGGATAAATTGAGAATCACGTTGTTTTTGTTTAAAATAGAGATTCTCACGATTCCTCCACGATTCTGAATAGACAACTAAACGAAAAAACATGTAATGTAGGTTCTGACAAATTGTGTTAATGTTAATTGCTACAGTCTATAATTTCTTTTTTAAGTTTGTACAAACGATTCAATGACACTCATAAAGACTTTCCTTGTCTTGTTTCTGGATGAATTGGCATTCATGCACGAATCTCTTGAATAAATTATACATTACAAATATATATATTTTTTAATTGTCACTTCTCGCTACCAACTGGTGTAACTGATACAATCTTTATTTGATGCGTCGAGTTACTTTGAAACTGTGATTTATTCTATTTTACTCGCTACCGTAGACGTCAGTGTTTATATCCGAAATATAAACTCTTTGAATGATTGTAACAGAAATAATGATACCGGGATGTTGAAAAGACTGTGAAGCTGTTTTGGCAACTGCTCTCTCTGGCTCAACGGCAGCGCCCACGCAGATTTGAATGTCCGCTGTGATCGTACTTGTCAAAGTTTTAATAGACAGACGAATAACTGTCATTTAGGAATAAGATCGCGATCTTTTAATGACTGATCGAGCACTGTACAGTAGGCCTACACTTAACTCTTTCCCTGCCAGCGTTTTTTTTAAAAAGTTGCCAGCTAGCCACAGAAGTTTAAAAAAGAAAAAAAAGAACAAATGTTTTATTTTAGCTTCATGCATTCTTTTTTTATCAACACTTGAATGTGGGTGAGTTTCATTTTTAACAAAAAGCTGAGAAAATAAGCTTTTAGTCAAAAAACCCCCACAAAACAAAGACTACAATGTGCATAAGCAATGCTTTTATCACTTATTTCTGCTCCTTTTTCCCCCCTGTTTTGATCCGGAGATTCTGTACTTTTTCAGAAGTTGCATAATAGCACCCCCTACCGAATAATACTTGAATAGTTGTCTCATAAATGACGGAAAATTTCCTCAACGGTGGGGAAAGAGTTAATATGCAAAAGTAGTTTTCAATATGGAATGATGAATATTTTAATCATTAGCATGCTACATTGTGGACAAATGCAATAGCTGTTCTGATCCAATTTTGTGTGAACATATCCTTAACTGTCAACAGCTTGATTGAAAAAAATTAGTCAAGATGATTTTACAAATTTTGAGCTGAAACAAAACTCCGACAATGCTTTGTGTAGGGTATTTTTACAGTTAAAGACCCGAACGACCAGATATGATAAACGAAGACCCGGAGTCAGAGTTTAAAAAAATGAATTGAAGAAAATTTGAATAAAGAATAGTTTGCAGTTTCATCAGCAGAAGCAACTTCAAGTCTCACAAGGAGTTTGTAGGCCGCTCTCTCTCTCCCCCTCTCCCTCTCTCATTCACATTTCCACAACACTTATACTCCACTAACTACGTCTTTACTAAGATACTGATTGGTAAAGAAAACTAGACAAAACTGGTAATTTTCCACACATGGACAGATAGTCAGAAGCATATCTTCTTCCATTATGATGCTGAAGATCGGACCCTGAAGTTAGGCACAAGAATGTCCCTCTAGGTCAGGCCTAGGTGCCTTCAGGTCTCCAGTCCAGATGACAACAGTCCACCAGTGCCCATAACAGACCTGTGCAGAACACTGAGCGCACATACAAAGATACACATGATTCACAGCTTCTTCAAGCTTGAAGTTGATCTGAGCTCTGCTCTGAACAGGAAACTTTCCCAAAACATTCTGATAAGTTGTACTTTTCTCTCAGTCAGAGGTACAGACAATATACATCATTATTTTCTAGTGTTTGAAAATGAAAAGAAAATTAAAGGCTTTAACATAAGTTGAAGTTAGTCATTCTAACTAATACAATATTTGGAAAGATAAGTTCGTGATAAATCGCTCAAGAAATTGAGCGGCAGTGGATTCCAGAATCCACCCCTTCATTTGAAACACTGTTTTTCACAACAACACAATGTTGCATCAAATGCTGCTTTCTTATTGTACTGCAGAAAGAGTATTTGCATTGGCAGTTGCGTTGGCATTTAGCATTACACTCTCATCTGTCTTCTTGGGGCCGCAGGCCAACACGGCTGGCTTTTTTGCTTTAAATATTTATGCAGAATCTGGAGGGGACAAGGGGGCAATTACAAATTCATCATCTGGACCTGATCAATAGCTAATACAGGTTACTAAATAAAATGCTTTTCAGAGAAGTTACATCCTTGGCCATTTAAAGTGAGCAAGATAGATGTAATTAGTGCAGAATTCAGCTATTTGCAATTCAACGACTGAATATCTGGACTGGCATAATACTGACATTTGTTGAGTTTCAAGATGCTATAGACGTCTAGAAGATTCTGGGGAAAGTTATTGGCTGTGTCCTATTTTTATATTAGCATTGCAGGATCTCATTGTGTCTGCTGGATTATTTATGAATGCCACCCCAGTATAAATAAATATTACGAGGCAGATAGGGTCGTAAAATATTATTGAACGGCACAATGTTTATTGCAGATTTGCCAGATTAAGATAAAGTTTGCGCGTCTAGTTATGTGATTTCAGCATGCGCCCACACGCATACGTTTTTACCACGAGACCCCCTGCTATTGATATCACAGGGGGACATCAAATATTCCTCGGAGAGAGAGAGAGAGCTTGGATAAAAGACGTGTTTCATGTGGAAATCATTTTATTCAGCATTAATAATGCATAACTGAAAGACCTGATCTTAGACCTCTGTTTAACAGACAGATGGACAGTGACTTAACATTTTTAGAATCCAAACACATCTTGGAGCGCTGATGAATTTACAATTATAATCTAAATAAAATGAGCTTTTCTGTGCCATTTCTGGGGGTCATTCAGGCACAGTGAACTAGCATTTTTAATAACCGCCATCTGTGAAGATGTTTATCGTTCTATTTAAAGCTGCTTCTTTCAGGCTCTGAAACTAAACGCATTGCATTGAGTTTTTACAAACATGCAAAATGCATTAATATTCATGAGGCCAACATTGTTTATGTTTAGGATTGGTCGAGCACAGCATTGTTTCACACTGTGGGCATTTTGTTTGTTTAAATAAATCAATGATATTGGAACTTAACAGCCAGTGATCACCATGTATTTCCGTTCTGTGTAAAGGCAGCTTTGTCATTTTGATGATAACTCTGTTTGTGTTCCATACGAGAACAATCTGTGCAAGGTGTGACTTGAATGTGTGATTCTGCCACAGTGCTTAAGAACATTGCTACAATGTGTTTTACAAACATTTTTACCTACAATAATCATGCATTTTAATGGAAAACAACTGTGTAAATCTTTAAAGGCCCCCTGTAATATTGTTTATGTCTATGTGATGTTTTTTTTTTTTAATATGATTTAAAGGGATAGTTCAACCTAAAAATGATAATTATATATGATTTACTCACGCCCAAGCCATCCTAGGTGTATATGACTATCTTCTTTCAGACAAACACAATTGACCCTTCGCAAACCCCCCCCCCCCCCCCCCCCCACGTGCTCTCATGCCACACATCATGTTCTCACGCAGTGAAAAATACATTGAGAAGCAAAGATGACACTGAAAATGTATGAAACGGTTTCATATTTAAAATATTGTAATTTTTAAAGAAGTTTAAACAATAAATAGCGTATAGTGTGTCTTTAATGTGTCGTGACAGATCGCTGTAGCTCCTCGTGAACCGATCATCTCTTCATACTAGTTCATTTAGAGCATGTTGTCTCAACTGTGGAAAGACGTGAGTACGCACAATTTTTCAAGTTCAATTTTTCAAGTTTACCAATGTTAATCTACTAACTCCCCTGACTGCTTTGTGGGACAAAATGACAGATTCGGGATTTGATTGGTTAGATCTCCTGTCAAACAACCTGTTTTCGAAGGGTCAGTTGGAGATATATTTAAAATTATTCGTTCCATTCATCCATGAAAAAAAAATACATTTTTCCATTTACATTTTTCATCATTTAGCAGACACTTTTATCCAAAGCGACTTACAAGGGGAGCAATTAGGGTTCAATTCCCACTTTCAATTCCCGAACCGGCAACCTTCAGATTACAAGCCCGACTCCCTCACCACTAAACCACGACTACCCTACAAATAAATAAATAATCCATACAACTTCAGGGAAATCGATGCGTTTGTGTAAGACAAGTATCTTTATTGATAACTTTATAAAGTAAAATAACAAGCTTCCGGCGCGACAGTAATGCATAATGTCAAGATGTTCTACAGTACACTGTGACGTACATGTCATTGTGCAAAACGTCATGGCATTGTGTATTACGTTACGGAATGTCTTCAGAATTTTGGCAGTCATTCACAACCATTATAAACCTTGGAGGACGAAGGATATTTCTGAATATATCTCCGATTGTGTTCATCTGAAAGAAGATAGTCATACACCTAGGATGGCTTGAGGATGATTTTCATTTTTAGGTGAACTATCTCTTTAAGACCATGTGCAAATTCATAAGTCAACAGAGTGCTGAGTGTTTTCAATTTAAAACTACAGTGATCTAAAGACTGTGTGCGTTCACATATCGCGTCTAAAAAAGCGTGGAAAGCGCGGACGCGTTTCTGTAGCGTCTGTCGTTGCTATGCAACCATGCTTTCTCCACGACTAAGCGGTAGTTTCAATGGATTTCCATCACCGAAAAGCCCTTGCAGAAGCTCTAGTACAACATTTATTTATGGAGAAGAAAAAACAAACTCCCGCAGTGTTTGGGTGCACCACGGAGAATCTCACAAACTCATGCCGACGTGACAGGAAAAACAGAAACTGTTCACAACAACAAAAAACCGGGAACAAACACTTTCAGCCGACCTCTGCTCTGCTTTCACTTGGCTGTGTCCCTGGAAGTACACTGAATACTATGGACTTATGGATTTGTTGTGTTTGTAGACTCCGAAGCTCTTATTAAGGACATTCAAAAAATTGACCCATGATTTTTTGCTTAAAGGTGAAGACTTAAACCCAACTTTATGTATGTTTTGTAAGATTCCCTTATCGGTCAAACATATTGTCCTGGACTTAACACAAGCAGAATGCTCTTTTATGAAGTTACTTCACTTAAGGACATATTTAATGAGATTATACCTGAAAAGGTTGTGGATTTTTTTATTTTTTTTATCATATGTTAATAAAAAAATTTATAATATGACTTGCTGTTTATATTTGTTTTGTTTTTATTGTATTTATTTGATGTGTTTTTGTAATTGAATTAAATAGCTTTGATTGCTGACATGGCGAAAAAAAAAATCAGCTAAAGTTAACAAATACCTCTCCAAAGACGCTCAGATTCCCCTAACATTTTGCGTGATTTCGTTGCTGGACCCTGTCTTGAGAGGGTTGGCTCTTCAAATCGAGGTGAAAGCTGATTGGTTGCTCCCACATTTTAGCACTCGATTGACAAATAGATAAAGAAAAGCATTTGGCAAAACGAAAAAAGAAAAGCAATTGGTAAATGGAGAGAGAAAAGCATTTGCCAAAAAAGCGATTTAAATGTGCATTAAAATGATTTACTAATGTACTTTTTATTTTTTATTAATCTATGTTTTAAAAAATGAATTGAATAACCCATTTCAAATTCGTCTGTTTATACATTCAAAAAAGATTTTTTTTCAATTTATTGTTTTATTGTTCTACACTGTTAAAAAGTTACTGTAAATTTTACAGTATAATACTGGCAGCAGGGTTGCCAGCCAGTTACTGTAAAATTTACAGTAGTGTTACTGTAATTTAATTTATTCTCCGATTACAGCAAATAACTGTATTTTTTTAAATTACAAAGGGTCAATTTACAGCAATATTCTGTAAATTTGAGTCAAACCAACATGTGACCCCAGAATGCATTGCAGTTTACAGCAATATGCTGCATTATTAAAAAAACAGCCAGCGGCTGTAAAATAATGCTGTAATTTTTACAGTAATTCATTACAGTGTATTAAACTAAATTTAAAAAAGGGAATCGAATAAACAACTTTAAATATGTCTATTAATTTGCCCATATAAAAAGTAATTTATTTATATACAGTTTTATATTTGAATTATTAAATGAATTAATTGATTCTTCGTTTTATTTTTATGTGGTACTCCATATACAAGAGCGTGCGCGAGCAATCAGCACCCTTATATAACTGTCTTTAGGACCCAGTTTTCTGTCTGTCTCTTTCTTTGTAGTTATCCCCCTTTTCTTCTTTCAAGAGAAAAAAAAAATAAATAGTGTGCAGTATGAGATTCAGTAAAGAAGGATCTGAGATCACGGGGGGCGTCAAGGCGCGTCGGTGCGTTAGTTAAAGAGAGAGAGGCGCGGTGGAGGATCAGAGACCCTCATTCTCCGCATCTGATATTAGAGTGAATTATTATGGGAATTCATTAAGGCTCGTTCCCGATCCACGTGCGCGCTTTTAAATAACACTCGTGATCCGGTTCCAACGGCTGGCAATAAACTTTCACTTCCCGGTTTTTAATTACTAGCCTTTATTCATAAGGACAGAGCGGATCTGGTGGATCACAGGTGGGTGTCCATAGAGTACAGAACCGTTCTGGATTTTGCGTTTCTGGCCATGTGTGGAAATGATCAACCATATGTTGCCTTTTACATGGAGGGCATCATCACAGCGCGAGACGCGGACACTTTGTCATGTTTTTCTCATCTTATGAATTGAAATGTGTGAGAGAGATATTGATATTCATATCATGAGTTGTTACACGCTGTAAATATTAATGGAATGTGTGGGATCCATCATCTAAGATCAGCAGGTGGATCGAATGGACCAACTTAACTCGCCATTGTAGTCTTTGTGATCCGCAGTTTTTACCGAAACAAACATCAGTGTCTTCACTGGTTTATGGATTCAGTCTTTTGTCTTCTTAAACACAGGTTTGAGTGGCAGAAATGAGGGAGAGGTTCGCGCTTCATCTTCTCATCTTCGTGTTGACGCTGTTTTGGCACACCAGGTAAGACTGACAGTCTTGGTTTCGCTCTTTATTTGGGCTTGGTGATGTTTTGTGTTATGATACGTGAAAATAACATCTATATTCTTCGTTTGATCACGTTTCTTGTTTATGGGATTGACACGAAGCCTCTTGTGTCCGTGCGTAACTGGAGACTTTTACGCGGCGCACGACTCCGGCGGTCACCAACAGAAATCGCTCCTCTCACAAAGACTGATAAAGACGTGTTTATTTGATGAGACGTTAATTAATGCAAGTTTAAATTCATGCAATCAGGTTTGGTTGTTGGAGAGGCTTCGTGAAATAATCGAATTTTGTACACGATCGTGGGTGAATCCTCTAGGTGGTGTAGAACCGCGTGTGAGGAACCGCGAGGAACGCTTTCCGATTCTGGGAGGTACTACAGGTGTAAATATTTTTGTAAATATATATTTTTTTTCGTGATTAACATTAAAAGCTAAAGGAATGTTCCTAGTCAAGCGTCCTATTCATGTCAAACATCTTAGTAAACATAAATCTTACAGAAAATATCACTTGTTTTTTGTAATCGTGATCTCAGCGGTTGGTAATTGCCTTATCCATTTGTCAAAAGGATAAAAATATTTAATAGAAAGACATTTATATACTTAAAGGTGTATATGAACATGTTTGTCTCATATATTAGGTACAATTGCAAGGGGAAAATAATAATAATATTTCCAAATATTGTAGAATAATATGTTTTGTTTGTAAATGACATTTAATAGACTAATCATGAATTTCTTGTCTTTTTATAATAATGCAAAATGTCAAGCTTGCAGTTTCATAAATTAGGGGTCTCTAACATGAATTATATGCTTAATATGTAAGCAAGAGAATGGCTTTTTCTGATGCTAATGTGACATAAATCATTGGAAATATTATACATTGTCTGAGGTTTTGGTTGCAAAATATTGGGGAAAATCGAAATGGAAAAAACCAAGAATGGTCCTTTACACCTGTAGGATCTCCCTTTGAGTGTGGAACAGCAGCATGTGTGTTTTGGAGTACCCAGTAAGTGTTTTTCGGTCTAAATTTTGCATTTTTTTTTTTACATTTTTGATCAAATTTTTAAATTAAATATTACAATTAAAAGGGTTAACCTTGATTTTGTTGCAGACAGTGACCACATGGATTATAATTACTCTTTTACTTGCATTCAGCTCAGGTTCATGCCAATTTAATTTGAATTTATTATAATGGACTGTTTTCCTCTCATTCATATTAAATCATTGACTTAGAGCCCTGAACACAGTCACATCATGCCATACCAATCAATAAACCAATATCATATAAATCTAGATAATGTATGTGATAAGCAATCTCATCCTCCCGTTTGTGTCATAAAGTCGATTCATGAAATATGCTTTACTGGTTGCCACGAGAATTGAATTCACTCTGAATTACTGTGGAATCGGGACGGGATCGGATAAACCTCCTCCTAATCTGGGTCATGCCTGATGCGCCCTACGAAAGGAGCGCAAGGGGGAGGTTCGTCCTCCAACCGAAGTGGAACCGGAAGAACACAGTGCTTTAAATGGGTTGATATTATAATAATAAAAAAAATCTGACTGGCTTCAAAGCCATGTAATTAGCTCATATTAAATACTCTTGATGTATGTCAGGCCTGTATAGGAATTAGCCACAAATTTGCCCTAAAATGAGGGATCACCCCGTGGCAGAACGCTGAATTATACATATGGTGATTTGCCAGTTGAACTACTTTGGAGTGTTTTGGACGGAAATCCCATTTAGAACAACTTGCGCAGTCATGTCCGTTTAGAATCTATGGCTCTGTGCCAAAATCTAGTGAGCTTGCCTACATAGACAGTTGTCTTGCACTGTAGCGTCCTAACTAGGGAACAACTTTATTAGCTCAACAGCTCATGGTTGTTTCCAATCGAGTTTGACTTTAGCATGTTTTCAAGAAGATGAGTTACTCTAAAAAGCATACATAAATATTGGATTAAATAGTCTATTTGAATGAGATTTTATTGATAGTTTTTTTAGTATTCATGTGCTTTTACGCCATGTCGTAATTACCCCCGGCGATTACAAGATTTCTTGCAAAACTAAAAAGCGTTCCTCGTAGAGCTCGTAATTAGCTGGGAATTTTCGGAGAGCTCTGGCTTGTACCACCTGACCTCTACAGATTCATTTAGGTGTTGATAGTGTTGTCATAGAAACGCATTATTCTTAGTCTGAGGATGTGAACAGCCCTGAGTAGAACATGACTTGTTGTCATATTGAATTTATGGTAATTACTACATGCTATGAACACAGTATTATCACTAAAAAAAAAAAAAAAATGGTGTAGGATTTCCACTCAGAAATCACTAGTAAATTTCACAAATAATTACAATACAAATAATTAAACGTGAAGTGCTGAAGTAGAAAGACTGAAATAGGATTTTCTTGTAAAATGTATCACTACAATGTTTGATTTAATTGACCCTTCGCAAAGCCCCGCCCCCTTTAGTTACTGTTGCTATGCCTGACAAGCCACGCGCTCTCACGCCACACATCATGTTATCACGGAGTGAAAAAATACATCCTGGAGCAAAGAGGACACTGACGTGTTTAAAGAAGTTTAAACAATAAATAGCGTATAGAGTCTCTTTAATGTGTCGTGACAGATCGCTGTAGCTCCTCGTGAAGCGATCATCTCTTCATACTAGTTCATTTATAGCATCAAATAAACATGAATGAGCATCAGAAGGAATGTTGTTTTCAAAGACGTGAGTACACACAATTTTTCAAGTTCACCAACGTTAATCTACTCACTCCCCTGACTGCTTTGTGGGACAAAATGATGGATTTGGGTTTATGATTGGTCAGATCGCCTGTCAATCAAACTCCCAACGAACAGTCAATTATTCCTTAGAATTTTTTTAACGCCGTAATTGATTACTTTTCAGCTTGTTGCATTCATGCATGCACTGCTGTCTTAGAATTTGGCCAAATGTCTCAAAATGCTGACTATGTGGGTAACTTGCTTTGGAACAGAGAGGAGTGTGTTCTTAAATTTTAAGGGATTTAACAGTCAGCCAGCATACAGATCAAGTTGACGCTCATTAATGCATGCATGATTGCTTATGCTAATTATGCCAATTATGTTTAAGTATGTTAATTATATTCCTAAGCAGCGTTTCACATAAACTTTCCTGTAAGTAGAACATGTGGAACAGAGTGAAAGATCTAATGGTGGTGTTGGGGGTAAGCAACTGTAGCAACTTTTGCAGAAAAGAGGTTACTTTTTTCAAAAAGTAACAATGTAGTCTGACAAAACACTTGCTTTTTAATGTTTTATTGTATTGTGCACCAGCAATCTTTGGCGGTGATCAAAGCAATCTCCTAGAATAGTTCTCTCTCTGTGAAGTCCGATTCATTTCAGCAAAACTATTTTAGACTTTTCAGTTCATTGAAGTTGTATAATAATATTGTCATCACATACAAAATTGCATTTTATGTAGGTTTGTATGTACGGTAGTGGCCAAAAGTGATGTTTGGAGGGAATATTTGTTTTTATTGACCCTACAAGTTTAATTAAACCATCAAAAGATGAAGAAAATATTGTATTTTTTAAAAAATATTTTAAATTTGAGGGAAGAACAAAACACTAAACTTAATTAAGGTATTTATCTGAAAAAAATATTTGACAAAAACAATAAATAAATAAAAATACAGGTTACTGGTTTTGTTTTACTTTGCAAAAAAGATGAAATATGAAATGTTATATATAATGAAATATATATAAATATAGCCAGGCGAAAAAAATAAACAAATTGGTGCGTGACTTTTAAAATATATAGATAGATGGATGGATGGATGGATGGATGGATGGATGGATGGATGGATGGATGGATGGATGGATGGATGGATGGATGGATGGATGGATGGATGGATGGATGGATGGATGGATGGATGGATAGATAGATAGATAGATAGATAGATAGATAGATATAGATAGATAGATAGATAGATAGATAGATAGATAGATAGATAGGTAACGTAACATTTGTTAAACATTTATACTTGATTTGTGTACATTGTGAAGTGTACTTCTCAATTTGCACTTGATTAAGTGTATATTATGAAGCGGTTAAAAATCATCACTTACAAAAAAAATTCAAAATTGCCTAACGTAAAATAAATGTTCTTATATAGTTTATTAAGCTTTTTTTATTCAGTGTTTTATTACGAATTGGTTGAAAATCATTAGTTATAAAAGTAATAAAATTGCCCGCATGTTAGTTTAATTATTTAGATGATTATTATTTGTCAGTTTTGTCAATGGTTTCATTGATCATGTCAATCATTTTTGTATCAGAAACATAAATTGTTTTCATCCTCAACCTGTTCATGATGATACTCTTGACTTTTGCGCCTTTGTTGTGTAGGTCAGTGTCGGCAGATGCCACAACAGATGCCTTCAAAAACAACATCACGCTCTTCACTCGCATCCTGGACCGCCTGCTGGACGGATACGACAACCGGCTGAGACCCGACTTGGAGGTGAGTTATAGTAGTGTCTGAGTTAAATGGTTTGCTTTTGATATCCAGTTAAAGATGAAAGATGCCATAAGGACCACATATGAAGGCTGAAATTATCCATGCTCTTCTCCAGAGTCGAGTTTATCTTTCCTCAAACATCACTATGTCTGTACCGCAATGGATTTGAACAAAGCTTGGCACTAACCTTCAGTGCATTTGGATATTGCATTCCTCTAGCCGTTTTATCATTGCAGTTTGTGTCTGATGTCATGGTGATGAAGCCAGGGGCACATTATGGTGCTTACGGTGATAACAGAAGTACATTAGTCGAGATTAGAGCGATTCCGAGCACCTGTTTTTATTGATTTGTGTGGTCATGTACACAGTGCTATTATGAAGCAGCTCTTTATTGGCTGGCATAAAAGAAAGCATTTTTCAAATGTTTTGTCACTATTTAAGTGTCATTGACATTTTTCCATTAGCGGATTAGTTTAGCAAAACCAAGGCTGTAATGGCATGCAGGATTTCACTCAACCTTATGGATCTGTCTGTCGCTATGATCATCCATGGTTTAATAGACATAGAAGGACTGTGAACTCACAGCAGTGTCTAGGTTTGGGTGCTGATTGAAGTCTGATTCTACTTATCGAGTCCGATTTTGATCAATTCCTAATTTTGCTTCCAAGTGAGCCTTCGCAAACAGTTTGATTGACAGGCGATCTAACCAATGATAACGCAGAATCCATCATCTTATCCGACAAAGCAGATTATTATAGTAGATTAACGTTGTTTAACTTGAAATATTGTGTGTTCTCACGTCTTTCCGCGATTGAAACAACATTCCTTCTGATGTTCATTCATGTTTATTTGATGCTATAAATGAACTAGTACGAAGAGATGATCGGTTCACGAGCCGCTTGAAGGATCTGTCACGACACATTAAGGAGACACTATACGGTATTTAGTGTTTAAACTGCTTAAAAATTTGTCTCATACGTTGTCAGTGTCCTCTTTGCTCCGGGATGTATTTTTCACTGCGGGAGAACATGATGTGTGGCGTGAGAGAGGTATAGCAACAGGGGGCGGGTTTTGCAAAGGGTCAATTAGGTAAAAAAAAACAAAAAAAAAACTTGGATATCATTCATATTTGCTCTTATTGGAAAACATTTTATTGTAGCTGAATACCACGAAGAAAAATCAACAGGCTAAAGAACAATTACACAAGGAGCCTTCGCCTATGGTTTAAAAACACCATAGCAAAAACAACTAGTCCAACTAATATAAATTTCAAGTATTGTTAAAGACAAGTTAACACTCAGTAACACTCAATAAAAAATAACAAATAAATAAATGACACACAAAGGGCCCTATTTTACTGATCTAAGTTCTTGGTCTGAAGTGCATGGCGCAGGTGCACTTAGGATGTGTCTAGTTTATTGATGGAAAAAGGGTCGTCGCTTCAGGCCTAAGGTCCAAAAGGGTTGTACCTAGTCTCGCAGTGAGTCATGGGTGTGATTTGGGCGTAACATGCAATAAACCAATCAGTCACCATCTCCCATTTCCTTTAAAAGCCAGTTGCGTTCACGCCATGGCAGAGTTGCTATTTACGTGATGGAATTTGCAAGCGGAAATGCTGAACGAGGAATTCTTTTATTTTTAATATTTAAAAAGGTTTGTGTGCTGCTGCGTGTCCCTGTGTGTGTGACAAGCAGAGTGTATCAGTCCCTCCAGAAAAGTATATATTTATGTGGCGGTCGCATATTTTCAAATACGCCGCACTTTCGCTGCATAAATTGCCGATTTCAGCAAGCAAAATATGCGGGGCTAGCATGATCTCATAATCCCTGTATTTTTGTTGCAAAAAAGTCTCATATATCTTAGCAGAAAGTTAAAAAATGTCGCACAAGTAGAGCGCCATTATTTTCCCCTTATTGCCATGGGAACCTTATGAATTGACGTTATTACAGAACATCATCTGCAAACCCCGCGGTGAAACCATGATGAAGCACGCAAATCATTCTCATTTGCCAACAAAAATTAGCGCAAAAGACCGTGTGAAGCAGTTTCCCGGTGTGTCACATGACAAATTATTTTGCACTCGGTGCAACTGCGTGTCGGACCACAGACGGAAGTCGACGCCGTATATTAGTAGTATGTAAAATGATTTACGTTGCAGGAAGAGATTACACTTTGTGCATTGGAAGCACTTAATTTAACAGAAGATGTGTGTTTTGTATAGCTACCTCTGTAAAAGAGGAAGCACACATTTTATTTTTTTATATTTTATTTATTCATTTTTACAGAAGTTGTTGAATATCCCTTTTGTAAAGCTACAGAACTTGTTTGACTCAATGTTTTGTGAGTTTGAGCCATGCGTTAATGAAGGTCTGAAATAAATGGGAATGAGAACTTCAATATTCTGTGATTTAGTTGCTTGCTCATCATAAGAAGTAATAAGAAATGACTCTTTACATGAAGGTAGTAGTCTATTGAGAACAGGGTGTTGGGGGATTCACCTTTTTCCTCTTTTGCATCAGACCGCAGTTTTTGCAAGTTCCCGCAATTTCATCGCATAAAATTGCAAAAATATCCCGCATATTCCATTGCATTTTTTAAGAAAACGTGCCGCATACTGAGTGTATGCGCGTTGTGCACCCGCCTACCAACGCACCGCCAAAAAAAAAAAAAATAAATACTGCGCCATTGCTAAATACAACTGAACACAGATCTGATTGAAACTGTTTTAAGACTCTCAGGTATTCAGTACAGATATTGTAATTAAATGTAAAATAACAATGCACTTTATAAATAAAATATACATTACAAATACAGTTACAAACGTTGTTCAGTCAAGAACAGCAAATGAATTTTCCCTTTGTCCTTTATTGTTTAACATTATTATAGAGACGGCAGCAGGAATATTAGGCTGCTGTGACTTTAAGAGTTGCACTGATCCAGTATACTGTTACACATGTGCTTTCTTTTGGTCAACCTGAGGATATTTTGACATAGTTTGTGTGTATTTGTCCGTTCAAGTGCAAAACAACGAGAAAGAGAACGTAATTCAGTATTGCACTCTATACAGTATAAGAGGTGGCTTGGAAGTTTTGGATGTGCGCAGCACAGAAAACAGTGTGCAAGTGTACTTTCACTTGAATGCGTTATAGATCATGCATATTAAAATGCACTCAAAGAAATCGATATGAGGAATCGAAATTTTGATTCACAGAAAATCAGAAATTTTTTGAATCACTAGGCTCATTCGAGATAAGCAAAATCGGTTCAAAACCAATTCCGGTAATCACCAAAAGATGCACTTTGGTTGGAAATGTGTCCAAGTGTGGCCCAGCTTGCTCTGATGTCATCCTGAAGTATGTCAAAAAAATATATACCAGATGGCGGAGTCAGGCACAGATGCTTTCATCCGACTGCGCTGACAAAAGGCATGATGGGAATCGACTTGCTGACGACAAAGTAATACTCATCGGTTTAATCAACTGTGATGTTTTATTCTCATCTAAAGTGTTTGATATAAACACTGACAGTGTGATCTCTGTATGGGACAGATGATTGTTGATATTTCTAAGAAAAAACAAAACACAATTAAAAATAGATGGAAAAAATGTCTTTATAGATTAATTTGTTAGCGTCCCACTGTACCGCTTGTGGTACATATACCTTTCAAAAGAGACCTAAAGGAATGTTATAACTGGTACTTTGAGTGTCTTGTCCATCATATTTATTTTCATATAAAAACAATATAATTTAATTTAGATTCAATATTTCACAACAAAGCACTGTCCAACTTCACTGCATTTATTTCACTCCTCCCCAAAATGAAGATGCCTATATTCTCAACTACTTTTAGCATTTGACATCTCAAATGAGCCTACTTTCCGAAAATGAATCACTTGAATCATTTGATTTGGTTCACCAAAATGATTCGTTAAACTAATAAAACTAGATATTTTGAATGCCAATAACTTCTCAGGGCTATGCGAGAGGATGGAGACCGCTTTGAGAATGTGTGTTCGATTACTTTCTCAGGAAAAATTGAGCTCCTGTCAAACTACTGAAAAATGTACTTTAGTTAGTAGCATCAATAATTTGAGTTTCCCCCAACACTGTTGATAACAAAATGAATCTTAGCTGAGAATGCCACTAACCCTTAAATGCATACCTCATTCCCTCTTCCGAATTCATTTTTTAAAGTTAAACATCAACCTTCTTAGTGTTCCTAAGCTAAACTTTATAACAAGTAAAAAAATATATATATCCCCAGAGGAGTGTAACAGTGATTTTTTTTTTCTGCACAACAATTGAATCTTTGATGACCAAATAAGTGCAATTCATCTTTATTCCACAAGGTGACAATGTCTGATACAGAATGATGATGTGAAGTTTCACTCATAGTCACTGCAGGCAGAAAACAAAAGAATATGACGTATTCTCAGCAAAACTGGAAATGGCTCAACAATTTACTGCAGAGAAAATACTGTACACAATCAAATCAATCAATATCAAAATATTGCTTCCGAAGAATTTGAATTTGAAAATTAGAGTTTTGAGAATATGTTTGAGATCGCAATTAGGAGCCAAATGCTGAATATGCAGAGGAAATGAGCTCTGAGGAGGACAGTGATGATGGTATAAAACATCTGCTCATACGGAACCCTTCCGAGCTCCAAAAGGTAACAAAATTACTCTAATATCAGCAGAGTTTCATATTATAGGAACAGGTAGAGTTGAGCTGTGTTAGATAGTGATCTGGGTCACTAGAAACCAGATTATATAATAATGATCGGCAAAACATGCATGCATTTAAGGGTTAAATAGGAAAGAGCAACTTCTGAGTAATACAGCATTCTTCTAGACAGGTACGGTTCTTCACAGTTTTGTGTTTTAGAGGAACTTCACTCTAGTCTTGGCTTATTAAAGATCCAGCTGGTATAAAACTTACCCACGTTTGACACTTTAGTGATGATACGAGAGCTTGAAAAGACAAAGCTGAATGAATAAGTAATAATATTCCAGCTGTTCAAAGACAAGGAGCATATTTTCAGGAGAGAGGAAGGCTGAGTCTTTTCATCTCTTCACATCCTTTGAACCGTTTTAACGCCACGGCTAAATGAGCTTTTTTTACTCGACATGTGCTGAAACCTCGATTCTAGTCCTTCTCTGCTCTCTCAGCTCGGTTTTAATATGAACTTTGACCCCAGGTCCAGTCAGACCAGCTCATTAATCCTGGGATCAAGGGCTGGGTCTGGCTTGTTTGTTTATGTGAACCGAGTGAACCGTCTTGCATCATTAGTAAGATGATGGTCAATGCTAGAGGTCATTGTTTCACGGTCAAAGATCCATTTTTACATTTCCACGAGCATCCTGTCAACATTTCATCAAAATATCCATAATCGAATCAATGACCTGCTGGAATTACTGTAGCTAGTCACATGTTTTGCAAACCTCAGGATTTCTTAGGAAAGTTTGATGGCATCTCTCTCCATTGTAGTGGTCTTGGAGTATCTGTCACACTGTAAAAGTCCCAAACCCCCTCTTTCTCCATCCAATACTGCAGCCAGTCAATCTCAGGTTGGCTGAATGTGTCAGTAAATCTGAATGTGTTGTTATCCCATTCATGTTTATGGCTGATTAACTTTTGTGAGGGAATCAAAGAGCATCTATTGCAGTGTGTAGAGGAGTTTACCTCTGCTGGAATGAGGATTTAATGACCTAATAAATGGAACATTTAGAAGAAGCATAAACCAGACTCGGATAATCATTCTGTCCTCCAGAGGCTATTGATTTAGTTCAAGGTGAATTCATGGTGTTGTTATCGTCATTGCGAGCATTTTCACACATGTTGTTAGAGTGTTTGCTATTTCTGATTCTAGGTCTATAGAGATTGAAAAGCAGCTGGTAGTCTTTTTCGTTTTTCTGCTGAAAAAAAAAAATACAGAGAGCATCACAAAATAAATCAGACTAAATCATTCATTGTGATCTGGTAAACAAGAGAAATTTAAGCTCTGTTCCAAAACCTTGTGAGATGCCTAACAAGGCAGCATTAAAGTCACCATAGAAGCACTGTTCAAAAATGCATCATAATATGCTGCCTTGTGATGGTGGTTTTACTTCAGTAACAAGATTTTATATAGGTCAACAATTGATTACCCAATGCAGTACACACACACACACACACACACACACACACACACACACACACAGGTGCTGGTCATATAATTAGAATATCATCAAAAAGTTGATTTATTTCATTAATTCCGTTCAAAAAGTGAAATATATTCATTCACACAGACTGATATATTTCAAATGTTTATTTCTTTTAATTTTGATGATTATAACTGACAACTAAGGAAAATCCCAAATTCAGTATCCCAGAAAATTACAATATTTCTTAAGACGAATACAAAGAAAGGACTTTTAGAAATCTTGGCCAACTGAAAAGTGTGAACATGAAAAGTATGAGCATGTACAGCACTCAATACTTAGTTGGGGCTCCCTTTGCCTGAATTACTGCAGCAATTCGGCTTGGCATGGAGTCCATCAGTCTGTGGCACTGCTCAGGTGTTATGAGAGCCCAGGTTGCTCTGATAGTGGCCTTCAGCTCTTCTACATTGTTAGGTCTGGCATATCGCATCTTCCTCTTCACAATACCCCATAGATTTTCTAACTAAAAGTTGGTCAGCAGCAGGAAGTGCTCTAAAAACTTCCTGGTATATGGCTGCGTTGACCTTGGACCTCAGAAAACACAGTGGACCAACACCAGCAGATGAGATGGCATCCCAAACCATCAAACTTTACACTGGACCTCAAGCAACGTGGATTGTGTGCCTCTCCTCTCTTCCTCCAGATTCTGGGACCCTGATTTCCAAAGGAAATGCAAAATTTACTTTCATCATAGAACATAACTTTGGACCACTCATCAAAAGTCCAGTCCTTTTTGTCTTTAGCCCAGGTGAGACGCTTCTGACGCTGTCTGTTGTTCAAGAGTGGCTTAACATAAGGAATGCGACAGCTAAAACCCATGTCTTGTATACGTCTGTGTGTAGTGGTTCTTGAAGCACTGACTCCAGCTGAAGTCCACTCTTTGTGAATCTCTCCCACTTTTTTTTATAGGTTTTTTTTCACAATCCTCTCCAGGGTGCAGTTATCGCTATTGCTTGTACGCTTTTTTTTCCACCACATCTTTTCCTTCTTTTAACCTCTCTATTAATGTGCTTGGACACAGAGCTCTGTGAACAGCCAGCCTCTTTTGCAGTGACCTTTTGTCTTGCCCTCCTTGTGCAAGGTGTCATGAATTTGCCAATTCATGAACAATCGCTTTGTTTTGCTCACTTGTAAGTCGCTTTGGATAAAAGCGTCTGCTAATTTGCAAAATGACTAAATGGAAATGTCAATGGTCATCTTTTGGACCACTGTCAAGTCAGCAGTCTTTCCCATGATTGTGCAGCCTACAGAACTAGACCGAGAGACCATTTAAAGGCCTTTGCAGGTGTTTTGAGTTAATTACCTGGTTAGAGTGTGGCACCAGATGTCTTCAATATTCAACCTCTTCACAATATTCTAATTTTCTGAGATACTGAATTTGGGATTTTCCGTAGTTGTCAGTTACAATCACCAAAATTAAAAGAAACAAACATTTGAAATAAAGTCAGTGTGTAATGAATGAATATAATATAAAAGTTTCACTTTTTGAATGAAATTAGTGAAATAAAACAGCTTTTTGATGATATATACAATAGTACTGTATATAAGGGCTATCTAAGACTCAGAATACAACAAATAGTGACTGTCATGGCGGCCGAGCAAATTGCACTTGTTGTAACACGAACTGTAGTTTTAAGAGTTTTTATTTTAGAATGTACCTGTTTAGACCTGAAATATGTGACTCATATTTAATCATAGCGCTTATTTGTTGTAATTGTAAATTAGGTCTTCAGTGGCCGTTCAGTGCTCGTGCACCCACCGAGAACAGCTTCATCTCGGCCAGTGCTTCAGGGATGTGCTGCTGTATCTTTTAGTTGTTAAACATGAGATATAATTAGTTTTGTGTTCATAAAATGGACAAATTGTTAGGTTCCTTTTCAGTTGCATCCTTAGAAGGCAGCTTCCTGTGTAGAGAGTTAACACCAAGGCAGTTCACTACATTTTGGTCTCACAGGGTGAATGAAAAGCTGAAGGAGAGAGAGAGAGAGAGAGAGAGAGAGAGAGAGAGAGAGAGAGAGGTGAAGTCAAACAAAGAGGGCATTCCCTCAGACGCTGCCCGCGTTACAGATCGCTCTGCTGCATATGTGAATAATCTCATGTATATAAGAGCACTTCTTTATAAACCTCCCCCAGTCTCATTTGAGACGGACTCTCAACCCTTCCCCCGTCCCTCTGAGACCCGGCTGAGCCACTTTACATTCACTCAGACACACAGACCGCTAACAACACAACCGTCTAACCTCACAGAATAATGGCACCAGATAGCCACGCACAATAGAAGCTGTGGTTTATAAAAGCTTTTTAGTATGTCTTCCCAGCAGTCCTTCAACTCTGAGATTTCTCTATATTCCCATTTTTATCCTTGTTGGGAAGGCGCCAAGACGCTTGTGTGGCATTGAGTAATTAGGGCAATTTTAGAGAGTGAGACAATCATTGTTATCATTGTTAGCAATGTTATTACTATTCATTATATTTGTATTTTATTAAAACTGCTCATTTAGTTTTCTAAAAAAAGGCTTATTTTTTAGCTAGTGTGAAGAAAATCTCATAGACTTACAGTAAAGGAGGGACCAAGCTTAGAATATCATAAAGATTTGAGGGTGAATGCTTTTGACTTGAGTTTGCGACTCCGATTTATTTATTTATTTATTTTAATTACAGCTCCAAGTTTGCTGGGCTTTTTTGTAGAACTGTACAATTTGATCTAAATATTTTGTTATGATAAAATTATTATTATTATTATTGTTATGTTATAAACATTTGTTATTTTTTATTATTAAATAACATTAAAATATGAATTACTGTTGTAATAATACTGTTTCACTGTTTCAATGCTTTTTGTGTTGTACTGTTTCAAACAATCATGATAATTTACATTATTAATATTTATATCTTTTATAAAATGTTATATCTTAAACCATCAAGCTTTTGTTTTGGCGGAAAAGTGCAGCGAGCCACTTAAAGTTTAATTTTTATTACAAATATGGTGGAAAGGTGAATGGTGAATCACTGAAAACACTGGATCGTGAGCTGTTTGCGTGTAAACGAACACAGTTTTGCACTGCACTCTGAAATGGGCGGCACATTTATTGAATGAAATCGCAACCTTTGTGGTTTGACATTCGCCATCACTAAGCCATAATGCATTTCAATATTATTTTGATTACTCTGCACTAAAAAAACACTCCTGACACTTTAGCAACTGCATAGCAACACTATAGCAACTACCTTCAACACTGTAGCATAGTGATGGGCAAGTTTTTAACATGCAAACTCAGAAAACCTCTAGTTTTGCATAAAAATTCAATATTTTTCATACTTTCCTAGCAGTCTATTGATTCTGTGCAAAACCTAGTCAGAGATGAATATCAATGCATTTTCCTCCCTTTTTTATCCTCATTGGGATGGTGCCCAGACGAGCATGCAACATTGTATAATTAGGGCAATTTTAGAGACGTGAGAGAGACAGACAGAGAGAGAGAGAGAGAGAGAGAGAGAGATTGATTTTAAGATGAGCAGTAATTTCTTCTTGTTTGTTTGATTGCTGTTGTCGTGGGGTGATTAGTCTGCATTTTTTTCCGCTGGTATTGTATTTGTAAAACAGAAGAATAAGTTAAAAAACAAAAAGAGATCTCTCCTCCAGCTCAGAGCTGAATAAACCAACCCTACATTAGACAGCTATTAATACAACACATCTAGAAGCCCAGAACACTCGCCACTTTTAAGCACTAAAGAACCGCTGAAGAACCCCGGGCTCTCGCTTTGATCTCATGAGCTCATTTATGAGAATCTGCAATATATCATTCATTCTGATATTTATCTGCATATAGGACAAAGTGCTGTTCTGCATTTGTTTGCCTTCGAACACATTTTTTTTTTTTTTTTTTTTGTAGATCAAAGCAGAATTTTTAGCACTGTATCAATATTTGTACTTCAAAATCAATTTTTAGGGCTCTGCTAAGTGAAACAACAGAGATTTGAATCAGTGAAAAATGCAATAGTTTATGTGTGTATTCATGTATTTCTAACGCTGTGTTATGTTTTGAATAGTCTGTGTTGTGGTTCTGTCTTTAATACTACGCTTTCTGACTGAATGCACTTACCGTGTGCCTGTGTTGTTTAGTGCAGCAAGCAGAGGAAATATCACTAGCTCCTTTGAATGGAAAGAAAAGAAAAAGAAGGCTCAGATAAAGGAGGACAAATATGAATATATCGAAGCAGGGACAGAAAGATTTGATTACGAGCCAAATAAATGCAAGCACATTTAGCCCCTGCCTAATGGACACTTTCATCTCACAAGGGCTTGGGAGAGAAAGATCCTCTTTCTGCAATGAAACTGTAAAGAAAATGTGAAATTGGCAATGCATTTCTGCGTTTTTTACAAGTTACACAGTCGCCATTGAACTCTGGGAAATAACACTGGTCATTTTGATGTTTCCTAGATCGGGTTACCACAGTGAAGACCGACATCTACGTCACCAGCTTTGGCCCTGTTTCAGACACTGATATGGTGAGTGGAATTCATTTTTTGCATTTATTTGTCACAGGTGGATGAATAGCATCACTGTCAGCCTCTTGGCTCAGCACTTCGCAGGTTGTTCAAGCCAAGAACCACCTACCTATAGACAGTCTGGCCAACCACAAATTGTTTAGATGTATAGGGGCTTGTGACTCTGAAATCATATACCGTACAACAAAAGATTGGAGTGCAACCAAGTACATAAAGTGCTGTTCAAAAGTTTGAGGTGAGAAAGATTATTCAATGCATTTGACAAAGTCTAATGTCTCCTCTGCTCGCTTAGGCTCCATTTGTTTAATAAAAAAAAAATGCAGCAATATTGTTAAATATTATTACAAATTAAAATACCTAGTTTCAATTTGAAAATATTTTGAAATGTTACTTATTCCTATGATGCAAAGCTGAATTTTCAGCATCATTACTCCAGTCTTCAGTGTCACGTGATATATTTGCTGCTCAAGAAACATTTCTGGTTTTTATTAATGTTGAAAACAGTTTCATATTTATTTCAGGATTCTTTGATGAATAGAAAGTTCAAAAGTTCAATGTTATAAATGTCTTTACAGTCACTTGTAAGCATTTAATGCATACTTGCTGAATAAAAGCAACAATATCTTTCAAAAAAATTGTGCAAATTGTCTGTGCAAATGGTTAAAATGATTGAACTTTGAACGTTGTGGTCCAAATTTCCATTTTGGCAAAAGTAAAAAGAAAGAACCTTAACTGCTACTCTGGTATGTAGTAAATTATTTTGTCTGGTTGGGACAGCACACTATGGTTAATGCTTTAGAATAAGTATACAAAGAATTTTTAAATCATTTGCAAACTATGGGCCAGATTTACTTACAGCCCGTGCCAGCGCAAACCCTTTTATGTCATTAAAAAACTATTGTCGAGATTTACTGAAGACACGCTGTGCAAAATTATTGCTGTTGTTTTTGCTGCTGAACTTATTGCATATGCATTTGTAGGAGTTTCCCTTTCAGACGCAACATTTATGGGAGGAGAGAGTGTTGAAATGAATCGATTTACTAATGTTTGAGCTAGTCAATTTACTGGTATTTGCGCCATTATTTAACGCTCAAGAAAAGCATGTCTTAACCCATTTTGCAACATGACTGCAATTATTGCTGCTAAGAGGAGACACGGCAGAGAACAGAGAGCACAAGAAGGGAAAAGGGAGAAATTATTTTCCACTCGTATTAATTTTTTTGGAATTCTAGAGGAAGACGTTAAATTTATAGGACTTTTCGCCCTTGAGATGAATTGGAAAAAGTGTCCCAGTCAACCTGAATTCACTGCAATATATATATGTGTGTGTGTATGTGTGTCAGATTATACATGTAACAAGCTGCGCCTCTGTCGACCAACACCAGCTCTGCTTATTTGTGACCCAACACTAATTAGCGCTGCTCTTGTTAGATTGCATTGTCATTATGTAAATGATTTGACTGCGTCTATGTTCTTTCATTTGCATGTCAGCAGGAGATCATGCTCAAAACTTGCCACTCCCATCCACGCATTTGTCGAATTGTTCTCTCACGGTAATGTGCACCGTTTATTAAATCTGGCCCTGTAAGTTTATAGTTAATTAATAGTTTATGAACTGTAGTTAATACATTAATAGACTATATACACATAGTGAATTTACTCATTGTCACTGTAATTAACAAAGTGAAAACTTAAAGTCAAGTCAAGTCATTTTTACTTATATAGCGCTTTTTACACTGCAAATCGTGGCAAAGCAGCTTTGCAATAATAATTGGCTCCCAAAGAAAATGGTGCCATTATCCATCTTATTCTACATATTATTGATTCATTGCAATGATCAATAGTTATTAGTCTAGTTAATTTATGTATATCAGCACTGGAGAAAACAGTGACGTAATCGTCTGGCTCAGCTCAGTTCGGCACCAAGGCATACCAAAAACACTGCTAAATATCAAGCAAGTGTCCCCAACTTAAGCAAGCCAAAGGCAACAGTGGCAAGGAACCAAAACTCCAACAAAATGGAGAAAAAAAAAACCTTGGGAGAAACCAGGTTTAGTCGAGTTACAGGTCATAAGTCCAATTTGGGGTCACAACATTCAAAATATTTTAATCCAGATCCATCTAGTTTAAGATCTTTTTAATCATGCTGGTATGGGACGGTTTGTTGGGGATCTGTGCCAATGGCTGATGAGAAACTGTTAAAACTTTCTAGTTTAGCCTACTTGAAAATTTGTTTACGAACTTTAGTCATCTAGTTATAAAGTGTTACCCATGCGATTAAATTTAGACATTCAAATTTAATAAAAACAACAACAACAACACACAATACTAATAATGATAACAATAAATTAATAAAATGTATAGAAGCCAGCCTCTGAGATTGGAGCCATTTTTTTCTTCTACTGATGATCCATAGACTTCATGTCTAGTGATGACTAACATTTTATAATGTAGCCCCAGCAGTAGAGCATGACCAGGTCATGGGTTTGATTTCCCGAGAGTGCGCCTTGAACGCAATGCAAGTCTCTTTGCATGAAAGCATCTGCCAAATGCATAAATGTAAATAACACAACAGCTGAACAGTCTTTTATCTAACTATTGCCTACAGAGGGGTACCATCTGTACAGGTGTCATTTTTTGAACAGAGCCACTTCTAATGCATTAATGTCCACACACATCAAGCTGTGACAGGGAGCTCCGTCTGGATCCATGTGCGGTCAGTGCTAAATAACCAGTGGTTCATGGTGATCCGAATGAGTTTCATATCCGACGGAACCGATGCAGGAAATGAACGGCTTTGCCACCTGACTGCATCCTTGACACTCTGAATCGATGCCTGGGACTGTGATGACTCACGCCGTCACTCTGACACTTCTCAATGGATTCAGAGCTTCTTAATGGAGTTTTTGTTCTTAGGAGATAAAATATGACTCACGTAAGCTGCTTTGAATATGAAGCACGATAGCCGTGTGCTAACAATGGGCTCTGATTGTTCTTGCATGTGATGTACGTTACACGCATTCTTAACAGCCCACCCTGGAGCTTCAAATGAACTTTAATTGAAAGCCATTAAATTAAATGAAACTTTGCTTCAGCTGCAAACAAACTAACATAACAAATTAACTATCAACTCATGCAGCTGCACTAGTCCGTCTTGGCTTTTGTGTATTAGCTTTATCATGCTTTTCATTACAGAAATGTATCTGAAAAATATCACGATAGCATTTAAGTCAACATATGAAAAATGCAGTGTTTAAAGGTAATGGCATTAATGAATCTTAAGAGAGAATGCCATTTGATTTTTTCCTGTGGCATTTAGTGAAAAATAATCTGGATGATTATGATATGCACGATCTAGAATTTGCAACAAAAAATAAATCTGTTGAAAAGGCGGATGTAACACATTTCTTAAGTACGGGAAGGAGGCGGGAACCAGCGAACATTCAATGTAACTTTAATCAAATAAATAAACAAACAATAAAACGGTGGCAGTCTCAGTGAGGAACCACACAAACATAATAAAGCAACATAAAGTCCAGGCCTGATCCTCTCTCATCCTTCACTGTAGTCGCTCCTCTTTTATGCTTCCGGAGCTCCTCCGTCAGAGATACGAGACCGGTGCAGTGCGCAGCTGACGCTCATTATCACTCGCGTCACCGGCCTCGTGCCGTTCCCTCACGGCTCTCGCTCGCCCTGCTCGTCACAGCGGATTTTTAAATTTGACAATTTCTCATTTCCTCAGATGTATAAAAACAGCAGAGCAGTTTTGTTTTAAAATATTAAAGGATTAATTCACTTCAGAATTCAAATTTCTTGACAACTTACTCTTAACCTGTCATCCAAGATGTTCATGTCTTTCTCTCTTCAGTCTAAAAGAAATTATGGTTTTGAGGAAAACATTCCAGGATTTTTCTCTGTCTAGTGGATTTCACGGGTGTACAATGTGTTGAAGGTCCAAATTGTAGTTTTAGTGCAGCTTCAAAGGGCTCCTCACCAGACGAGGAATAAGGGTCTTATCTAGAGAAACGATTGGTCATTTTCTAAATTAAAAAAAACAAAATATATATATATACACTTTTAACCACAAGGGTAGTCGTGGCCTAATGGTGAGGGAGTTGGACTTGTAACCTGAAGGTTGCCAGTTCGATTCCCACGCCGGCAGGAATTGAAGGTGGGGATTGTGAATGAACAGCACTCTCTCCACCTTCGATACCATGACTAAGGTGCCCTTGAGCAAGGCACCTAACCCCTAATTGCTCCCCGGACGCTGTAGCAATAGCTGCCCACTGCTCCGGGTGTGTGTTCACTGTGTGTGTGTTTGTGTTCACTACTCACTGCTGTGTGTGTGCACTTGGATGGGATAAATGCAGAGCACAAATTTCAAGTATGGGTCACCATACCTGACAATACATCACGACTTTCACTTTCACATAATTGCTCTTCTTGCACTAGTTCCGTCACCCTAGACTTAGGTCCAGATCACTCTCATCAAGGCCCTTCTCCCCCGAACACTCAGTTTGGATGGGCAGCCTGCTCTAGGAAGAGTCCAGGTGGTTCCAAACTTCTTCCATTTACGCATGAAGGAGGCCACTGTGCTTATTGGGACCTTCAATGCTGCAGAAATGTTTATGTACCCTTCCACAGATCTGTGCCTCGATACAATGCTGTCTTGGAGGTCTACAGACAATTCCTTGGACTTCATGGCTTGATTTGTGCGCTGACATGCACTGTTAACTGTGGGACCTTATATAGACAGGTGTGTGCCTTTCCAAATCATGTCCAATCGACTGAATTTACCACAGGTGGACTCCAGTCAATTTGTAGAAACATCTCAAGGATGATCAGTGGAAACAGGTTGCACCTGAGCTCAATTTTTAGTGTCAGGGCAAAGGCTGTGGATACAAAGATTTTAATCCATTTTTAATCCATTTTGGAATAAGGCTGTAACAACAAAATTGGAAAAAGTGAAGCACTGTGAATACTTTTCGGATGCACTGTATACACACAAACACACATATAGTGTAAGGAACCAAAATGAATATGAAGGCATGTCTTGGGAATTTAGGGCTTGGGATCTCTGTCAAACATATATCGTTGAATTTCTTGTCTTTAAGATGGCAGTAACTGTGATATTTTGTTGGAAACCATGGATAGCATGGTACATTTGTGTGTGCTGTGTGTCCATGTGTCCACTCATCAGGGACTCAGTGTGAGCGTCTCAACCCTCATCTCCTGTGTCTTTGAGATTAGACCCAGATGCTACACCTTCTGTTTCTCAGAACCAAGAAAGCATACTGCTGTTCCTCTGTCCGTCCCGCTATCTCTCACTTTGTGTCTGCTTCTCCTTCTGCTCATCTACTCTTCCTTCTTTTCCCTCACCCTCTGCTTTTAATTCACTGAATGTACCACTAGCTCTTCTGTATCGAAACATTCAATGCATGGCATTATCCATTGTATAGCGACGTCTTTGCTTTGCCTTCACACGTTAGCATGCTGATCCTGTCTTGCAGGAGGGAGAGCACCTCTAAGACTTTGATATATTTTTTTCATTTTCAAAGACAAATTGTTCCATTTCTTTGCCTCTTCACATTTCCCCGTAGCTTATCATCCTCCTCTGCCACACCATCCCTCTCGCTTTTTTCTTTTCAAGTGCTCTGACAGTTGACGTCCATTTTTTTTCTTCTCATCTCCTTTTGAAATGGATTCCCTCTCAATGTACTTGCAGATAGTCCTTGCTCATTCTGTACACAAATCTTTGCACTATCAATTATTTAAAAGAACTCATTCTGCCTCCCTGAATCATAGCTGTTCTCTGTATTACGCTTTCATTATGAATTCAACATGCAAATACATATACCAGCATCAATGTCAGTTCTGTTCCGAAACCTAGTGACCTGCCTACATAGAAAGCATTTCAATTCCAGAAAAGGCGATTCCAAAATTCACTACAACAAGTTCAGTTCATAAAAGTCCATCCAAACTCTTCCAACATGGCAATAAGGAGAAATTTTAAATGCGTATGTGTGTATATATAGATATGACTTTCTTCTTTCTGATAAACACAATAGCAGTTACATTAATACGTAAATATCCTGACGCATCCAAGCTTAATAATGGCAGTGAACGGGACCAAGTATGAAACTCAAGAAAGTGCATCCATCCATCATAAACATACTCCACACAGCTCCGCGGGGTTAATAAAGGCCCTCTGAAGCAAGCGATGCATTTGTGTAAGAAAAATATCCATATTTTCAAGTTATAAAGTAAAATATTTAGTTTCCGCCAGACCTTCTGTATTCAACTTACCAAAAAAGCTTTTTAAAATGAAAATAATACTTCTTGAACTTACCGTTTCATTGTTGATTTGCCGATGATTTGTTCGGAACACAGTTCGTAAAAACAGGAATAAGGAGGTGGGAACTGGCAAATGTTCAACATTATTTTAATCAAATAAATAAACAAACAAACAACAAAACGAAAGGAAAATGTCGGCAATTCCTCACGGAGACTGCCGCCCACACAAACATAATAAAACACAAAATAAAATCCAGGCCTGGTCCTGTCGTCGCTCCGCTTTTATGCTTCCAGAGCTCCTCCGTGAGAGATACGCTCATACCTCGCGCCGTTCCTTCACGGCTCTCGCCCGCCCTGCTCGTCACGTTGTTTAATATTAAAACCACCGACGGTAGGATTATTAGGCTGCTGCCACTTTAAGAGCTAATGCATGGATCCAATAAACTGAAACACATTTGAACTCTTTACACTTACTTACAGCATAAGAATATGTTTATCAGGATACTTGCCAAGACGGGCATTTTGACAATTTAGTTTGAATGTGTCTGCTCAAGCACGAGAAGACGAGAAAGAGAACTCAATTCAGTATTTGTGCGCTTTCTGAGTAGTCGTCTTCGGGGCCCATGCTTCGGATGTGTGCACGAGAAACAAATTAAGTTCCCTTTCGTGTCATCTGTCCTGAGCGTCGTTCTTGTTTGTTCATGTTAATGTTCTCACAACATTGCATTGTCAGGTTTTATAAAAATATTACCAGCCAACTAGCAATTGACACCATTTCATGTACTCGCTATCTCCATTTTTTTCATCATTTTAAGGCCCTGTTTTTTGTCTATGTAGAAAAGTATGAGTTTTCATTTCACACACCTCAAGAAAAGCCATTTATGATTACTTTAGAGTTGTCTGTAATGAATAATACATGTCAATAATCCATACAGCGAGTGCAGTGTACTCTATAACATGTAAAAGTTTGATTCTTTAGTTTGTAAATAGCTGGTAAACAAGTGACAATGTCGTTTGCGAGTTGTTTTGTGATTTCGCTTCAAGTCAGAGGTCACATTGTTATCGTCAAGAGCTTTGAGCTGTTTAGAAAAGCCTGTGGATTTAGTTTTCTGCACTGTGGGTTTGCAATGAAGGCCTGTCTCTCTCTCGGTGTCTCAATGCCCTGTGGCCATGCTAACCCTCATCATTAGAGCTGACCCTGTTGGAAACCGTCTGACACTCAGGTAAACAGCTGACTGAAGAGACTCGTGGGTAATGAGCTGAAGAGGTCAGGTAGGTGTGGCTGCTGAGCGTTAGCATGTTTGCAGTCAGGTTGACATCGGTTAGAGAGGGTTTATTAGAATATGTGAAGCAGTACCAGGGTTATTGTGTTTAAACTGTTGGTGACGCAAATAACATTTGCAGAAGGATTCGGCAGAGTCGACTGCACAGCACGGTTTTCCAGGTGGCATCAGAAAACCTACTACTCCCAGAGGAAAATTGTAATGTTTAAAGGTTGCTTTTGGAGAATAGATCAGTATTATTGTCTGATATGCTTTTCCTACACCTTCTTCTGGGAAGCATGTATAGACAGAAATGACAACATACAGTAAAAGTATGAAGCTATAAAATTGAGTAAAAACAGAGTAGCTCAGATCATTTGGTCTTGGCAGTGTTATTTTAGTATAATTGAAATACTGTTATAGTTTTTATTATTATTTTAAATTACAGTACTTTTCATTTTTTGTATGTTCTTGATTTTCATTTTAGAACTTTTTGTTATTTTTATTATTAGTTCATTTTTAATTTCAGTTTTAGTTTTAGTAGATCAAGTTATACTAATTGAAAATAAGAAATTGCTTTGTCGACTAGCAGAAGATCAATGCATTTTTATTTTATTTCTGTTAGCATTTTGTTTATGTTAAGTAACAAACATGTTTATTTGTATTGTTTTAGTGTTTGCTTTAGTCAACTGCGTATTGAAAGAATTTGATGTGTAATGTATTCATTTCCCATGAAAAGTATTTTGCAGTCACAGATCAAAAAATTGTACATGTGAAAAAATGATCAGAATTGCAAACGTAGTCACGGATCAAAAAATAATAAGCATGAATCAAAAAATTAAAAGCACATTTAAAAAAAATAACAAGCATAAATCAAAACTTTAAACGCATTAAAAATGATGTTGCATGACTGCAAAATCACTCACAAAATTGTTTTCTTTGGTTTTCTTTCTCTGTATTTTACACTTGTGCTGTCTTTCTCTTTGCTCTGCTTTCCATGATCTCCGCTTGCTTTTCCAAATGTTGCAATTAGAGTTTCATGTAAATCAAGGTGGGCTTAAGCATCTCCATTGCTCCACTAGTTCTAGACTGACAGCTCTTCATCTGGCCAATCATTCAAAGAGGGGAGTTGACGTCACTCCAACGTGACTCATGGCCACTGATGCTCAGTCGTACAGGTGACACGAGATTAAACCCATAGTAATGTTTGAGCTCATCCCATAGCGAAGTCATCAATGTCATTTCTACAGCATCACAATTGTTACTCCTAGACAGCATTGTAATTAAAATGGAGATCATTTGCTGAAGTCTCGTGCTCTTCATATATTTTTCCTGAGGAAAAGACCTCAAACTGTGCTCAGATATGCCAGGATCTCGCTCATGATCTCTTTTTCTATCATGCCTCCTTCTCTTTATAATCATTAGATTCTGTCATCAGGTGCAGTGACAGATATGACTTGTGGGTAGCACAGGGACTCTTAAACCAACATCATCCTCATGCAGGATGTCCGGCCGTGATGGATGAGGATGAACCCGGGTGGTTCTGTATCCTGATAAACCCGCTCTGCACCGAGCCTCCGGTGCTGCTTTATCTGGCCTAAACAAAGCCAAGATACACACACACACACACACACACAAGCAAGTAGAAGGTCATCATGTCTATTAATGCTGTGTGCCTCTGAGCCATGGAGCAGACGGTATGAAATAGGAGGCGAGTGAGATGGAAGGACAACAAGGAAAGTGGAGAGAGAGGTTAGAGATGGAGTAGTATTTGTTTGGCCCCTGTACTCCCCTACGGCCCCAGGAGCCTCTATATACTGCTGGGGTGAGACGAGGACAGATGATATACAGCTAAACCGATATCTGCTGCCACGCTGCACTTACAAAATCACCCATATTTATGGTGAGGAATCCGTTTTTTTTTTTTTTTTTTTTTTTTAAATACTGGGTCGGAATGTTTTTATGGCATTAAAGACTCAACTTTTCATTTTCATTAAAACTTTTTGAGAATCACTTTCACTTTGAACAAAACCAATCTATATTTGAATCTCTTTATAGAACGAAATCGACCGAATTTTAAATCTCTTAATAGAACAATCTTAGTAAAATAGAGGTAGAAATCTCTGCAAATATATTTGGGTATTTTGTGGGATTCTTATTCTTTAGTGCAGCCAAAAAAGACATACAGCACCTTTTAAAGTATCGTGCATTTTTCCACCGACGCAGATGGAAGACAGTACAGACATACTCAGTGGTAGATTCAGTGGCGTCACAGCAAAGTAACCGTTGTTTTACATGAGCTGTGAGTTTGGAGTCTTAATTGAATGGGTTTAGAGAAGAGTGTGCGGTGCTAAATAATACAAAGCAATGAGTAGACAACACATCTTTAATGAATCGGGCTACGGTCGCTGCAGTGTTCTGATGGTGTCTGAGCAGTCATAAAACGTCAGGTTTGTGTTGCAGTGCTTTTGTCTGTAACTTGGAATTGCTTTGGCACTGGAACTTAGTCCAGAACAACACTGCTTTTTTAAAGTCTAGAATGGTTTCTAGTGATGCTGCGAGTGAGACTTTTTACTAGGCCTGCTTTCAGTCTACAAGTGTTGTGAGTTCTTAAACAGCTTTGTGGAACTACTTTAAGTCTAAGTGCTGATTTCGGTCTACAATTGCTGTTCTTTTATCATGCAAGCCAAGTGATTCAAGAACTGCTGCTGTTTACTGCACTCGACTAGTGAGACATAAGGAGTAGCTCATTATTTTCGCAGCGTTGTGTTGCTCCAACCCTTTATGACTGGTGATTCTTTTGAAGACTATCTTGGATTTGTTGTAATAAATAGTTTGTGTGTTTAATTTGTGTGTTTATACAGTGAGCAATAGCTTACTTAAACGTATCATTGATGGAATCACTACAATTCAAGAACCAGAATTTTTACATTTCTTATGATTTCAAGCCGTTCAAAAGATTGAGGTCAGAGGTTTAATTTGTACATTCATTCATCAAGGATGCATTGAATAGATCAAAAGTAACAGTAAAGACATTTATAATCTTACAAAAGAATTCTATGTCAAGTAAATGCTGTTCCCTTTCAAGGGAACTCGCGCTGCGTCGTTCCCATTGCGTCAAACTCTCGACGCAGCGTCTCGTTCCCTCTTCAGGGAACTAAGGTTACAGTTACCTTTTTTTTTGTTTTTTTTAGAACTTTCTATTTGTCAAAAAGAATCCTGAAATGTAAGAATGTATCACGATTACCACAAAAGTATCAAAGGGATAGTTAACTAAAAAAACATTGCTGTTAGTGTACTCACGCTCAGGCCATCCAAGATGTAGGTGTCATTTTTTCTTCATTAGAACAGTAAAGAAGATTTTTTTTAGCCATAACCGTGGTCCTCTCTGTTATTCATATAATGCAAATCAATGGCTACAGGCAAAACAATGTTAATACCTGTGGCTCCTGACGATACATTGAGGTATTATGAAGCGAAACGATTGGTCTGTGCAAAAACTATACATTTTTTACAACGTTATAAACCACAGCCTGGGCAAACGGTCCTGAGCGCGTTCACGAAAGTCTGAAGCGTGAGCTTCCTGTCGCAGTACGACGTATGCGCAGGAGTTCAAACATTGGGAATCTGTGAAAAGTCAATCTTCCCGATTCCCGATGATATAAACCTATGTTATTTTTGTGGCATACAGAAAAAGCACAAGTACCATTTTGATGAACAATGCAACACACGCGTAGTCCCTCTCTTGTAAACTAACACATCTGCGCTTATTATTATGTTGTAGAACTGTAACCGGAAGCTTGCGCTCCAGACTGCCATGAACGCATTTAACCCAGGCTGTGGATTGCATATAATGATGTTGTAAATAATGTACAGTTTTTTGCACAGACCAATCATTTCGATTCATAATACCTCAATATATCGTCAGGAACCACAGGTATTAATTTTGTTTGGTCTGTATATGTTTTTCTGACTCTCAAAGTGACGGTAGCCATTGACTTGCTTTATATGAATCACCAAGGACCACAGTTTCAGCTAAAAATCCTGTACGGTTCTACTGAAGAAAAAAAGGACACCTATTGCACATCTCGGATGGCCTAAGGTGAGTAACTTAACAGCACAACTGTTTTCAACACTGATAATAGTAATTCATATTTTAATAATTTCTGAAGGATCATGTGACACTGAAGACTGAAGTTGAAGCTTTTTAAAAGGTATTAAAATTTAAATCATCTATTTTAATTTGTAGTAACATTTCACAATATTACTGATTTTTCTGTATTTTTTGGGTGAGCATTAGAGACTTCTTTCAAAAACATCAAAACATTTTTACCACCCCCAAACATTTGAACCGTAGTTTACACACACGCACACTCATAAATGATGCGTCTATGAATAATCCAATGGAAATGCATTCTCAGCACCTGTGAGGCAATCTCATAAACACTCATTCCTGACCTCACCACCTACTTATCTTTATTTCCCTTACTCCGTGATATGCGTGTATGCGTGCGTGCGTGCGTGCATGTATGTTGTGGGAGTATCTAATAATGTGAGTGCAGGGTTCGTGTGGTGGTGGGGTTCGTTAATGGATGTTCATATAAACCCTCCTCAGCCAGGATAATACAAGCCCCTTGACTGAAATTTGACTGTCATAACCCTCTCAGAGTGCTGACTGGATAGAATGTCCAGATCTCAGAGACGTGCCAGAGAATGAGCTGTACATCCATCAAAAACAGCACCTGCGGTGACGGGAGGAATCGGGCTACAGGCACTGCAGTGTTCTGACACTGTCTGAGCAGTAATAAAACTTCTGTCGCAGTGCTTCTGCTTGCAGTGTGGCACTTCAGTCTGGAACTGCTTTTAACGAGAACCGTTGGACTGGAAGTTTCAGCGGAGAATTGATTTAATTTAGTCTAGCTCTGCTTTTAAATCAGGAACTGATTCCAGTCAAGCTGCTTTTAATCTTGAAATGCTGCCATTTTAGTCTGGAACTGCTTTAATTCTAGAGTTGTTTTGTGTTGTTTGTAGTCTTGAACTGCTTCCACTCTACATTTACTCTCATTTTAGAACTGCCATTTCTGTCAATCTTGAATTGCTTTATAGAGGTCCTTGATTATCATTTCACTTTTTAAACTGTAGTTATGTGTAATGTTGCTGTTTGAGCATAAACATCTGCGAAGGTACGACGCTCAAAGTTCAATGCAAAGCGAGATATTTTCTTTTACAGAAATCAACTTTTAAGGACTACAACAAGCTTTTTCTCTGGTTGGTGACGTCACAAACCCAAAATTGACATAAAACCTCCCCCTGGGAACGTGCAACAATGGTGGTGAAGCCATGTTGGGCTGCTTTAGAGAAGAGGAAGAGTTGTTGTGGAAGTGTGTTGTTGAGGCCGTCATTTTACACCAGACTGCTTCACAGACGAGGGTCAATTCAACGCTGGATTTGCACAAAAGATTAACATGCTAGTCGATGAATTGAATCAACTCCACTGCAACTACATAAATTTCATTTCATTTTTCATCATTTAGCAGACGCTTTTATCCAAAGCGACTTACAAGGGGAGCAATTAGGGGTCAGGTGTCTTGCTCAAGGACACTTTAGTCACGGTGTCAAAGGTGGAGAGAGTGCTGTTCATTCACAATCCCCACTTTCAATTCCCGCCGGCGTGGAAATCGAACCGGCAACCTTCAGATTACAAGCCCGACTCCCTCACCACTAGGCCACGACTACCCCCTGGTGGATAAATGTATCCACTAACCATTCAGAAACGTCCAGTTGCTTTCTAGACATTGTAACTTCTTCCTGAGTCTCTCCATCAGTGTCGGTTAGAACAATGTAAGGCTGAACACCGTTACTGACAATCCTCATTTTGGCTGCGTGAGATTCTCCAGCTTTGTTGTTGTTGTTGAGCAACCAACGCGTGAGCTGTTAAAGTTCCGCCTTCTTGTGAGAAGCGGGCCGGGCGCAGCAGCTCATTTGCTTTTACAGGCACACACAAAAAAAGTGTTTTTGCTCAAATCCAAATAGGGACAAATTTGACAAGCTGTAATAAATTGCCTGTGGGTATTTTGAGCTGATATTTCCCAGACACATTCTGGGGACACCAGAGACTTATAAGTTCAAATACAACGTCCTTTGCATTCTAATGCTTTTCCGTTGCTTTTCTCTGCAAACATGCGCTAGACGAACGTGTTTGATGATCGCGTTTACGTGTTTACGTCACTTGCATGACACACCATTCTAAAAATGCGTTGCCCCAAATGCGTTCTGTGTTAATGGTCCCTAAGTGTTTGAATTAAGAACTGCTGTCGATGTAGAATTGGTTTTATCTGGCCCGATTCGCCTGCAGTCTAGAACAGTGTTATTTTAGTGTCATTGAGATACTATTATAGTTTTTATCAATAGTTTGAATCTGTTTTTATTTTTATATTTTCTGTTTTCATTTTTATTAAAGTCTTGTTGCGTGTTTTGTCAATTTTAGTAGGTTTTTTTTTATGTCTATATAGTTTTATTTTGTTTGTTTTAAATATTCTACTGCAAACATGGCCTTTAAGGATGTGTGTGTGTGTGTTTTTTTTTTCCTTCACGTGGTTAAATGACAAGTTCAACTAAATAAAAATGAGAAATGTTGCAGAAATAAAAACTATTTTAAGGTGTTTTTACTTCATTTAGCTTAATGTTTATTTAATTTCAAGTAATGAAAATGTGTTTTTATGGTTTTAGTTAACTACAATAGCAATTTTTGGGTAGTCGTGGCCTAGTGGTGAGGGAGTCGGGCTTTTAACCTGAAGGTTGCTGGTTCGATTCCCACGCCAGCAGGAATTGAAGGTGGGGATTGTGAATGAACAGCACTCTCTCCACCTTCGATACCATGACTAAAGTGTCCTTGAGCAAGACACCTGACCCCTAATTGCTCCCCTTGTAAGTCGCTTTGGGTAAAAGTGTCTGCCAAATGAATAAAGATAATAATAAATTTTACCTGCCAGATCAGCTTACAGTGTTGAAGAGTTTTGTAGCCCCACCCACTGTGAAACCTTATTGGTGCAAAATTCCAACTCTGCCAATCAACTATGTTCTGATTGGCTGCAAGTGTGACAGCAGTTTCATGTTCACTGTAGCAAAACTGCTTGTCTGCCTGGTTGTTAGAACTCCTTCACCTTTTCCCCTTTTCAAAACTGACTTTTAATCTTTCTTTAAAGTAGGCCTATTTTAAACGTTTTCCCTGTTCTACCATCCGTGATGAGCTTGTAATGATATCTCTGGGCAGCACAAGTCTCTCTTGGAGCCGAGAGTGGGATCTGATCACCCTCAGCACTAGTTAAAGGTTTGAGCAATTGCCTCTCCTCTGCAGGGTTTGAGTCTCAAATGCATTCAACTCCATTTGCAAATCATTTGGCAAACTGCGTTTATCCACCACAGCAACAATAAGTGGATAAAGAAAATGTTACACTGCAGACACTGTCTTTTGTGGGCAAGAAAATGCTTGAATTGAATTACGTGCAGTGCAAGAGGAACAAAAAACCCTGATGCAGACTTTTATAAGCTCATCCAATTGATTTGATTATTACAATTGTGAATACAACAGCAAATTCACTGACAGTCAATCTGTATAAGAGGGTATTGTGCTCCCAGTTATCACAAACAAAACACCATCCAAGCCGTTAGCGACAGAAAACATTCAACAGAACCTTGTAAATCCTAAAATGTGCTGTGATTTCATATTTTGGCAGGAGTACACCATCGATGTGTTCTTCAGGCAGAGCTGGAAGGATGAACGACTGAAGTTTGAGGGTCCGATGAACATTCTGCGTTTGAACAACCTGATGGCCAGTAAGATCTGGACTCCAGACACATTCTTTCACAACGGGAAGAAATCTGTCGCACACAACATGACCATGCCCAACAAACTGCTGCGTATCCAAGATGACGGGACCCTGCTGTACACCATGAGGTAAGCGAGGTGCTATTTGTACTAATGAGATGGGAGGAAAAATTATACATTAATTCTTTTGTGTCTCCTTTTGAGTTCTTGGCTAGCAAATTCAGTGTTTTTTGAGGGAATGCAAAGGTTTTGCGAGTCAAAAAAATTTTTTTTCCTCCCATCTCATATTTTTTTCCACCACCGTGTCCCTTTTCCCGTTCTAATGTACTAATTAACTTTTTTTTTTTCCTGACAAAAGTCTTTTTTGTGTGTAATTTAAAAACTGATGTAGTGAATTTAATTAAAACAGAGCTGTACACAGGTAAATTAACCAGTGTGTTGTAGCCCCACCCACTGTGAAAGCTTATTGGTGCAAAATTACAATTCCACATAGCAATATATTAAACATCAACAATGTTCTGATTGGCTGCGATTGTGTGACGTCACAGCGGTTTCATGTTCACAGTAGCCAAACTGCTTGTCACTGGAAACTTCTTGGTTGTTAGTTACAATTCCAAACTAACTAATGTACTGATTTGGTAATTTACTGTTTGTTTGTTTATTGAGCACTTTTACACGACAGACCATTGACCAAAGTGCTGTACAATATGTAAATTCAAAGATCACAACCATAAAAACAAATAAAATAACAGCGAATAATCCCCTTTTAATGCACAGACAATTTCTATACCCCATTAAATGCTAATGCCAGGAGGTATTCCTTAAGCTTGTGTTTAAGAACAGCTAAAAAATGAATCATTTCAAAGTTTAGGAGCTGTCGCTACAAAAGTTCAATCTCTACTTATCCGTTTGGTTCTAATCATCAAAGCCAGCTGGTCAGCTGACCTTTATTGACTCATATTTCTCAATTCTACCAAATATAATGGAGCCATACTATGCAATGATTTATTAAGAAAAAACAAAATGTTAAAATTGATTCTGTGATGGATTGATAGCCATTGTAAAAAAAACCAAAAAACAAAAAGAAAACAAAACTGGAGTATTATTATCTCTCTTACGAGTAAATCTGTTTCTGAAACTTGAAATCACTGTCGAAAAGAACTCCAAGATTTCGCACTGCTGGCTTACGAAATTATTTGGGACCACACAGCTTCAGTTTTATCTTCATTCATATTTAAAAAAATTAATAAATAAAAACAACCATGATTTGATTTCATGTATACAGTCCAACAAATCCTCTATTTGCTTCTTGCTGTTCTTTTGCTGAGGAAGATACACTTGCCTATAATCTGCATAGAAGTGAAAAGAGATTCCATGCTTACAAAAATTTTGCCCCAAGGGGTAACATATACAAAGAAAACAAAACCGGGCTGAGAATGGACCCCTGTGGATCCCCACTAAGCAAAGAGACACTAATTACTAATTATTAATTTTCTGACAAAAGGTTTTTTTGGGTAATTTAGTGAATCAAACTTAGATGTAGTGAATTTAAAGACAGTGCTCTACACTCTTTTAGATGGTGTGTAAAATGAATTAAATGAATAATAAACTAGAAAGGTCTGCACTCAAAATGTTTAAGAATAGATATACAGTATTTTTGTGTGCAGACCTTTATTTCTTAATCCTAATAGGTTTGCTTAAAGTTTGTGAGTTTTTCATTTAATCAAACTTGGATAGCTTCATCATGTGAACAGAAAATATGACTGCAACAACCAGTTTCACAGATAAGCCTCAAACTAAAATGCATGTTTGAGTTTTTTAACTGAAAGCTACTTAAACGTCCTAATTAAATTGAGGCCTAATCCTGGGTTAATCTAAGCACTGTCTGTGAAACCTGGCCTATATCTGTCTTAAAGTTATGTCAGAAATCAGATTCAGTCATACTGTCTGTTCACACTGTCAAAAAACAGATCCGGCCTATCATGATCTTGTAATTTAAGTCTTCTGAACTCAAACGCTCACGTAAGAATCACACCAAAACTGAAGAAATCTTGCCCTCCGTTGAATTTTCAGTGAATAATGGCTTTAATTGGATCTGAATCTGATTCTCACATAATGTTATATTTTTGGTAAACGATCCATTTAGCTCCTATTGTGGGTGGCTAATGGAGTCATTCTTCATGTAAATCCCTGAATCACCTTATATTCCCAAGAATTAGAATAATTCATCCCTCACTGACTCCCACAGTATGACAGTCCTCATGCAGGCGGCTGTATCGATTTAGGCACTAATTAAGATGTTTCATCTCTTTTCAGAAACATGACACTCACTTTTGTAAGGGACGATTTTGTTATAACCAGTGACGACGACTTAGTAAAGCAGGGTTGTCATTATAATCGACATATTCAAGAGTCTGCGAACATCATCATCAATCTCCCTAATTACCTGCAGACGAAGCAGGAAGAGCAGAAGCCGTGATATATTGTCATATGTCATGTACACAAACTCCAAACAACACGGCCTTTCATAATGACTCTCGCCTCTGTTCATCCTGATACCGCTGCCGAACACTCTCCAACATGTACCCTCTCAATTTTCTCTTGCTTTTCGCTCTCTTCTGAATCGCTCTCTCACTCCCAGCCTTTCCTGTGAGCACAAATGCTCCTCTCCGATGCCAAATCAATGAGAGCCTGACTCAGCCATGAAGCGCAGGAAGAAAAAAGGAGACAAATTGAGAGAGAGACTGAGAAAGAGAAAGAAGCAGTGGAATAGAGGAGAAATGAATGTGAAAATGAACATCGTGTATTGGACTGCTAGCAATTAAGATGGTCGATATATTGAGAAATCAGAATAATATCGAGCATATACAATTAAGCGGCATTTGAAATATCACAGTCATTTTAATTCTCTTTCTATTGGGCCATTAAATTTGCTTAAGAGCGTATCAATGCACTAGTTTGCAGGTGGGATATGTTGGATGTCCCCACCGATTTTTGCCTTCCGTCGGGCCGATATAGTTTTTAAAACATCTCACATCATGGATGTATCTAATACAGGAGGCATTTCTAGTGTCACCCAAAAATGATTATTTTCTCACCTTCAAGTTGTTCCAAACCTACATGTGTTTCTTTCTTCTGGATATTTTGAAGATTGTTGACGGTAACCATTGTCTTCCAAAAAATACTATGGAAATCAATGGCTACCATCAAGTGTTAGATTACCAGCATATTGTATTCAACAGAAGAAAGAAACATACAGGTTTGGAACAACTTGAGGGTGAGTAAATAATGACAACATTTTTATTTTGGGGCAAACTATCCCTTTAAATAAGGCTATCTGGCACTGGAATGTGTTGTTTTTGAATCATGCTGAGTGTTTGTTTTCCACTGTTGTCGGTGGCGGAGGGTAATACTGTTCTCTAGGGGCTTGTATGCACACTTCACAGTCTTCACACAGATGAATGCTTCAATTTATGGTTTCAACGCTGTTCTAGACCCACTCTATTCGTTCAGGTGAAATCACAAAACACAATGCAAACAAATGATATACAATCAGTGATTACCATCTTTGGTTTTATGGAGACAAAAATAAATAAATTATACAAGGGCAGATTAGAACCTCTAACTTCTGGCATGCTTAGCAAAAATTCTCCCACCAGACCGTTAGGACATAGAAACATTGAAGGAAGATCGACATATTTATTCACGGACATGAAGATGAAAATCTCTCATTAAGCACATTAAAAGTTGCACGTCAATAAATTAAACTCAACGTACTATTGAAATTGATATCGTGATGTTATTTTATGTGCATTTGTTACTGTACATTTCTGATATAGCCTTGTATTACCACCTGTCCCACCCACTTTTACACAAATGACAATAAGAGATGTTTTAATACTGTCTTTGATTTAAACCTAAGCATATTAAAGTTGATAGATGTATCAAAATACAGTGAAAACAATAATATTGTGAAATATTATTACAATTTAAAATAACTTTCAATTTTTCATTTTACATATTTTAAAATGTAATGTATTCATGTGATAAAAGCTGAATTTTCAACATCATTACTCCAGTCTTCTAATTTACTGATGTGCTGCTCAAGAAACATTTCTGATTGTTATCAATGTTGAAAACAGCTGTGCTTCTTCAGAATTCTTAGATGAATAGAAATAGTGTTTCTTTGAAATAGATATATATCTTTTGTAACATTCTTTTAACTATCACTTTTAATCCATCAATTCGCTCTTGCGGAACACTGTACATAGTAAAAATGATTTTTTTTTGTGTGTGTGTTTGTGCATGTAAATCACAGGTTGACAGTGCATGCTGAGTGTCCGATGCATCTTGAAGATTTCCCCATGGATTTCCACTCCTGTCCGCTTAAATTCGGCAGCTGTGAGTAACAGCTGGATTTGTTCACCAAAGCATCATGTAGTGTCTTGCAGATACTGATTGGTTTACAATTTCGAATAGTCATCTGCAGAGTTTTAATTGTGGCCCCTCTGAAATCGTCCCTACAGATGCTTACACAACGACAGAAGTGACGTACACCTGGACGAAGAACGCATCCAACTCCGTGTGTGGTAGAAGAAGAGAGCTCTAGACTGAACCAGTATGACCTACTGGGACAAACTGTGGGAAATGAAACCATCAGATCCAGCACTGGTGAGTTCGAAACTTAGAGATTGAGATTCACTAGTCAAAATATGGTTTCATTATATGGACAAAAGCAAAGACTCTTCGAGAAGTTCATCTTATGACAGCAGTTAGCTATCCACACTAATTGCTTTCAAGCGTGGGTTCTCCATCTGCCCATCAAACAAAACGACGCCGTGAGTTGGCTCGCTGACATACATGAAGATTTTGGAATAAATTACTTAACTCTTTCCCCTCCAGTTTTTATATATAAAGTTGCTAGCCACCACCAGCAATTTTGATAATTTTCCCAAAATTGTCATGGCCCCTTGATTATTTAGTTTTATGAATATATGAACATGTTCTGGAGGTCTCTTACAACAGGTATACATGGATCAAAGGTCAAAAAACACTTTCATTTTCTCATAATATACATTGCACATCACCTCGTTTCTCAACGATTCTGAAACGACTTCCAAAACGGTCGGAAGATTCGCTCTCTCTAAATCCCTCCTTTACGCGAGCCTGCTCTGTTCTCCTTGGTCGGATGGCCCAGTCTGTTGTGATTTGGCTAATGCTTACAGCACGTGTTGGAGACGAAACGCACTGTAAAGACAGGAACGATAGTGTTGATCGATTTGAGCGCAAATAACGTGATATAATAATAATAATAATAACGTGAGTTAGATGGTTAGTTGGAGACTATGCAATATAAAACACAAAACTACTATTTTTGAGCACCTGGTAGAAAATATGAGTCAATAATTAATCATACTTACACGTTGTGATTAAGAGGAGCATGGAGGTCCAAATAAAGTTGGTACTGACCCATCCTCAATGGATAAGCATTTTGGAAATCCCACGTTGACCTCGTGGAGATTTGAGAAACAGTCGTCAAAAGGTTAAACTGCTGTTGTATCGCTGGGTTAATTTTAAACACTGACTCTTCACATCCTCATCCTTTGGCAGTGTTTACAAAGAATTTGCTTTTGCAGAGCAGAAAACGGCGTCTTCTTGACATGTATAAAACACACACCAGCTTCAGCGTTTGAAGGAAGGAAAAGTAGACGTTGTTCACGGGCAGCCAATGAAGACCATAAGTGGGCATTATGCAGATTGGTTTTATTGTTATGTATGAATGTTATGGAAGCAAGAAAGGAATTACTGATGACTCCTTTCAGCAGTTCAGAATCGATTCTTTCTTTATTTAGCGTGCACTTTGATCTATAAAACCTTTTACTTTCACAAACAGCTACAAACACACTAAATGAAAGATAATATTTTAAAAAGCATAATTGGAATTGTTCAAAATTTTTTTTTTTATCTACATTTGAATGAGGGTAAGATTCATTTAAAATAAACAACAACAATTTGAACAAAAAACTCATTTCATAGAATGCAATGTGCATAAGTAATGTTTTCATCACTTGTTTCTGCTTTTTTTTCATGCGTTTTGATGTACGCTTTGGGAAGATGCATAATAGCACCCCCTACCGTATAACAGTGAAAACACGGAAAGCCGGAAAAAAGCAGGAAATAGTTAAAATGCTGTTTATCTTCTCACAAAAATCTGAAAGCACAAGCTTTTGTTGTCAGGTTATGTTGAAACTAAATATAATGGTAGAAGACGAGAAAACGGTGAAATACTGGGGGGAATTTAAGAAGGCAGACAGTTCACATGGTATAACATTGATATTAACTGAAAAAAGTTAACTTTGCAGATACAAATGGGTAAATAATGTGTTTTTCTTAAAATAGTTAAATGTGGCTGCATGTTACATTATTGTTTTACATATCAGAGCTGTTAAGATCGGAGATTCACATCAGAGTCCATTTAGCATACTTGTATTTTTCAAATAACACCTAATAATACAGATGAAATCAACAGAGGCACAAGTATCTTGAATGAAAGCGGTGTTCACTCTAACTGTACATAGAAATTTATAGAGGAAATAAACCAAATATCCTGCTCAATTTTTCTGGTGTTTTTTTTCACTGCCATATAAAACTCACATGCAGTCGTCTAAATTGGATGTTGTTTATGAAAACTGTCCAAACATACAAGCTTCGTTTGTATAGTCTTTTTATTTAATGGAGAAAACGTCACAGAATCACGGAAGTGTAAAATTAACGAAGATTAGAGTCATAAAGAATGACAAGTCTGATCCAAAGCTTGCATTTTTCGATATTACTGGCTGATTTCAGGACCAGAAGAAACTCCATTAAATAGCCACTCTACCTAGTATTGGACTTACAAGTGCCATAACGGCACCTTTTTACCATAGTCAAAGCAATTTGCTTGAGCTTCACAGACTTCAAAGCTCGACTGACAAAATGACGGATGACAATAAGGCTTCTCATCGCAGCAACAAGGTTAATTCGTCTAAAGTCAACCATATGGATTTTAAACAACATGACAGTGAGTAAATAATGACAGAAGTTACATTTTGGTGAGAGTTTGTCCTAAAAAGAAAGCAGCAGAGATTGAACGGACATGTTGGATATATGAGGATGATTGTGAAGGATTGTCTGATGTCACAACAGATTTGTCCTTCATTCTGTCATAGTTTATCAAGCGCACATTTGTTCTGTCCAGCCACATCTGCTATATGTGCTTTAACACGATCTCTGGGCAAGACTCAACAAACCTTGTCTGTCACTTCCACTGGTTCACTCTCGTGGTCTCTCTCTCTCTCTCTCTCTCTCTCTCTCTCTCTCTCTCTCTCGTGCACATCTTTGGGTTTCTGTGACATTTCTTGCATGTTGGCATTTGGTTGCTCAATAAAGCGAATACATCTTCGATGTGGGGTGAGACTGAGGCCAAAGCACGTACAAGATATTCCACTTCTGTTGCGCACAGAGAAACCAAAGGGGCTGTACGACAACAACAGCCAGAAGACACTTTGTCATATTTACGACACAAGCATACCATATCTTTATAAATAAATAGCATTCTTACAACTTCCAAGAATTTAATTGTTGAAATTAAAGGAATACTTCACTCAAAATTGAAAGTATGATACCCTCATGTCGTTCCAAACCCGTAAGACTTTCGTTCAGTTTCGGAAACAAAAATGAAGATCTTTTTGATGAAATCTGAGAGTTTTCTGTACCTCCATAGACAGCTACGCAACTGACACTTTGACGCTTCATAAAGAGAGAGACATTTTCTGAAGAGACTTTTTGATGAACAGATTGAGCTTAGACTTTTTTTTTTTTTTTGGATGGTAAAAGCCTTTGAACTATCATTGGTCTGTGGCAATTACGTAATAAGTAGTTGTGGCTAACTTATAATCAAATAAATAAACAACAAAACGAAAGTAAAAACGAAAGAACTTCCTCATGGTGACTGCCACCCATACAAACATAATAAAAACACAACATAAAGTCCAGGCCTGGTCCTCTCTCGTCCTTCACCGTCATCGCTCCTCTTTTATGCTTCCAGAGATACGAGACCGGTGCAGCATGCAGGTGACCCTCATTATCACTTGCGTCACCGGCCTCGCGCCGTTCCCTCACGGCTCTCGCCCGCCCTGCTCGTCACAAAATGCAATGTGACTTTACTGGGCAGGAGCAACTATATCACTATCATCAGATGCTTTCTTAACTGCTGTTTTCTCACCGCTGTCATTTTTGTTGTTTTTGTTACTGATAGGAAAACATGCTGCACATATTTACATATTCATCTAAACATAGCTCTGAGCAGTCGGGATATTCAATATAACAGTATATCGCTCGAAAGCTATTTCAAATTTTTTTCACCCCTGAGCGAAGAACAGAGAAGAACTTTCCTGTGAATATATCAAAGTCCAGGCCTGATCCTCTCTTGTCCTTCACTGTTGTCGGTCCTCTTTTATGCTTCCGGAGCTCCTCCGTGAGAGATACGAGACCGGTGCAGCATGCAGGCGACCCTCATTATCACTTGCGTCACCGGCCTCGCACCGTTCCCTCACGGCTCTCGCCCGCCCTGCTCGTCACAAAACGCAATGTGACTTTACCGGAGTGGTGAATTGCAGGGCAGGGGCAACTATATCACTATCATCAGATGCTTTCTTAACTGCTGTTTTCTCACCGCTGTCATTTTTGTTGTTTTTGTTACTGATAGGAAAACATGCTGCACATATTTACATATTCATCTAAACATAGCTCTGAGCAGTCGGGATATTCAATATAACAGTATATCGCTCGAAAGCTATTTCAAATTTTTTTCACCCCTGAGCGAAGAACAGAGAAGAACTTTCCTGTGAATATATCAAAGTCCAGGCCTGATCCTCTCTTGTCCTTCACTGTTGTCGGTCCTCTTTTATGCTTCCGGAGCTCCTCCGTGAGAGATACGAGACCGGTGCAGCATGCAGGCGACCCTCATTATCACTTGCGTCACCGGCCTCGCACCGTTCCCTCACGGCTCTCGCCCGCCCTGCTCGTCACAAAACGCAATGTGACTTTACCGGAGTGGTGAATTGCAGGGCAGGGGCAACTATATCACTATCATCAGATGCTTTCTTAACTGCCGTTTTCTCACCGCTGTCATTTTTGTTGTTTTTGTTACTGAGAGGAAAACATGCTGCACATATTTACATATTCATCTAAACATAGCTCTGAGCAGTCGGGATATTCAATATAACAGTATATCGCTCGAAAGCTATTTCAAATTTCTTTTCACCCCTGAGCGAAGAACAGAGAAGAACTTTCCTGTGAATATATCAGGACCTTCTAGATAAGGCTGCTTTCTGAAGCTGAAATACACTTGTTAATTGTTTCCATTTCATTTCCTAAGACAGAATATCCAAGTCTGAGCAGTGGCTTTGCATTGCCGTGTCCTCTTGGATTGGTGTTTTCCGTTCAGACCCATTTGTTCAGTGCTGTTTAAATATGGATGTACTCAAACCGGTACCAGTGGCTCGCTCACACAAACACACACATATGTGCATTAAAACACATATTCATGTGCCTTTGGTCCTTTTCTCCTAGGGCTCTTGTAAGTCCCCATCATGTGACGTGATATTAATCATTCATTACAACAGCGTGAATATGCTGTCTGAGAGGAACTGGGTCATCTGCCACACTTGAGTGTGCACTACATTTTGCACACTTGAGTGTCCGGAATATCTGAAGGATTTTTTTAATACCTTTCCTTCCTTCCTTGAGGCCACAGGCTCGGAAACCACTTAGAGTAAAGCCACTTCAGCTTTGTGTATCTGTGTGTGTATGTGTTTTCACATTGATTAATGATGCAATGAAGGGGTGTGTTTACAAAAACCAAGTGTAGTTGAGAGGCGCAGTGTCAGGTGAGCACTTAAACATGATGTCGGGGTGCGTGACGCCCATGTGTTATTCTGGCTTATCTGTGTTGTGATAATGGGTTTAAGATAACAGTGGATACACACTCAGAGTCAGTACATCAATGAGTGAATCTTCTTTCCTGGTCTAATTTCACCCCAGAAAGAACAATTTGAAACATTAAAGAACACAACCCCTATTTTTAGGTCCATTAAGATTTTTTGTATTACATTGATTAGAGTCTAATGAGAAGCACTATTGAGTATGAGAATTACACACACACAAAAATGTATATATATATTGCAGACACAATACAGTAATGAGAATAATGAGGGGGAAAATGTGCTTAATTATCGTGAACAAAAATGTCACAATGCAGCAAATCCTAAAATGAAAATGGTCATTCCAAAACTATATGTCTTTAGTTCTTCTGTGGAACACGAACACACAAAAAAGATATTTAAAAAAAAAAAAAAAGTCAGTAGGGTTAACATTTTTGGACCCCATTGACTTCATTATATGCACACAAAAAATAACTTTTCTGTGTTCCACAGAAGAACTAAAACCATGCCGTTTTGAAACGGCCATTTTCATACTTAAGATTTGCTCCATTGTGACATTGTTCACGATAAATAAGCACATTTTGAAATACAAAAAAATGATAATATAATACATTAAAATAAATAAATAATAGCGAATATTTGATAGGAAATGTATACATTCATTATTATTATTTTAATAATAAAATAATAATAATAATAATAATAATACATTGTTGTTATTATTTAAATGCATTTTTGGGTTGAAATCGGACCATGACCTTTTCATCAGATTCCCCAATTGTTAAAGGTCTATTTCACCCAACAATAATTATTTTATTCACCTTAATGTACTTTTAAATCTTTATGGTAAAATGTAGACTAATCTACAAAATGACCCAAAAGCACCACAGAAAGTGTTATGGGGTTGAAACAACATGGGAGTGAGTAAATGATAGATTTCTTTTGTTTATTTTTCGTGAACTGTTGCTTTAATCACAAAATTACCCCTCTCTCAGTCACCCCTTTTCTGTCCGTCATGACATTCACGCGCTGAGATCTGTGTTTTGTGCGATCATTACTGGAAAACATGCCTGACGACGATAGCTTCATGAAAGAAACCGGGTGCTCCCTGTATGTAAAATATGGAAAATGAGAGATGTATAGAGAGAAAACAGGACAGATCAAATGATGTTGGCATGCTGTCACTGACATCGTGCTTAGAAGTTGAGACATCTGGATCCCAGGCAGCCATCACCATGGCGATCAGCATCACGGATGTGGTGGGAGAGGGTGATAATTAGCGGTGCAGATCTGTAAGCATTTTCAGCGTGTGTATGTTTTGGACGGCATAACCAGACATCAGCATAATTCAGAAGTCTAGTCCTCTTTTCTGGCCACAAAACACCCATGAAGAGATCGTTTGATAAACATGTACAAGTGACCAACCACAATTCATTTTGTTTCAAGTGGCGTCCTTAAAATCATTTAAGACGTGCATCCTTATTATAGAACCTTTTTCACATGAAGATTTCTCTAAAATCGATTCATTGTGTTTTTGTAGCCCTGCAGATGTTTTGACGCCCTTACATTTGTGCTTATTTCAGTTACTTATAACATTTCAATGGCTAATCATGTTGACTTGGCAAAGCCAAAAACGGATCTATTATTTAAGCTTATTCTTCTTCTTAGACTAAATTTTAAACTCTCAGGGCTTTCAAGCTACAACCACCAATCTCGGCTCAGACCCTCAGACTGTTCTGACTCATAGTGCTATATCTTTTTTAAACTGGTCCGAGTTACGGTTTTCATTAACAGATTATCAAAAGTCAAAACTTTTGTACAATAAGACTTACCTAACCCATCACCAGAAAATCTCAATGACTATCCAAGGACAACATGCTAGTTCATGCTATCAGCATGTTGCAACATGCTAACAACGTCCTAAAAGGCATGCTAGCAACACGTTAATTCAAGTCATCGTTACCAGTGTTAAATCATGTTAATTTGTTAACAATGTGATAAAACATGTTAGCCACATGCTATTTCATGCTAACGATGTGTGAAAAATGACAGAATTAATGTTAGCAACTATTAAAACGTGTTAGCAAAACAATGTCTCTTTCCACTTCACTAAATTTAAAGCTTAGAAAACGTTCAAGCTTTATGCGTCAGTTTGTCTTCAAACTTTTCAATCTAATTACACCGTATTCAGCACAAACTGCTACAATAATATGCAAACAGCATGTACAAGTTTGTATTTTGAGAAGATCAAGTTGTGTCGTCTGCCAACTCCTGAGGGTTAATGTGACATTTAAGAATGGAAATAGAATCTCAAGTTGATACCACAGTAGTTTTCCATTTTTACTCAGTATTTTTGTCTTGTTTTCCAAAATCAAGATGAATTTAATTGAGAAACACAGTGACTTAAGATATTAATAAAAGAAAATATATTTCAGTGAAGTAATAAAACAAATTATTGGATTATTTTTCCAAGCCCACTGCCATTTGCTTTAAGCATACCTCACTTAATTTTTTATTCGTTTTTATCTTAATATCTTACGTCTTTTTCTTTAAGTGTTTTTAGATAAGCTATTTATAATGGAAAACGAGACTCCGTAAGATTCTTTTTTCAGTCGCGTCTAATTCCTTAAATGCAGTTTGTGTGTGTTTGTGCAAGAGGCTTTTCTTTGAGCTAGCTTGAAAGCCGTTTTCAGCAGATTTTAAAATGAAGTTTTATTGCCGCGTCACACCTCTTTCAGAAGACCCTAAATATAGTCGTGTCTCAGAAGGCTATTTCTTTGTCTTCATTAAATGATGTGTGAAAAAACGATAGTCTTTCTCTTGTTATTACCCGTGTCGGTCTCCAGGTCAGGGTGAGGTCAGGCTCCTTAATGAGAATCCATGTGTCAAGTGTGGTGTTTCTGTAATATACTCTATGAGCTCCGTTCTAAACCACAGGGAGCTGCCTACCTAGACAACATTAGACTTCATGTACACTCCCAATTATTCTATTCTATTCATCTTCACTCTATTTGTGTGGCATGCCTGAGTGATCATTAATGGACTTGCTGTATTTGTAGAGGAGTTTAGTTCAGCCTCTCTTGGGGTTTGATTTCGATTATGAGGCTGTTTTATAAAGCCGCTGCTTGTGTAGATAGTAGACAGCACGGCAGCTCACTGTAGGTTCTGGAACCGAGCCAGTGTGTGTTCTGGAATCTCTGCTTTCCAGAGAGAATCACGGCATCTCCTGTGACCTCCTGTGACCGATCATCATCTTCGCGCTTTAATTAACATCTTCACGGTGCACGGACAACGGCTCGCAGTGCCCACTGACACACACACACACGTAAGCTCGGTTCCAAAACCTAGTGTGAGATGCTTTGCTGTCCACTTCACAGGCTAACGGTGCTGCTTTTCTGAACTCAAAACTGGTTCCAATAGATATTGACATATTTAACACATTGCTGAGCTAACAACACACTAATAATAAGCGTAATGCCTATAGCACATAGTGCAGGTTCAATTAGACTGATATTTGATCATTTTTTACATCATAATTGTACACATACATACATTTTTTTTTTGGGGGGGGGGGCAATTAGTGAGTTTGTTGCAATGCATTTTCAAATGTAATTTTAATGTATTTTGTTTAATATTACTATTTTGGTTTAATTTATTTTATTTTTTTATTTATTGCCAGTTAATCGTTTTAATTCTGCAAATTAAGTTAGGTACCAAGGCAATATTTCTGTTTAGTTTAGGCTTTTCATTTAATATTTTATTTAAGCTTTAGTTTCAAATTTTTTCAAAGTTTTTTTTATTTTTTGTATATAAATATTTCCATTTAGGTTCGATTTATTGTTTTGCAGCTTAGAAATGTTGCCACTAACTGAAAAATTTTTAATTTCCCTTTACTTTTTCCTGTCCAATATTTACATTTTATTTCATTTTAGCTTTATTTTTTCAATTTTAGTTTAAATGTAGCTTTTGCCCTTTTTATTTATTATTTATATTACTGTTTAGGTTTAATTTATTTTTATGTAAGTTTTAGTTATTTATTTACCGTTAGTCGTTTTTAGTGATTGAGGAAGATTGGGGTATCTGGAAAATAGAACAAAGGATGACAAAGGTAAACAAATGTGACAGTCACAATATTTATATTTTATTTATTTCAGTTAACAAATATGATGATGCTTTCAAATCCTTCCTAGGTAGGCTGCACACTAGGTTTGAACAGAGATCTGTTGTCTTCCTCCACAGAAGAGAGTCTTATTTCTCTTTTTATTCAGCAGAGACACATTCACGCACAAACATGCCTGAACTCTCACTCATTGCACATTTACATTTAATCATGTTGTTTTCTAGTGTTTGTTCTAGTGGACTGCTGTTAATTAAATTAAAGCAGACATTGCTCATCCTCATCTGCGCCACGCTAACCGGTACTCGTGAAAAGGAGGAAACGTCCCAGAGAGGGTGCCGTGTGCGCTTGAACAAAGGAAAGGAAAGAGTGGGATTTACTGGATTAGACCTGGCCAGAAATCCGCCAGTGCTTCCTCTGCTAAAAGGATGAGGAGTCCCCCCCCCTCCCTCTGCCAAATGGCACCAGCATGGCATCCTCCAACAACATTCAAAGGCACCAGATAGATTTCTCTCTTCTGTTGCCATGGGCAACCAATGTCTTCCTCCATCCTTCGGTTATGCCGTCCCTCTCCTTCTCTGTCTCATGGGCCTTTTGCCGGCAGGGATTCTCCGTCTCTTTGTCCCTTTGAGCGGTTAGAATAAATGCTCTGTGATAATGAGGTTAAAAATCTCATGATGATGTCGAGATTTTCTTTTTTTATGTCACAGTAACAAACTGTCTCCGTAGTCGGTTCGGACTAACCTAATCTTTTCACGAGATGAGGTATAATTGTGGTTTCCCTCAAAAAGCTTCCGGCTTATAATTACATTCATCTTTCCCTCTCCTGCTTTGTGACATCAGCTCTTTCAGAATACTCTCAGTTGTAATATGCGTTTCATAATCTGTTCTGTTACCATAATTTGCTTCTTCTTCACCTGGCCCCATTTACTCAGGGTTTTCTAATGATTACCCACCAGGATCCCAAATTAGATTTGGTGACACTTTATTTTGATAGTAGAATGTCTAAAGTGGACTTAATTATAAATAATGTTGCAACTACATGTCATTCATTAGAGTATTAGTAGACTGTCCACTTAATGTCTGTTAACACTTTATTTTGATGCTCCACAACAGACATTCTACTGACTATAGGTAATTACTAACCCTGAAACTCTACTAACCCTTTAACTATGAGTAACTCTGCAAGTACTCGATTAAAGGGTTAGTTCACCCAAAAATGAAAATTCTGTCATTTATTACTCACCCTCATGTCATTCCACACCCCTTCAATTCATCTTTCAGAACACAAACTAAGATATTTTCGATGAAATCCGAGAGGTATCTGACTCAAACCACTTTCAATTTCCAGAAAGGTACTAAAGACATTGCTTAAAAAAAAAAAAAAAAAAAAAAAGTCAACGTTACTGCAATGGTACAACCTTAATTTTTGAAGCTACAAGACAACTTTTTCTGCGCAAAATGAAAGCAAATTTAATGACTTTATTCAACAATATCTTCTCTTCTGTGTTATTCTTATACGTTATTTACGTCCAGCGCTTCCAGGTTCGACGTTCGACTCATTATTGGCCGGCTCCTACGCATGCTTCGTGCTGCTCACTTGTGCAGCTTTGGCTAAGACTGAGCCAACATTTGGACATAAACACTGCGTTTACTGTGTCAACTGTGTAAAGATAATGACAGAATGAAGATTCTGATTGTGAAATAAAGTCCTTATTTTTGTTTGGAATGTCTAAAGTGGACTATCGAAATAGACCTTAGATTTTTTTCAACACTTGCTGATGACGACTGAATTAATTTATCAGCCATACAACTCTTACTGATCATGAAACTATCAATTCCATTAACAATTTATCAGTTGTTTCCCCTTTTGTATTTGCACCAAAGTAAAGTATATTGGATTAGTAACATCAGGCATTAGCAAGTTTCTTTGTGAAACTTTAAATTGAACATTGAGATCCGTCATGATTTTGATCCTCATATTCGTTCAATTCTTCAGCTTTGAAACTGTATAGCTTTTCTTGTGGGGCAGTCCCTCCAGAAAAATTTTGTGATTGTTGCGGGCAAAAATCCTTGATAACGCGGCATATTTTCTTAAAAAATGCAATGGAATATGTGGGATATTTTTGCAATTTTATGCGATGAAATTGCGGGAACTTGCAAAAACTGCGGTTTGATGCAAAAGAGGAAAAAAGGTGATTCACCCAACACTCTGTTCTCAAACTTACAAAACATTGAGTCAAACAAGTTCTGTAGCTTTACAAAAGGAATATTCAACAACTTCTACTAAAATGAATAAATAAAATATAAGCTATACAAAACAGAAATATTCTGTTAAATTAAGCACATCCACTGCACAAAGTGCAATCTCTTACTGCAACGTAAATTATTTTACATACTACTAATATACAGCGTCGACTTCCGTCTGTGGTCCGACACGCAGTTGCATGTAGTGCAGAATAATTTGCCCCCACTGTCATGTGACACATCGGGAAACTGCTTCACACGGTCTTTTGCGCTTATTTTTGTTGGCAAATGAGAATGATTTGTGTGCTTCATCACGGTTTCACCGAGGGGTTTGCAGATGATGTTCACGTCGCGTAATTACATCACTTCATAAGGCTCCCATGGCCAAGTCAGGAAATAATGGCGCTTTACTTGTGTGAAGTAAATGCAACATTTTTCAACTTTCTGCTAAGATATATGTGACTTTTTTGCAACGAAAATAAAGGGATTATGAAATCATGCAAACCTCAAATATTTTGATTGCTGAAATCGGCAATTTATGCTGCGAAAGTGCGGCGTATTTGAAAAAATGCGACCCCCGCATAAATATGCGGACTTATTATGCATGAAATTATTATGCATGAAATCAGGCGATTGCATAATCACGTTTTTCTGGAGGGACTGAGTAGTTAGAAAGTCAGACTGGTGTCCACGGTTTGCTGTGTTTATTCACTACTCATTACTCCTAATGTGTGTGCACCAACTTGGATGGGTTAAATGCAGGAGATTAATTCTGAGTAGTAGTTAAATACTAGAACGTACATTTCCTGAAGGAAATGTGAATGGTACTTGCAGTGGCAAAATTCGGCCCTCGGTTGCTAGGGTGTTTCAAGGCGGTTGGTTGTTGTCACAGATAGTTTCTATGGAGTTTTTATAGAGTTCTTGGCATGTTCTCAGGCCACTTTAGCACTTACCTATTGAGTATTAGCATGTAGCTAATTACTGCTAGCATGTGTAGCATGTTGGAAGTCCAGTTTACTAGCATGAGACAAAAGACCCAACAACCATGTCTGTACGATGTTCTGATGCAGAGATATAGGTGTTGCTTATCAGTTGCTAGGGTACTTTGTTTGGTTGCTAGGGAGTGGCTTGGCAGCTGCTAGTAATGATCCTCCAAAGGCTGCCTTCCAGTATGAATGATATAAACCAACCCTATGATGTTCAGGTTTGAAAATGTCTCTCTTTGGGTTTGGTTGCTAGGGTGCACTAAATGGTTGCTAGGGAATGGCTAGGCAGTTAACAGGCGTACACTAATAGACTGCATGTGTGCCCATATCAAAAATGCCATACTTGCGTGTCTCTATGATGTTTTGATTCATTTAAATCCATCTCATCTATATTTCAATGGAAGTCAATGGGACTTTTGTTGCTAGGGTGCTCTAAATGGTTGCTAGGGCATGGCTAGGCAGTTAACAGGCGTACACTAATAGACTGCATGTGTGCCCAAATCAAAAGAGCCGTACTGCCGTGTCTCTATGATGTTTTGATTCATTTAAATCCATCTCATGTATTTTTCAAAGGAAGTCAATGGGACTTTTGTTGCTAGGGTGCTCTAAATGGTTGCTAGGGCATGGCTAGGCAGTTAACAGGCTTAAACTAATAGACTGCATGTGTGCCCATATCAAAAATGCCAAAGTCGCGTGTCTATATGATGTTTTGACTCATTTAAATCCATCTCATCTCTTTTTCAATGCAAAGTCTATGGGACTTTTTTCGCCGCTTTTTCATCCGTTGTACGAACGTTGTCGGCCCGATCGCTTAAAAAAGTCATAGCACACCTCTCCTCAATGAGCCGGTCGATTTGACACCTCATTCATGGGTCTAGGACAAACGGTGCGGGACGAGTTACGCGCCGAAGTTTGTGGCGGAATAAGGAAGAAGAAGAATAATAAGTATGCACAATAACAAGATTGATGCTTGCCTTAGGCAAGCACCAATAAATAGTCAGTCCTTTTGCTATCCTAAGTCATATAGGAGGGTAATTTAAATATATGATTGGATGTAAACTATTTTTATAGAAAAACTTCTGGTTGCTGGATTAACATTTAATGGATGAATTTTCCACTGAGGTAAAAGTCACATGGCAGTCACATAGATTTACCATTTGTACGTTTCATTTTAATCGCTCACATCACTTAGTATTTATATTGCGATTTGTTTATGATGTTGAGAATCTGATGGATACCCTCCAGTTGTTTTTATTTATGTACTGAAAAAAGCCAATTTGAATCTTTTTTTCCCCACAGGTGAGTACACTGTGATGACAGCCCACTTCCACCTGAAGAGAAAGATCGGTTATTTTGTGATCCAGACGTACCTGCCGTGCATCATGACCGTCATCCTGTCCCAGGTGTCCTTCTGGCTGAACCGAGAGTCTGTCCCAGCCCGAACTGTATTTGGTGAGTTTAATCTCTGAATGAATCTCGAATTTACTTCCAAACTTCAGACTGATCTGGGCTTTTGGAACATTTCAAACTTTGGATGCTACTTCAGAGATGTGACTTATGACACTATACTAGAATTTAGAGTTTAATTGTATTTCATCTGGCTTGAAAAAAAACAAAGAACTTTTTTTGTTTCTTTGTTGCCTATCTTTATAGGCAGTGCTTGAAATTCAAATGTGAGGCGTTTTAATATCATAAATGAAACTTAATGATTGGAGACCATCATTTTGAGTGTTTATCATGTTAATATATTGATGTTTCAATAAAATGCTTGATTACAGTTAAAAACTTTCCACACAGTCGCTGTTCCCAAACTGATATTCTGACTTCTGCAGGATTTTATGATGCGCTGTTGGCCTCCTGCCAAACTGATCCAGAAAATCTGCGTAAATTAATTTACTGTGACAGATTAATGGAGGACTAAGGTCACACCGAGCTGAATGAAAGTTTGATTTTAGATTAAAATTTGCATGGTTGAGACTGAGTCTAAATTTACTGCATGTGTATATATAGATAAATCTCAGTTGGCATAGTTACCCATTCAAGGGAATATTTTTCGACTACGCTAAATACAGGAGTAAATAAGGTCTAAAAGGTTTTGAGCTTGTCCACTTTCGCCCACTTTCCAGAGGTAGTCAAAAACGCATTCGATCAGATTGCCTTGTGTAGACGCTACGAATGTATTCGAACAGACTGGTTACTCTCCACCTAATGAGTAAACATTATAGGAAACACACTATCCAAATGGGATTTAAACTGTGTCACCTGAAGACCCAGATTTAGTTTGAAGACGAAAAACATCAAGCACAAGAAGTTTGAAAGAAGTGTTTGGACTTGTTAACCTGTGATCGGTTCAACCCAAATGCATCTTAACGGCAGGTGTTAACAGGGACCCAGGCTGTATGTATGATCGGCTCAGGGGAGAAAGTCAGTTACCTTAGCACTTGTTTGATATTTTTGCCGCACCAATGTACAGTTTTTATTTGGCAATTATTTCACAACTTTTATTGTACACCAATGGAAAAATACCAACGGCCATGATCATGAAATTCAAAAGTATGTCTTTTTGGTACTAGAAACTGGAGCATGTTTTCCAATATACCAGTACACCTGATTTAGTTAATTAGTAGAGTCTATATGACCTAAATTGGTTATCCTAAGTATTCAAAACATCCGAAATGTGCATTGTCAGTGTACTCCAGGATCAAGACTGAGAAACGCTACTATAGCTGAAGAAATTGGATTGACCTTCAAGCCATAAAATTCACAAGGAGCCCTGGGAGTCCCTGGCTCCAGAGTCCTCTGCCCCAGATTAGAGACTTTAACGGGGAAGCCGGGTAAATCGTTTCTGTGAGGATTTATGGAGCTCAGGTATGGAACAATTTGGTTACCGTGGAGTTTCCCTGAGCTCTGTGTTGCTAAGCAGGTAACGTTGAGGAAATGAGCCCTCTTGGCATAGGTTCAGATGTCTTTCTGCTCCTACCGTCTGTCTCTCTTTTTGTCTTTGTCTTTATTCTGCCGTCGGTGTCTCTCTCTGTCCCTGGAGTCTTTCTGGCAGTTCTTAAGCTATCCCGGGCTCTCTTTCTGTCTCATCTTCCTCGCTCTATCCATCTTTTATACGAACCTTTTAAACAACCTGCCATAAGGCAAATTTTCAGAGCTAGCGTTCCCAAAAAAGATATTGTATTCCCAAATAATAACCCTAAGAAATAAGTATATTAATGCCACTCGTTAATTGTAGAACATCACACAGATTTGTACCATGTCACGGATAGCTGATTAGAGTTTTAATGTGTTGAGATATTAAAGTTGAAATAGAGAGAATAGCATTAAAATGGAGCTCAGATGTGCGTGAAGGCGGTTCGAGAGCTGCATAATTGAAAACTTGCTCCAGGCTAAATATCTCCGGAGTGTTATCTAATGTATACTTTATTATGACGCTTGTATGTACACTGTGCAGTCATGTGCTTTTCAGTTTGTTGCATTACTAAAGTATTAAAGGATTAGTCCAACCGAAAATGAAAATGCTATCATTTGCTTACCCTCATATTGTTGCAAACCCAGAAGAGTTTCTTTCTTCTATGGAACACAAAGGCAGTTACATTGCCGAATGCCCAAAGTGCTTTTCATAATGGGAACTGGGGCTTTCGAGTTCCAAAAATAACAAAAAGAGCCCCATAAAAGTGGTCCGCATGACTCATACGTTAGTTTCTCTAGTCTTCTGATGTGATGCAATAGCTTTGTGTGAGGAACACGCCAAAAATTGCGTCGCTGCCATCGGCGACAACTCTCAAATCTTCAAACGCATTCAGTTCAAGAATGGTGTGCTGAAAACGCAACGGGCCAGGTTTGATGACAGTGATGCCAGATGCCTTGGTTTTTCACATGTTGTAAATTATTGCAATGTGGCAAGTTTGATTAAATGGATGTGAAAATGATGGATTTTTTTTGGTTTGTCTTCAGAAGACTAGAAATATAGTACGGTGGACTAATTCAGAGGTTCTTTGCTTGTTCTTTTTTGGAGATTGGCAGCACATCCATACACATTTACTTTTGTTAAATTTAAATACACAGCCGTTCTGTCAAACATCTACTTTTGTGCTCTGCAAAAGAAAAAGAGTCAAACGGCTTGGAGCTACATGTGTGAGTAAATGAAATAGAATGTTCTTTTTATAGCTTGGAAATTCCTTTAAATAAGAAAACTGTTTCTATAAGTAAGGAAATGAAAGCATCTTAACTTGACAGCAGGGAAGAAAGTGACTGGTCTTGCCATGTATGATGCCTATAAATGGTCTCAGCTGGGTTTATTTGCAGCTCAGTCGATAATGATACTTGACAGAAACTGAAAAATAAGTACACGTAATTCAGCCATTCCGCTGGTCCTCATGCCATTTTATAACCTAATTTTCAGATGAAGGTTTTTCAGATTTACTTTTTTAAAAGTGACAACAGAAGCATTTGAAGTCGTTACAGGCAGTATGGAGTTCCTTTCATCTCCCTGAAGTGCTGAAGTGTGTTCGATTACATTTCTCTCCATGCCATAACTGATACCTTTCCATCCTGCAGTATAGCATCTGACAATCTACAAATCACATGATTAAACATTTGAACACTTCAGCAAGCAAATCACCTGCTACCCTGGCAATCAAGTCGAGTAACTGTGTACCCATTTTATTTATTTATTCCTTATATTTAGTGATTAATGTCTGTTGTGATTTTGGTCATTTACAGCTTCTTTTTATTTATCAAAATTATAATCACATAGCTGTCGCACTTTAAACCAGTACATTGGCCTAATAACCATTTATTTATTTAAACCCTACATTAAATGATTAATGACTGTTGTAATGTTTAATAATAATAAACTATATGACTATATACTGCTAATATTTATTATATACATATTTTATTATTTATTAAAATTATAATCATATAACTGGGGCAGTTTAAATGACAACACTAGTATAGTAACCATTTACTTTAGCCACACTTTGAAGGCCAAATGAGAGGTACACAATCATTAATCGGTAAATATCTCTCCACTGTTGAGGAAAAACACAGATAAAAATTTTTGTGCGCAAAAACAAAACAAGAAATTTAACTTCATTCGACAATTTCTTCTCTCCTTGGCTATTGACGTTGTAAACACAGTGCAGCACTTCCAGGTTCCACGTTAGAACGCCGGCTCAGTATTGGTCGATGTTGTTCACATGAGCACCACAACGCATGCGTGTGATGTTGACGCAGGAGCCGGCCAACAATGAGCCGCCGTTTTGACGTAGAACCCCATAGTTACACTTAAACCTTCAACAGCGTAGGAGCCTGACACGCATGATTATCGTTTCATAACATTAAAGGGTTAATTCACCTCAAAATGAAAATCATGCCATGATTTACTCACCCTCAAGCCATCCTATATCTTCTCTCAGACGAACACAGTCAGAGATATATTTAAAAAATATCCTAGGTCCAAAGGTTTAGGGCATACAGCTCCAGGGGGTTAATAAACGCCCTCTGAAATGAAGCGATGGGTTTTTGTAAGAAAAATAACCATATTTAAAACTTTATAAAGTAAAATGACCAACTTCCGGCAGACGGTTGTTTGCATCGATTTGCAGCAGCATACGAACGCGGAAGAGGAGGCGTAGAGGATAAAGTAAAACAAAACACCGGTCACGAATCAGAAGTCTAAAACGAGAAATTTGAAAGCGAAATATCAGAGGATTTCCATATAAGAGAAGAGGAGCTTCAGGTTGTTGCAAAGCCCCAATTGTTTGAACCGTGAGAGGCATCCAAGCTTACGATACTCCTACATGTCACGGGTTACTCATTTGGCACGAGTCGACTTGGCAGAAGCTAGTTATTTTGGATTATAAAGTTTTAAATATGGATAACCCTTTAAGGTTTAACCACTGTAGTCACACGGACTTTACAACCTTTCTGGGCCTTGAAATTTGTTATGACATTGCTGAGTAAAGGGAGATCAGAAACCTCAGATTTGATCAAAAATATCTTAATTTGTGTTCTGAAGATGAACGAAGGTCTTACGGGTGTGGAACGACATGAGGGTGAGGAATTGATGACAGAATTTTCATTTTTGGGTGAACTAACCCTTCAGGATGGACATTTGAAAATGATCCTTCGTGTGCAGTTGCTGACCTCTTTCGCTCCTCACTTTTACTGTGGTGTCTTTTTCAGGTTATGACTGATCCATTGTCACTGCTTTGTCAGTGGATGGACATCTGCATTTTGCCTCAAGATTTCTGGTAGTCAGGGAAAGGTGATCCATCGGAAACTCCTCGTCTGCGGTTCTCTGGCTGTCAAACCATTTGAAACCAACATCCGTTCACTGCTGTCATGCTCATCCCACCCGGGATTGAATACTGAAGAGTTTGATAGCAATGAAAATTAATTGGAAGCATTTGTTTATGTGCATGGTCGCAGTCGGAGTCCCCAAGCTTGCCGTATGTCAGGCGGATCTGTCATTGCAGACGTGAATCAGGCAGGAGTCAGGAACGAACAGGTTCCTCTCCAGAATCCCTTTACAACGTCACTGAGTCTCAGCTGAGAACCTTCGGAGCATCGCACGCCGAAAGTCGTGAAAGTGCCCGAGGATTCTCATTAAGGTTATTGTCTCTCTGGTCCCCGACCAAAGAAGGCTGTCATCTTGTTGTATTATTCCCTCAAAAACAAAGTTATTCAAGGCCTTTCGCAAACTTGCAAATGGCTTTCTAAAAATACTTTCATTTTGCAGTACACACAGCAGAGTTCTCAGAAAGAGCGATTCAGGCATTTAGAGGCCAAAAGGTTGTCGTGTTTTTGGTCGATTAGAAACCCAAAGACTGGAAAGAATGTGACGATATAATGGCAGGGACATCCCTACACACTGAAGCTTTAGAGAGGTTTAGTCTTCTAAAGTCATTGAAATTGAACTATGTCATTTTTGTTCTGTTAAAATACTTTCTCCTGTTGGTGTGTTGTTCCACATGTATAAAGAGCTGTTGTGCTCATGTGCAACATACTATCTAAAAGTGAATGAGTCATTTCTTTATAGAATGTACAGTAGAAAAAAAAAGAAGAAGAAGAAGAAGGTTACATAATTGCTCAGGGCGGCCACTGGTCAAATGGGTCCCCTATGTAGAACTTCAGTTGCCCCTTTGGTTGAAATTGCATAGAGGGTAGGATGTTGTACTCTTTTCAGTTGGTGCCCTCCACAGATTGCTCATTCTGCGTGTAGTAAAATCTTGACGTGAAGCTTTTACTGAAATTAAAACATGAAACTGCTGCCAAAAACACTATGGAAGCTTTTTTTTTTTTACACCACAGAATAAAAAAGTATAAAAAGGTAATTGTGACATTTTATCTCGTAATTCGATTTTTTTTTCCTTTGCAATTGTGAGCTTACAATCAGAATTGTGAGATAAAAAGTCCCAATTAGCTACATTTTTTATGTTATATTCATGGCAGAAATAAACTTTCATAGATTCCACATTTTTAAGAGGGAAAATCATAAAGATGCATAATCTAGCTCACATTCTTCCTCCTCTCCCCTAACTCTTCTTCTCCCTTATCCTGATCCAGCTACTCCTCTCCTCCTTCAACTATTCCTCTCCCTCAATAGACTTTTTTTCTCTTCTTTGCTCCTCTGTGTTGTTCTGCGTCCACACTGAACAAAAACAATTCAAAGAGTTCTGTTTAACGTATGTCCATGCAATGAAAAGAGTTTCAACACCTGACTATGCCTCCACATGACATTGGAATCTGCTACTTACAAAATGCACTGAATCAATTGTTTCAGTGTTCGTTTTATTCATATTTTGCAATGCTTTTGAGCTGCTGTTGTTGTTGCAGAAGTAGAGGGTTTACACTATATTTAAGGTTTGGAATATTAGATCTTCATTTCTGACATGCTGTCTTTAAGTTTTGTAAATAAGATCAGAAATAAATCATTTGTAAATCTCTGGTTTTGGTATAGGGCTTGTATGAAAATTGAAGCATTTTAGCAATGTTTTAATTAACTGCATGTTGTATGAAAACAACACGACTTGTGCTAATGGTATGGACACAACAGACGGATGCTGTGCAAATATCGCTTAGAGTTTTGAAAATGCGACTACGGATTGGACAAAAGTACGTTAGCAATTGAAGAACAATTCGTGTGATGCCATACAACTGCATCTTGGCAAAATATTTCAAGTTGTATTGAGCTCTGCAATAGTTTATTATAGTAATTTGCATTGCATTGTTCTTCTCAGGTGTGACCACTGTACTGACTATGACCACTTTGAGTATCAGCGCTCGTAACTCCCTGCCAAAAGTCGCCTACGCCACAGCCATGGATTGGTTCATCGCCGTGTGTTACGCCTTTGTCTTCTCTGCCCTGATTGAGTTTGCTACAGTCAACTATTTCACCAAGCGCGGCTGGGCTTGGGATGGCAAGAGCGTGGTCAATGACAAGGTAATGATCATTAATCATCTCCCAGCATGCTTTGTGTTGTTCGGGTGGGGGGCATATGGATCGGATTGATTGACTTGGTGACAGTGCGTTAGATTTTTGAGTAACATGACATCTCGAGTGACAAATGAAATGACTGACAGGAAATTCAAGCCAGGAAGTAAGAGCACATCAGATTGATGTGGATTTGGCTTGTTCCATGGAAAAGAAAAAATAAACATACGAGATGACCTGAATATTCCCATTCTTTCTCCTAGACAACAGCTTGATTAACCCTATAAAACCCACTGTATCATATTTGATATGCAAATTTCTAAGGCTTCTAAATGACCGACGTGATCAAAACTTTGTTGAATAACCTGTTGTACAGAATCTACCACATGGCTTCCTCACATCTGATTTATATTGAATATTTTTGGAGGGCAAGGAAAAGGCCTTTTCGTAATTAAAAAAAACAATGTCCCCCCTCAGATCATGTCTTTTTGCTGTGGAATCTTTACTGATATTTACTGGAGTAAATGTAATTATGTAACTTTTATATTATTAGTACTATTTTAAGACATTTGGTGGACTGAAGCAACTTGGGTTTACCTATTATGATTATTTTTACATTTAGATTTTTTATTTTTTTATTTACAAAATCATTTGAAAAACACACGTAAAATATGATGCATCTGGTTTTGAGGAACATTCATCATTGTATATTATGTTTTGCTGCTCACAATAGAAACTACAGAGCTTTGATCATAAAACTTCACACTGTCATCTTACTAAGAGATATTATTGGGTTATATTTTTATGCATTTTATGTAAGTAGTTTGTAATAATGCTACAAATATCTCGCTCATTGATTTACATTACAAGCTATCAGAATTTCATTTTACTTTTTAGCCATATAAATATCAGTAACTGCACCAAATTCCATATTTATGCTCAGTTTTGGCCCCTGAAATAAAGTGAGGTGTTTTTCCTCCATATTCTCACTATATCAGACTATATGAGCCATAAAATATGCTCTCAGATGCTTCTCCTCAAAAACAGGCCATAATGATCTCAAGGACAGCCCAGACGTGTTCAAATGCTGCTCAGATTTGCCAAAAGACCAGAGTTTACAATCCAAAGTCTGAGATCATGATATGAACAAGCATTTTTTGTCGAATCCATCTTAAATGATCATTTTTCATATCAAGCTGATACCTAAATGGATACTTATGTAAATCATCCATTATTTTCTCGTAACATTTTATATTTTATTGTAGTATATATTCAATATGTTTCTTCATCTGTTTAGTGCACCTTAGAAAAAGCAACATGTCTCTCATTACGGTTTACTTTTGTAAAATATATAGGCGTTTATTTTATATGCTGAACAACCGCTGTAAGATCTCACTTCATTGTGTCTTTATCGATAAAGCAATTTCTTCTCCACCGCTTCACTCATGTCCTGGCTGTAAAGCTATGCTGATAGAATCAACCACAGTCTATGATACATTTAGCTCAGGATGAGATAACCATAGAATAGTCTATTATGATTTTATCATGGAGCACTGCATATATCCTGTTAATTTAAGTCGAGGGTTCATTTAGAACAGGTACTACCCAGGTTTGGCACGGGACCCAGCTTTATGATGATATCCTGTGAAAGGAACAGTGGCATGCTCCTTCCCTCCTTAGTGCTACATTTATTGACTATTACATTCCTGTATCCTTGGTAGAACCCTTGTTTTCATCACTCCGTAGGGACCCAGAGTATATATCCTTTATATCCCAATACCATTATAAGAAACAAGAAAAGGTGTGTTTTCCGTAAGTTGCCACCTGTGTCTGTGGAGGAAGAGATCCTGGTCCCTGAGAAATGTGGTTTGCTGTCGCTTCCATTATTTCAACATGGTACTTTGGCTCCTACTTCACCTAGACGGGAGGTTGGAATGGCTCGATCCAATCAGTCGGCTGGTAAAAGCATGCCCTCTGAGATAACTGAACATCTAATCATTTTCAGACCCCTCAGGAGGCTTTGGCCAAGGGTGAGTCAAGTGATTTGAGAAACTCGTTGCTTGTTTTGCTTGAGTATACCGTCTCTATATCCCTGATGCATAATCTGTGGCACTGTGCATCCCTCTTTTTGGGCTCCAAGGTGGGTGGGGAGGGGAGAAGAGAAAACTCAACTCAAAAGGTGGCAAAAAATCATTTCTTGGTTCTGGATACTGACAAAACTTCAGGAATGGGATCCTGTGCTGAGTAATGACTGGCAAAAATGTATCGTCATTGAAGCTTCTTCTCTAGATGATTGTCCAATCATTTTTTTTCCATAAGGATTTAAAATGGTATTTGTTAAAGAGTCATAAGCCATGAACCAAGCCAGTCAGCTATGAGGTGAGACTGACTTTTATTTGAAGAAAAAAAGTTTTTGAAAAATCCACCAAAAGTCAAGACTGTGTGCTTAAAGAGATGCTTCACTCAAAAATGGAAATGATTTCCTCACCCTCAAGCCATCCTAGGTGTATGTGACTAACTTCTTTCAGACAAATACAATTGGAGATATATTAAAAATATTCTTAGTCCTCCAAGGTTTATAATGGTTGTAAATGGGGCCCAAGTTCTGAAGACAAAAAAATGCATCCATCCATTAAAAAAAAAATAGATAAAATAAAAAAATAATTTATATGACTCCAGGGGGTTAATAAAGCCCTTCTGAAGTGAATCGACAACCACCCTTATTTTAAACTTCATAAAGTAAGACAAGTAGTAAAATAACTTTCCAAACAAACTCTTTGTGTCAAGTCACAGGATATAATCAAACAAAACAACACTAAGATAAGCTGAGCAATTGGAAATAACAAATGACTCATAACAGAGATCAGGAATCTGAGCGACTGAACAGCTTCCGGATCCTTATACTCGGCCGATAGCACCCGATTGGTTGCGAAAGAGGGAGTGTGTCGTGACATAGACAATTAAGATTTACAGGGATGGTATCCAATTGCAGGACCTGAGAATAGAAAAAGAGAAACCTCCCCCAAAAACACTACAAAACGTAACACATCCGGAATTCCACCATTAAATACAATTATTATAAAAAATAAGCTGAAATAATGCAGGCTGATGACTTCAGCAGAAGCACATACCATGGATTAACAACCTTGTAGCTCACAGTAGGTCTGTCTTTAAAGGTTTATAAGTTATCCTTCAAAATCAGATTCCTTATGGAGAAAACGAATGGAGTTTTTGTTTGTTGCACTCTCTTTGTCCCTTTGTCAAAAAGCTGCAAAAACAAACACATCTGTTGAAATTGTGGTGAGGAAGGCCATGGCAAAAAAAACAAAAAAAACATAAATGTTGCAATTGCACAGGTGATCATTCAGCTGCATCAAAACAGTGTCCCATGTGCATCAAAGTAAAATAAATACAGAAGGTCAGATATATAAAAGAGGATCTCATATCCCGAAGCAAAGAAAATGGTGGCTGCTACACCTGTTTTTACTTTGAATAAAACATGTGCCGCTGCTGTCAAATGAAATTATGAGAACAATAAATTTCCAGACAGACCTCAAACTGTTGACAAGAGTAGTCTTCTCTCAAGGACAATGAATACAGGAATTCAGAACTCTTTCAAATGACATTGATCTCAGTCAGAGTTCAACAACTGAGAACCAAAAGGCAAATTAAAATAACAGAACACCAAGCTCTTCACAATCAAAAGATGAAACCTCAAAGACAAGACCAATTAAAAATTTGGACCTGAAAGAGAGTTAACACCATAGAAGCCCATCTCTTAAAGGCAGAATTAGGACAATGGTTCCTATTCTTTCTCATAGGTGATGTTACCATCCAATGGACCAGTCATGGTGTCAGGGCTCATTTTACGTAGCAGCGTTTAATTGCAATTATTAATCTTCTTGTTGTTTGTGTTCAGGAGATACACAGAAATATCATCAGAAAGTGCCTTCTCTTTTTAAATAAGTTACTGTTACTTTCTGCCCTAATAACAAACTAGCCTCTAGAGGTACAGCCATTTTAACAGGAAAAGATGTGATTCATAGTCATATCAATATTAACAGCAATATACAGCTGACAGCAGTCTGTTCTATTTACATTCCTCCTGATTTAATTTGACACACATATCGCTCCCATCTCCCTTTATGCTAATGGAGATTTTAATAGCCATAACTTTCTGTGGGGCAGCAATCATTGCAATACAAAAGGAAAGAAGATTGAAGATTTTATAGATAACCATGCCTTTTAAAGCCATATCGTTTGTCTTTTAAATAATGAATTGAATACTTATTTACATCCAGGACATGGAACATACTCTGCAATCGGCTTAACATTTTGTTAAACTGAACTTTTTTTAGACCTTTTTTTTTAATCATGGAATTCATAACCTTTGTGGAAAATCATGACCTTTGTGGAAGTGACCATTTCCCAATCATTGTGACTATTAAAGGAAGAGAGGAAGAATCTAAAGTACAAAAGCAGCGTACTAAAAAGGCAAACTGGTATCAGTTTTATAACCCTCTTGTAATGAAGGGCGAGTCAGCGGATGAGATCCATATGCAGGCTTTATTCAAAAACGTAGTCAAACAGGCAATGGTCAAGAGCAAACAGTACTGGCAGGGAACAGGCAGGCTCGTTGTGAGGATCCAGGCAACGGGTCAGAAAGGCAAGATACACAATCCAAAAATACAGGCAATAACTCCAAAGGCTGGCAGATAAACATAAACAGACACCGGAAACAGGCATAATCTGACACAGGTAAACAAGACTGGAATGAACGCTCGGAAATGTAACACTGGGATTAACAAGACCTCACAACTAATTGTGTGTTTGTAGGGCTTAAACAAGGCTAGGGTAATGAGCATCAGCCGGAGCCGCGATCAGTAACAGGAACAGGGATTGTTGTCAGAGATGTAGTCAGTGTATGTGAGTCCACGAAATTGGAGGGCGACCTCTGGTGGTAAGTGAATGGAAGATGACCGACCAGATTCATGAGACCTCTGTTATGAGAGATGAGCACGCTTTCCGGAGGACAGCCATCTGGGCTATGCAGAATTTCACAGAAACACTTATATCTATAGCAAATGATACAGTCCCAAGAACATCTATACACACACACACACACACACACACACACACACAAATCTAGATGAATTCTATGGTTTCATGATAAATGTAAGGAAGCTATAAAAGAGATGGGGGGGGGGGGGCTGAAAGAAGACTTTTCTTCAGACATCCATCAACTGAAGTGCTTATCAAATTCAAGATGAGTACAGCATATAGCACAAGCAAGAAGAACTATAAATGAAGTTAAAAAAGAAAGCTGGAGAAGATTTGTTCTCAGATTGTCAACTGAAACAAAATATGGAATCTAATACGAAAAATGAACTTTATGATTCACTCTTGACTTTAAAACAAGAAATTGCAAACATACTTTTGTAAAGAATTCATCAATTGAGAACTGTCTTCATGCTTACAGAACTTGTCATGCTCAACAAGGGAAAGAGAAAATTAACTTTAGCTCTACTAATATAAAGCCATACAACCAGCTTTTTTTTTTTTTCCATTGGAAAAGCAACAATGAACCATTAAAAAAATCCCATGACAGCTGTTGGACCAGATCAAATTCACTACCAATTTTTATTAAAGAATCTACCTCATGATTATTATGCATTATCAATGCAAGATCTTGACTAAAAATTGATGCAACTCTTGATGCAAGAGTCAAGGACTCTTTAAAGTCTCTCCCAGCACATCCCAAAGACTTTTAATGAATTTAAGGTCTAAACTTAGAGGTGCCAATTCACATGTGAAAATGATTCTTCATGCTCAATGATTCTTCATTCTTCATGCAACATTTTAAAGATTTGATCCAAAACCAAATAGTTAGCCGATAGGTCAGCTCCTATTGATTCGCTCAAAGATCAGCTAGGAAGTCATATATTCGACTTATGGATACTTTATGCCACCATGGCATACGATTGAACATCACCAATCCAAAGTCTATATGTGGAAGCCAATGAATCTTCCTTTGAAATCAGGGGCCGTATTCACAAAACATTTTGTCTTACCACTAAGAGTTCTCCTAAATAGCAGTAAAGTTCTTAGCTAAGAGATTTCTCTTAAAAATTAGGATCGTCTCCCATTATTTTAAAGCCCCAGACGATTAAAGTTGGCTTTACAATACGCAATCAAACAATATACAGAAATATACAGCCTTATTCAGTCAGCGTTCAATATGATTCCATATGATCCATGATTAAATATGAAAGAAAACTAAGTTACAGCTGTCCATTTGGTCTATGCATTAAAAGTCATCTGGAGAATCTAAAAGTTGATTTAAACATTTTGGAACAGGCACATTTTTGCAGAATTTCTCCAAAATTTACACTTTTCTGACCAAAGTTCAGTTTTCACTGCAGAGGCAAATGCTGTATTAATGGCATTGAAGTTCTTTGAGATTTCTTCACAACGTGATTTTTTTTAAAAAATAATAACTGATTCAAAATCATGTCTTGAAGTACTGGAATATATAAAAAAAAAACTGATCACCAACAACTGTGAAGATTTTTATCAAATTGCCATTCTTTCGCCCTTGGCCATATTGTGGTCTAGATATGGTTCATGGTGCAAATATGGCTTGACATGTCATTTATGTTCAGTGTACAAACAGTACAAGTTATGCTCCAAAGTTTAATATTTGGTCTTAAAGTTAAAAAAAAAAATGTATAAACCATTAATGGAAAGACGATCCAAGATTTATAGACCAGAATATACAGTAAGAGACATTTATTTGCCGAGAAGTCTTGTGCCAGCACATTCAGTTAAAATTAATCCCAAACAAAACTGCATTATATGCTATTTTCCAGTCAAATGATTTTAATGACTATTGAGATTTTAATACTCTGCGAAGAATTATTGTAATCCATTGAGGTCAACCCTGAAATTTACCATCACTCTGGCCCTCTGACAGACTGTCATCACATCCACGCAATCAAACCAGGAGTCTTATTCTCATTATCTTGGATTGATTAATATCGGTTTCATGAGGGACTCTTCCTTCCCTAGTAAGACTCTGTAGCCCAAGATCATTGCTTATTCATGAGCCTTCAAATCTTCTCCACAAATCACATTCTTCCCACTAAAGGTCAGTCAGCCAATCAGAAATGACTATCTGTAGAATTGGTACGCTTATGCAAATTTTGGCACTGTCTTCCTCTGTCACAGTCACAGAAAGTAGACCTACATTTCTTGTTTTAAAGTTTTTTGGTGTCTAGTGCACCAAAAATGGACCTAATCAATCTAATAGATATGGTGAATCTTACTTAACCTGTCAAGATAATGTCCAAGTCATTTTTTTTTTTCACTCGAAAAAGCAAAAGAAAGTTGTTTCATTAAAAAAAGGTGAAGCCTTATTCACATAGCCAGAATGCAAATAAATCTCGTTCTCATTACTGTAATGCAAACAGACTTGATTTTAATATTGCATGGCATAATTGATTAAAACAAAAAACAAATATTTTAAATGGCAAAAACATAGGCTTCATTTTCTTTAAGCAAATAAATAAGTAAATACATATTTTTATATATGTATGTACGAACTATGGGGGAACTGTGACTTGAGTGGCACTGAAAACATTGTATGCATTGTGTCTCATTTGTTTATTCAGAAGCTGCAAGAAATTTTCATTCAGAACATTTATGAAACAACAAATAATTTAAGTATGAAATGGGCTCTGTGGGATTTTAAATTGTCATTTCATTTGTTTCACTGAAGGCTGTTTGACAGTTGGTGCTCACGTTGCCAGCGTTAATTTTAACATGCCGTTTAACAAGACTGATTTGAGATGCTATCAAACCACGTATTACACTCTGACCCGATGCTCAGAACCTTAAGGATATCTTCACTGATTTGATTCAAGGCATCCAAATGACTTCTAAAGAGTAGAAAGCAGTCAAACTCGTTTCCAGTGATCGTACATGTTTTAGTCCTGCTTCGCTCTTCATCTTCGTCTGAATTTCCGTGGCATTTGAGCTGACAGTGTAGCAAACGGCCTTTCTTAGTAACCATCCTGCGTTTAGACTGATGCATTACTAGTTCCTGTCACTCTTTTTAATTACCACAGCGCTGCTTCCCGGGGCGCATTCATCAGCGCGTCAGGGAGAGGTGCAGCTCTCAGGATGAGGTGGAGGTGGAGGTCTGTGGCGTTTTGAAACACCGGGAATGAGAGCAGGGCCTGCGGGCATGTGCCAAGAACCCAGCTGGGGAAACAGACTGAACGCTCTGCGCATTCGCCATCAAAACACCTGCGAGAGTCAGTTTTGTTTCACTGTTGTGTCATCTCGTATCAGTCAGGGCAGCACTTTCCTTTTAAAGTCCCCCTGTGGTCAGTTTTATCCCTTAAAACTCATCTTTGATCACCAAAATGACATATTTAATCTTTTTTTTTTTTTCCTGTGGAATTCTTTGTGCCTTAAAATAGCTTGAATTTAACTCTACACCCTTGCCTCATTTAGTATACGCATATCCATGAATATGCAAATTAGACCCGCCTCCACCCACTTAAACCAGCTCAGAGATCCACTGAGTCAACTTTTACTCAAGTTACTGTAGAAAACGCTTCCCAAATGGTATCGCTCTTCACAATGGCGGACACATAGAGCTAATTAATCTGATTTGCCTTTTGCTTGACCACGTTATCAAACAGCGTATATGCTGGATGTGAGGTTGTTAAAACAATGCCAAATAGCTATACTGTTAACATTATCTAATCGTCGTACCACCTTAGTGAGTTAAAGAAGAGGATTGTCCATTGTCCACATTGACAGTATTCAATCTGCTCCAGTCTCCAAGATAATTTGGACCTCAAATATGGTTGTCAATCCCAAACACTGTGGGAACTGCTGCCTTTGTTTGATATACATCATAACAGTGGCGGACTGGGACAGTAAATCAGGCTGGGAATTTGACTCCACCCCAGGCCAGCTCTGCTGCTGCAGTCACCACCACCAAATTCATGTGTCCACCAGCCTGCTAAACTAATAGGGTCACCCTGTTAGTTGATGTAACAGGTAGACGGCCATTCATAATATGAATGGATAAATAAATAAACCCTCAAAAACTCACTAGGAATACCATCTATACTACCACACCAAAAACAAATATAAAATTGGCTTACACATTTTAAGAAGAGATAATAAAATATACATATTCACATGTTAAAATATTTATTTATTTTATATATTTCCAATGCTCAACTCAAGTATATCAAAAGTATCAGAAACACAAACAAAAATAAACTTAACAAAAGCTACGACAATGTTTACAGATAACAATGTTTACTCAATAATGCCATAACAAACCAGTAAGAGTAGACAAAGTAATTAGCACTACCAGTTCACCAGTCGGCGGCGCAGTAGCTCACTGCTCTCTGACATCTTGTCAATTAGGTCATCTTTATCAAATGGAAAATCTAAATTTCTGGTCAAGTTTGGCACTAAAAAAAAATACTGTATCCCCATACAGTATGTAAAACAATGTGCTAGTTTGTCATTAAGATGCGCTTTTAAAACTTCTATCGTTATATATATTTGTATTATTTTTTATAAAGAATAGATTTTATCTATTGTAAGTTGCTTCGGATGAAAGCGTCCATCTGCCAAATGATGAAGTAAATATTAGTTCAACTTTTTCACGGTTCGGTATGTTTTTTTTTTTTTTTTCCTCCCCCATCGCTGTTGTTGTAATGTCTGGGAACCCAGAATGTTCATCCATCAACAGAAACATATATTAACTGAGCCCTGATTGTTTTACGTGTTTTTATAGTAAACCATATTACAGATGCTTTGTCAGATTTAAGTTGAACAGCGGACCGTCCGAGCGCGTGGAGAACCGAACGGATCGATTTTTTTTTCCCACCCCTAGTAAATATTATGTAAATGTTATTCTGACCGACCTGTTCCCTTACCGGTGAACATGGCTGGGATTTTGTCTGTGGCCAGGGCTTTTCTCCTTTTCATGCGTTCCCTCTCTGCTCCTTCTTTGCGTTTACGCTCCATTTTTTGCACTATTTTCCCAGATAAAGCCTGCCTCTGGATATAGCCAATTAGGCAGTGCTTCGCTGATGTTGGTCATGTGCTGGTGTCATTTTCACTCCGCGATCGCCTGATTCGTAGATTCATAAGTGCGTCAATTAATTTTCAGTTGCATACCAGCCTATTGCACGTCATTCTGATCGACAGCACAGCGGCAGCCGGCAGGCCAGAATGGAAATGTCCCGGTGCTCCCGATGGCCAGTCCGCCCCTGCATCATAAACTTGCCGTATAAAACCACAGTTGTAAAACATGAGCGGTATTACGATGAGCAGTTGATGGGACAACTGGAGGTGTTGAGGATGAGCAGGCTCATGATGAAGAACAGGGAGGATGATTCATGATTCAATAAGTTCTTGTCATAACAGCAGCAGGAAAATTCCACTGTGCCGGTGTCGCTTGCACACCGAAAAATAACAAGATCCCACACATGACAAACAGTCATTAATAACTTTCTCTCTCCATTAGCGTGCCCACACGCACAAACATGAAGAGACATGTGCAATTCATACTTATATGACTCGGTAATATAGGGCTAATGTATCTGAGGAGTGGAGAAGTTTGTCTTTCTCTAGTATTTCTTGTAGAGTCACAACCAATACGGTCTTAAGCAGCCTATCAATTATAACATGACATTTCGGCCAAATGACAGAAAAAAAAATGCCTGCATAACTACAATACACTTTAACCTGTAAGTTGATGAAAACGGCAAATAGGTTATATACTATTATAGTAGAAGTTCTTTAAATAAAGTTATAATTATCATTTTCTGAAATCTATCTCAGCTAATGCTGTAAACTATATACAGCCTTTTCTTACACATTATAAAGGTTAGAATTAGCAACAGAGCCCAAACTATTAAATTCAGTTGTTTTTTTTTTTAGATATAAAAATCAACACTGAAAAAAAAAGTGCACATAAGGCAAGTTTTGCATTAACTTCTAAATCTAATTATAGAATATTTTTTAATTTTTGAAATATAATCATTTGTACAGTTACTGTCATAACTTGATTTCATGGCAAATTTATTTAAACATTAAACAATTAAGACATTGTTAACAGGTAAAGTAGTTATAATGAATATTTAAGCTAGTAAATGCTCATTTCTCTTACATGCTGTGGACACTAAATGACTTGCCTGAGGTAAATATAATGCTATGTGAGATATTATCTAAGCTGTTTTATTGATGTTTTTCCGCAGTTGAAACGCAAGTTGAATGATTACATGTAAACATAATTATGCATAGATCGTCAGTTCTTCTTCTGTGAGCATTGCATTACCATGTGCGCCCCTTTTTGGATTGGAGTGTGGATCGCCTGTGACTGACTGTAATCGTCGTCTGACTGTATGCACCGAACTGTGACGTCTGTACCATGACACTCCTTTATTATAGTATTTAATATTTTGAAATAGCCTTTATTTTATATTTCCAGTTCAATCATGATAAATCTCTGAATAGTTTTAGCATGTTATTGAATATGGAAATGTTAATGTATTAGGTCTTTGCAGAGCAAGTACGGACTTGCTACTGCCAATAGAGACACTGCTGTGAGCATGCAAGATATGCTGCCGCCGCATAAATGGACATGAATCCCTTAACAGCCTTAGGCAGATGGAGTTGCACGGTGTAGGGTTTTAGAGCAACTCTGAGCGCTGCAGGACCAGCTTACTGCAAACAATGAACCAGACTATTTAAATATCGAGCAAGCATCTCATTGGGTGGAGGATTACGAGAGGCCAATCAGCTTTTGCCATACAGTAATGATGCAGTTGCCTGCAGATTGCATGTAAAGGATCTAACAGCCGGCGACCTCTAGTGTTACTTAGCTGAACGAGATATTTTTAATTTTAATGTTTTAGTAATTTTGTTATAGGTTTTTGTCAATTCAAACATTTTCATAAAACAAGACATCTTGTATATTTTTGTTTTTCAAGTAAATGTCTTGATTTTAAGAATGTTTAGATATTTTTACTAAACTTTTTTTTTTTTAATTAAATAATTTTTTTTTTAGTTTATTTATTTATTTTTCGCAGTGTAGCTTTTAACGTCACAGCTCCCTCGCAAATTACGAGGGTTCTCTCTCACTTTCATTACCGAACTATGCGAACAGAATTACAGTTAGCTCTCCAAACAGGACTGACAAGCGTTCTCCAAAGTTATGACTTCTTAAACGTGACACAAACTCAATTTCCCACAGAAAAAGGAGAAAGCTTCAGTCATCAAGAAGAACAATGCCTATGCCGTCGCTGTGGCGAACTACGCCCCCAACATCACCAAGGACACAGTCCTCCCCACCATCGCCAAGGGGAGCGTAGCCGAACCGGGAAAGACCAAAGCCGACGGGAAACCAGCTGAGGCGAAGAAAACCTTCAACAGTGTGAGTAAAATCGACCGCATGTCCCGTATAATGTTCCCAGTTCTCTTCGGGACATTCAACCTGGTTTACTGGGCAACGTATTTGAACAGAGAACCCGTGATCAAAGACATGGTGCCCTCTTATTAGACGCTGTCCAGGGTTGCAATGGGTTCCAATAAGCAGGACTAAAGACCCAGCCAAAACCACCCAGGGACTCTGAATATAATCACGCTCCGACGCTCTTTCCCATCTGCTCCAGACAGACGTGTCGTGGATTGTTGCAAGATGCCTTTCTATCTCTCCCTATCTCTCGTCGCTCTTTTCTACAGCTTTTTCAGCAGTGCTTTTAAAATGACATTTGCCTTTGTACATATGTACGTAGTGAAAATGATGTTACGTTTGGTTTGACGTGTTTTGCCCTGTGAGAATCTGACTGTGGACCTCTCTCTGTGATATAGATTAGCAAATTATAGTGATTTATTTATTTACACTTTATTTCGATAGTCCACTTTAGACATTCTACTAACTGCAAGTACAGTTATTACAGACATCAAGCAGACAGTCTGCTAATACTCTAATGAGAGTTAGTTGCAGTGTTACTTATACTGGTAGTATGTCTAAAGAGGACCATCAAAATAAAGTGTTACCGTTTATTTATTTGCTGTAACGTTGCAAATTTTCGTGATGGTGCTTGTTTTTGACTAGCCTTTTTTTAATATATAGATATATATATATATATATATTTAAAAGACCAAGCTCTTTTGTGCTTATGGTCTGATATTTTGTGTTGGGCCCATACACAAAAAACGTAAGAAATCAACCGTTTACACACATTGCTGTATCTTTACCGTATGTGATTTTATTTTCTTCTGTTAAACCAGGAATGTTCTTCTAACAGCATTTTGGATGATAATGTCAACATGGTTTTCAATCTGTTTACTGTCAATTTTTTGACTCTACATGCCTTTATAAAAGGTCTCTAGTGCAGCAGCATATATCAAGGTGGTGTGGAAAGCTCATGCAGCCTGAACTTTTGAAGTCAAGAAACTGCAACTGCATGCCATTTTATGCCCTATTTTTGAGAAAAACTACTCAACAATAACAAAATGCAAGCTGGGATTTGATTTTACCCATCGCGAATTTATTGCGTTGTTAAAAACAAGGTTTAGTGACTTTAGCCAATAAGGAGAGAGCCAGAGCAAACTAATATATTTTGGTGAAAGCTTAGGAGTACACATTATTTTCTTTGAAATTAGTCTTAAGAAGGTAAATCGGGTCAATTTTCATTCCATATGACTTTAAATGTGACTATACTTGGTGCTTCGTGATGGTTCATAATTGCACTATTGTTTTTGCTCATTATTACGATTTAAAATGTAGGTAATAAACAATTGTGCCACACACATCCTGAAAAGGGAAGCCAAAGCATTATGATCACCCCCTGGTGGCTGCCCGCAGTATAGGTCATAAACCCCGCCCCCTCCATGTTATCGAATGTGACGTGCGCCAAACTAAAAATTCCAATTACATTTTAAATACCACCCCCCCCCCCCAAAAAAAGACAATTCCTGTCATTTTAGGTAGTTCTTATCACGCTGACGTATGTTAAGTGTTTGTTTTTCCAGTTTTAGTAAAAGGGTGTAACATCATGATTGACAGCTGTGTTTGCGAATGAGTCTGCAGGAGCGGGACCTTGACACCACATCAGGATCACTACTGCGCAGGCTCCGAATGACGTAGTCAACAACGACCATTTCTGGGATGTTTTGGCTTCGTTTTTCTGCAGTGGAAGGAAGCGGAGACACGTCGTCCATCTTTCGTTCCAGTCTGTGGTAGTAAATGACAGCAGGTTGAGCTTTTCTCACATCCACCTTTCTTCAAAGGTGAAGTGTGTCATTTTTTGGAAGTTCAGATACTTTCTCCTTGTCCAGGTTTAATGTGCAGATACAATAATAAGACATTAGGTTTATTTACTATATACAATAATTATTGGTTTCCTTCTTAATGAGTGTCAAAAAAAAAATGTCACTTTTGTGTCACTTTTAGGACTTTAAGTAGCCTGATGTGGGCAGGGCTTTTGTATTTCAACCAATGGCAGACAGGGGAAGTGATGCAGAGATGGCACATTTCATCTATCATGCTGGATCTAAGGAAATTATTGAACATGTTAGAATATATATATATATATATATATATATATATATATATATGAATTCATGTTCAGTAATTTCCTCATTTTGCCACTGTGCTTTCCTCTTATCGAACTCTTACAATGTTCTTTTTGGACCAAAAGACCGAAGTGCTTCAACTATTACATGTTTACTACAATTGTTTACCCTCCAAAATGAAACTGAATATTCCTAAAATTTAACGTACAAAATATGAAGTAAAATCGTAGAAATGTCACTGACTGAATTCTGCAAATCCAAAATGCCTGTCACAGAGTAGACAACTTTTTTTGTGTGTGTATATATGTAAGGAATACTTGTTCATGTTTCTGTTGCTGTACTCTTGTGTGTAATGTTTCATGTTGTCTGTTTGTACAGTTTTATACACACACACACACACACACACAAAAGCATTGCAGAGTTTCTTGTTTGTTTGGTTTTTTTTTTTTGGGTTTTTTTTTCAGTCAGTTTTTAGTTATTTAAAGTTACATAACACTAAGGGAAAGATGATGTTCATTTAAGCATGCTGCAGCCTGCTTGGCTCTGAAGAAAATGATAAAATTGTTCTGGAATGGTATAAATTGTTGTTACAATTATTTAACACTATTTATTATTGTTAATTTATTTATTATCATATCAAAGTGTCAATGTTTTTTAAATATTTATTTAACTATATATATTTACTGAAATATAGACATATTCATTTATTTCTCAGTATTATTTGACATGCTATCATATTAAGTCTATTTTCTGTGTGATATATTATCATTTGGAGCTCTGCTTTCATTTTTACATTGCTTTGATTGTATTAAATGATGGTTGCATCTTCGTTATGCATAAACCGTTTGAGCAATAAAAAAAAAAAAAAAAAAAAAAAAATGGTGACATGTAAACTTCCTGGCATGGAAAAGATACAGAATGTACAGCTCTCGCTCTCTCATTCCCTTTCTCTATCATACATCCCATATAAAACATTCATGTGCCAGTGGTTCATGTTCTCAAATGGTATGTTTTGAACAGAATGTTTAAATGTTTTGTTTTTTTTTCTCGTTATATGTCAGTCAGCCTCATTATTACTTAAAGGAACATTCCATCCAAAAATGAAAATTCTGTCCCCAGTGAAAAATACATCCCGGAGCAAAGAGGACACTGACAATGTATGAAACAGTTTCATATTTTAAATATTGTAATTTTTTAAGCAGTTTAAACACTAAATACCGTATAGTGTCTCCTTAATGTGTCGTGACAGATCCTTTAAACGGCTCGTGAACAGATCATCTCTTCATACTAGTTCAAATAAACATGAATGAACATCAGAAGGAATGTTGTTTCAATCACGGAAAGACGTGAGAACGCACAATATTTCAAGTTAAACAACATTAATCTACTATAATAATCTGCATGGTTGGATAAGATGGCAGATTCAGCGTTATCATTGGTTAGATCGCCTGTCAATCAAACTGTTTGCGAAGAGTCAATTCTGAACCCACATACACTATGTTTTAAACACATATGCTGTTATTTGTTGTTGTTGTTGTTGTTTTTGCGTTCTTTTTGGAGCTTTACAGACATGGTCACTATGAAGCTGCATGAAGATTTTATAGAAATTCTCCTTTTGAGTCCCTCGGGAAAAAACCAGCAAACAGAGTTTGGAACAATATGAGGGTGAGTATAAGGTAGAGTCTACACAACAGTGTTTTCAACTGAAAACAGAAAACGTATGCTTTTTGGCCATTCATTTATGTGCCAACAGCATTTTGAGGGCCTGAAAAGTCAAACTTTTTAATACAAGTGTAATATACTGTTATCGTCTCCATGTAAACTACAAAAATGGATTTTGTGAAAACAGTGACATCATGCACAAGTGTTCAGTCTATAATCGTTTTGACATCCGTCGTTTCCGCGGATCCATGTAAATGGCAATCAGTTTGACAATGTTTGCAAAACTTTTCAAAAACGACTTCGTTTTCAGTGCATCGTCGTGCAAACGTACCCTAAATGACAGTATTTTCATTTTGGGTGAACTTTTCCTTCACGGAGAATCAGTGAGTTGTAAATCTTTGCATATAAATTATCAAGACCAGCTCACTAATGTCTGTTAGCCTTCTATATAATGAATATGTTGTTTCCTAGAATGCGAATGTGAATTTGGCCACATGACCTGAACTGAACAGCTTTTGTCCTTCAATAGATGGGACTCGTTTTCTAAATAGTGGTACTCTCTCTTTCAAACGTCATTCTACTTACACTTTCAAAAGCTTCTTGCTAAATAAACAACAAGAATAAATATATTCACGCCTGATTCCTTCATTCATACACTTTGTAGGCCGTTATATTGTGTTCTCTTCCCTGATAAGATTTTGCTATTCTATCTTTGCATGATTATATGGTTAGTTCAATTTAATTAATTGCTTATTTTACACCCTCAATTTTTGACTTGCAACCCAGGAGTTTTCCCCATGTTTGACAAAAATGTCACCTTGTGGAAAAATTATTGGATCTACGAATTTCAGTCTCAAACTCCAAAGTTCTAGGAAAAATCGTACAGCATGAATTCGGCTTTGGAGTGTAAGACAAAGCGCATATTCACTTCAGGAAATGAGCTCGTGAAATTACATCATCAGATAGAGGGAATTCCCTTCAAAACTTCTCAGTGGGGTCAGAGGAATTAAACACGACGAGCGTGACATGCGATACTAATGTGCTAACTCCACATTCAAATTGGTTTCAGTTGAAGAGGCTTCTCTCTGTACTGCAGCTTAACTCTCATATACTCTGAAGCGTTGAGATCCACCGTCAGATCCATGAGACAATTCCATTAGCAAGACACTGAAAACAGGAAGTTAATGACCAATGATTTCTAAGCCAATGCCTCAATTAGATCAAGAACAGTTTGAGTCGGAATTTTATTTATTTATTTCAGTCTTGACCTCATTCAGTAAAGTGCATGGTGTCTTTTCATACAGCACAGCAAACCTGTCATGAACATTTAAGAAATTATATTATGTTTATTTTATAACATTGTAAAGCCTATCCTTATGACCATTATGATTTTTTTTTTTTTTGACATTAGCCTACAATTATTTGTGACAATTAATACAACAGAAATGAATTTTCCACCAAACTCTCAGTGACATAAATGCAGGGTGGAAAAAAAAAATATTACATGAAATCTTATTTTTCTTGCCTGTTTCATTTGTGTGTGAGAGATTTCTGGGTTTGTTTCTGTTTAGGGTGGGTTTGCTATATTTTTAACTCTATTTCTTGTGTTTTCAGTTAGTTACCTTGGTTACTCATTGATTATCAGTTTCACCTGTGGATTGGTTTCATTTTCTGTCTATTGAAGCCTTGTTGTTTTTCTGTTCTTTGTGTGATCTAGTCGATGTGTTTGTTCGGTTTGCGTTTACTTTGTACCAGTTATGAGAAGTGCATTTTGAGTTTGTTATCATGGACCCTTAAATGCATACCTCAGGTCTTTAGTGACCTGGGACATCATTCATTACTCTCAGTCATTCATTTTTTAAAGTTAGACATCAACCTTATTAGTATTCCTGCACAACTTTCTGCATAATTCCTGCACAAATTTCCTCCACAACAATAATTGAATCTTTGATGACTAATAAGTGCAATTCATCTTTATTGCACAAGGTGGCAATGTCTGATACACAATGATGATGTGACGTTTCACTCATAGTCACTGCAGGCAGGAAACAAAAGAATAGGAAGTATCAGCTCAGTGATTTACTGTAGGACAAGTACTGTACTCAATCAAATATTAGTGTCAGTGTGAATTGATGGTGGATCTGGTGAAGGAGCTGAAAAGATCAAAATATTGATTTTGAAGATGATATGATATGAAAGTTTTGAGAATATGTTTGCGATCGCGAAAATGAGCCAGATGCTGAATGTACTAAGGAAATGAGCTCAGACGAGGACAGTAATGATGAAACATCTGCTCAAACTGAACCCTTCCGAGCTCCAAAAGGTAACGCAATATGCTTTATTTTATTCTTCTGTAATTTTTATTCGAATATCAGGGCAGTTTTACATTATCGCGGCAGGTAGCGATCCATCCACGTTAGATACAGATCTGGGTCGCTAAAGACCCGGATAGGTAATAATGATTGGTGAAACATTCATGCAACTTTAACTATTCGTTTAGATCCAGCTCTTTATGTTTGAATGCTTGTAACCAATGCTGACATTATGTAAGACTGACAAATATGCTTCACATTAAATGTATAATTGAATTTTGTGTTAAAACTGTGCAATGCAAATGGATGGTACTTTAATATGCAATTCAAAGAAATAAATCCTAAATTATATTTAATTTTGAAATAAACATTTAAATTTAGCCCTTAATGTTCTCAGATTAAGTTCTAGTTCTGTCTTTAATTGGCAATTTTTACTATAATATAATGCAACTATCTGAAATATACTTAGTTATCAAAATTTATTTCATTTTTTCCTTTTAATTTTGGGATGAAATTTGATTCACCTTTTGTTCTGCCTTTGCTCATCCCTTTTATGGGATTTTAAAACTAGTATTTTCAAAGCCCAACCTGTTGTATGGTTGTCAAACCAGATTTCAGAACAAAGCATCCTGGCTTTTTCATACGTGACCCGGCATCACACATGAAATTGAGGGCAGGGGAATCCAGATGAGGTCTCGCTTCTGACAAGGCTGCTGTTTTCCCGAGCAGCACCAGACGGTTCATTCTGACTGATTAAAGAATAACCCGTAAATGGAGTTCTAAAAATGGGTAAGGAGGAAGAGGTCATTATCCTTCATCAGTCAGTAGAGGAAGGGCCCGATGTCATTGTCATTGAAAGACAGCTCCTGTCTAATAGTACCAAGGATTATGGCACTTAATTTAGGCCACACTCTTAAGAATAAAGGTCCTTTATTGAAATTTACAAATCTATGAAGAATCTTTAATATCCATGTAACATTTTTATTACAAAGAAAGTTCTTTATAGAGGGTATAAAGTTGTTGTTTTTTTTATGTTCTTCACACTAAGAACACTTATGTAAGTTTCTCCGCTAGAGGTTGCTTATTCAAAACAATAACAAAAGGCGTAGCTTGACGGCGTGAATAAGCGTGGAATCTTGGAAGTTGTTGTCTTCACCTCCATATCCGGAAAGCAGTCGGAGGGGACTTAGGCAAACGCTCATTTTTATGGATGAGGAAACATATTAAAGTTTACGTATGAACGTATGAAGCAGGGCGGGTTTGAGAGCCTTGGGAGCGGAACGAGGCCGGTGTAGCGAATGCTAATTATAGACACATGAGCAACACACTGGTCTCCAGTCCCATGGAATGAGAACAGTGATAAGCGAAAATGCCTGGGGCATTTTATGTTGCTGTTTTATTATGCTTATGTGGTGCAGTCGGTCATTGCCGCTCCTTCCGTTTTGTTGTTTGTTCATTTTATGATTGAAGTTTTGTTTAACAGTTCCCGGTTACACCTCCTCCTTACCTGAACTTAAACTTTGTTACGGTTACATTTGATCACTTAAATTCACATATGTGTCATTCAAATGAAATAGCTACAAGAGATGAGTGTGTTATGCTGGTTAAAATGGCATATTTCTTTGGATTTAAACATTGTTGGGAATACTTGGGGTAATGTTAGTACATAAGTCAACAAAAGATATAACATTGTGGTTTTTGGATATTTTCAAAAAGTGTTCCATATTGTGCACTTAAGGACTGTTCACCAAAATATTCCTAAGGGAACCCAAATGATTCTTTAAAACCATCATTATAAAAAAACGAAGAAAACCCTTGTCTCTAAAGACAGTCCTCCTGATCCTGTTCACTTCCATCAAGAGGGTGGGGAATTGCAGGTATTTTCGGTCAGCAAATTGTGCCCTTATGTCACTGTGCCCCATTCACACCCTGCCTTTTTACATGGACCGCAAGCAGAGCTTTAGAAACTCTAAGCAGCACTTTGTCTATTTTGGAGGTCAAGAAGGGAAAGGCTGTCTCCAAGCATAGGCTGGTCCACTGGATAGTGGATGCCATCGCATTGGCTTACCATACCCAAGGCATGCCGTGCCCACTTCACGTGTGTTAGGTACAGGCAAAGTGCGGGAAGGCTGTGCCTCGCTGGCAGCACCATTCCCATCTAAGGAGAAGCTACGAGTGCCTTCTATGCTCTCCATCTGAGGGAGTACTCGTCCATGAAATAACGTCCAAAAGGAACAGCAGCTACGACATGTCTCCATGTGTCATCCGTTCTGTAGGCATGGAGGACTACGTTTTTGGGCTTACGTGGGATGCTGGACAGGTTATGACTTGCCAAAAGGGCAACTACTAGCTGGCCTCCGTTACATTCAACCCCCTAAACCTCACTTCCGTTCGGGTCACGGCACCAATGCAACTCCTCTACCCAGATCCTACTGACTCACTCAGAGCAGGCCTCATAACTGAACTGTCTTCCGGCATAGGAGTCGGACGCTCTAACAAGGAGGCTAAAGGCTCCATCTGATGGAGTACTCGTCCATGAAGTAACATCCAAAAGGAACAGCAGCTACGACATGTCTCCATGTCTCATCGGTTCTGTAGGCATGGAGGACTACGTTTTTGGGCTTACGTGGGATGCTGGGCAGGTTATGACTTGCCAAAAGGGCAACTACTCGCTGGCCTTCGTTACACCAGCATCTGTTTCGCCAACACTCGTAATTCAGTTCAGTGGTTTTGCCGCTTTTCACAGGGACCCCATTTGTCAGTCGGCATAACATTGTTGTGACTGAGAGATAAGGAACGTCTTGGTTACTGCCTGATGGTGGAAACAAAGAAGTTCCCTCCTGCCACTTCTCTGGATTACCGCTGTCTTATATACCTGTATATATGGGGAGTGGCTTGGTATGCAAATTCCACTCGCCAATGCCATTGGCCGTTTCTGTAAAACTCAAAGGTGATTGGAGCTCCCAAGTGAGACCCCATTTGTCAGTCGACATAACATCTCCATTGCCTCCATCAGAGAATGATTATTGCAACAGTAAGCAAGATGTTGTTTGCACACAAGTAAGCAAACGTGATCATCAAACAATCAACAGCATATTAATCAAAACTGCCAAAAGTTGTCGAGGTTTAGGACTGTGCAAGCTTTGTGTAACGTGTTGTGCAGGATAAAGACGCGAAGAGGGAAGATGCACGTTCAATAGTATAATGACTACTCGAATCAAGACAGGAACACAGGAATTAACACCAACATGAAACTTCAACAACGGACAAGGACTGGACTGACACAGAGGGAATAAATACAGAGAGACACAAGCGGATAACGAGCAAGGCACAGGTGACTGACATAATGACTAACGAGACACAGCTGACTGAAATGAACAAATGATTAGACAAGCACATGGGAAAACAAAACAAAGATCACATGACAACAGATGAAAGCAAAACAAAGGAACACCTGACAGGTGACAGGACTGAAAGCAAGGAACATGTGACTCCGGACAGGACTGGGGAACAGAAAAACAGACAAACAAAGACCAGATCATGGCACTTTGGTGGACTTGATCTATTTTTTGATCATCATTCTGAATCTGATCTATAAGTTTTAAAAACATTTTTTTTCAGCTTTTTGTTCTAAATGTTTTTTTTTTGTTTTTTTTTAATAAAGCTAAAGGGGCTCTTGTATCCCTTTATATATATATTGACTTTACATATTCATAAAACAAAATATTCTTGGTGGCATGAATATGATAAAAATTTCTGGTGCTGGCGAGGATAGAGTCAAGAGTGTATTGATTTAGTCTAGCTGAACACTTTCAACACTCTTATAGGTTATTTAAGCCTAAGCTAAATAAATTTCAGCATTAAGTTCATCAGTACGCCTACATTATAAATTATAATGTCAAAGGCCACATGTACAGCTGCTGCTAAATCTGTCGATGGCCGTTTAAAATTGCAGAGCATTAATATGACTTCAACATCATCCAGTCCCAAAGTCCCAAAATCAACAAAAAATATCACATTTTTTCTTGCCAAAGCTAAACTAGCTTTTAAACTTGTTGACTGAGACTGACGTGCTAGAAGCCTGTAAGGATTACATATAAGAAACAAATCTTACCAGCAAATGTGCTGCTGGCATTATGAATTTCAAGAGAGAATCTTTTGTCCTTCTTTACAGGAACATATGATTTTCATGAATTTCAAAAGGTCAAATAGTCCAAAAAAAGCAATTATGTAACTGTGCTTGTGCAGATTTTCTCATCCTTGAGATGGAACAGAAGATGTTGCTGCTGCTGCTGTTATTGCAGTGTGGTTTTGGTTTGCTCACACTAGGGACTTCATGATTCTCACTTGTGACATTTTTGAAAATGCCACCATGAGGAGGGAGTTGAGATGAAATTCCAAACTCTGAATGAGCCAACCCATAAGTCCAAATTGACAGACTTAAAGCTCATAAATCATCATTTGTCAAGTTAAGTGAAGTCAAGCTCTTTGTCATTTTTCCAGGCGCAATGGGTTTTATTTGAGACCGTAAAATGATGAAATAGTATTACAATTTAAAATATCTGCTTTCTATTTGAGTTTATTTTAAAAAGGAAAGCTGACTTTTCAGAATCATTACTCCAGTGTCACATGATCCTTCAGAAATCATAATATGCTGATTTGCTGTTTAAGGAACAAATCTTCTTATTATAAATGTTGAAAACAGTGTTGCACCTTTTTCAGGATTATTTGATGAAAAAAGAGCTCAAAAGAACAGCATTATTCGTTTCGTAATATTATAAATGTCTTTTTTGGACCTTAACAGTTCACTTGGACATTATTTAATATTGTACTTTTGCTTTTGTTATATTTTAGTGTTTTTTTTTTTGTATACTGTTTTATTGCATTTTATCTATTTTTTTGTAAAGCGCTTGGGGTTTGAGAAAAGCGTATTAGAAACAAAATGCATCGTCACCATCCACTTTTATTGAAAGTCTCATGCCAACTGACCCCAAACATTTAAATGCTAGTGTATTTTCTGCCATTCTGCAAGACATCTTTTGTCATCCACAAATTCTCATTTTTGAACAACTGCTTGAATAAAGTGAATTGTCAAGGTATTTCTCCACACAGACTTTTTATCCTGTTTTTTCCAGGTTGACTATTTTCGACCTCTTTCACGCGTCACTATGACAAAGCGAGGACCGCCACTCGCAAACTCTTCCTCATTACTCCACCGAACGAGCACAGCGGCGACCCGCCGTACACCCTGCGAGAGCCGCGCTAAACAGATTGTTGTCTTTGTGCGTCAGCTGGTGCTCGCAAATAGGAAAGCCATTTCCAAGGATGTGATAGATGCCTGACGGTTAAGTTGTCACCAGCATAACAGATCCACCCGTCTGCCTTTAAAAAGGCACTCAAATGTTTTTGTGTAGCTGTCAATGCTATCTGCTGCTCTGTGGTCTTTTTGGCGGAATGCACTGCGCTTCAAATAAATGATTGCTTTCCTTGTGTCTTTTTTCCTTTGGCTTGGCTAGATTTGTTATCGAATGCTTTTGGGGATTGAGCGAATGTGAGATGGATCTCCATGACCGATCAACAGAATGCTTCTTTTTTTGCCCATTAGCTACGAGCAAGTCATTGCTGCAATGGTTTTGCTTGTTTAAAAGACCACATTAAAGTTCCATTTAACCAGTTTTGTAGCTAAACCAACAGCTTGACTGATCATCACCCTGCCATTTTAATTTGTTGATTTAATGGAAAGCTAAGTGAAATGGAAAGGCTACTGTTTCCCCTGCGCTATCGAGCAAGCTAATGAAAATGAAGGCAAATTAATGTGTGGCAGTTTACTTGGCGTTAACGCCACTAGAATGAAACCGTGATTATAATTTCACAAGCTCAATTAATTGGCCTTTTCCGGTAGTTTCGGCAAGGCTTATTAGCTCAAGTATCAGTTTAATTGCAAATGTGACTGGTGGTCTATTTTTAGTACAGGAGAGTGGGGACGGTCGCAACAAGGGGCAGTTCCAACCTGGCTTATTCCTCCAATCAGGAATAAGCGACAGTAATGATATTTAAATTGCACATCCTCAGCTTTCGACTCATGTGACATGTGACCATTCCTTCTGCAAAAAAAAAAAAAGTCACAGTATCTAAAATGTTTGCATGAAGCATTGTAAAGTCATTTTAATTAGTGTTTTGTTAACTTCCAACAGGCATGTGTCAAAACTATTATGTATAAGTTTGATCAGTGTAGGTACAGGTGCAATTATCACAACATTGATGAATTTTATGGATAATTAGATTACTTTTCCAAGTAACTAGTGAAGCAATGCATTACTTTTTCAATTTACAACAAAATATCTAAGTTAATTTTTCACATTTATTGACTGAAAGCTCTCTTGTCCCCTTGTTGAGAGAAATAAAGTGCAGAGGTGTTGTGTGCACTGTGAACATGATGGTTATTGTAGTTCTAGACTAAACGAGACCATGCATTTACCCATCACGAAAATATTCAATATTTCTCAAAATGGATCAAAACAGTGAAATGCAATGTCAGAATTTCTTCGCCGCTGACCTTTAATGATCTAATTCAACCATACCAATAAGAAAGAATGACTTAAGAAATAAGAGTGTTCTCCTGTATCCAATCCTTTGCTTATTCATTTCACTTTTGGTGTGAAAGGGTAACCCTAACCTTAACATTTAACAGAAATAGAACTTTTTTTTGATGTTATATAAAAAAAAAAAAAAACAAGCAAGCCCAGCCCAGGTGAGAAAAAGTAATGCAAAAGAAATGTAATGCATTACTTTTCATAAAAAGTAACTAAGTAACTCTATTTTTTAGGGAGTAATGCAATATTGTAATGCATTACTTTAAAAAGTAACTTAAGAGGCAGAAAGCGTCGCTATTACTGCTGACGGTTGGACTTCTCGGTGTACGTAGAGCTATATAACAGTTACAGCCACACACTCAACAGTGACTGGGAAATGGTCAACTTTGTACTGCAGTTAAAGTGACACTTAAAGTGTTATTTGAATTTTTTATTTATATGTTTATTTTATTTATACTGTTTAATTTATGTTCAATCTGTAGAAAGAAGTTCAGTGAGATTTCTCATGTGAAATTACACAGGGCAGAAAACAATTGGTTGATTCTGTGGCGAAACATTTAGCAGTGTTTGCATGTTGTTTTACTGCAAATAATTCATTAAAATAGAAGTACAATGACATGCATTACAAGCTGATTTCAAAATGCAGCAACATTTTTGCATTTTATGATTTTCAGTTGAATAAAAGACTATTTTCCCTTCATACGTTTCATTATTGAGGATTTCTTAAAAATACTATAAAAATCTCGGCTCGCGAACCCAATCTCGTGTCTCGCCTCGTGGGATAGGGGTCTCGTCACACCCCTACTCACAAGTATAGCCAAACCTACACACAAACACACACATTCCTGCATGTCCAGATGCACACTTATGATAAATATCCCAACATTCACATAAACTCATACACAGAGAAGTATTAATTACATTTCAGTGTCTGATATATATATATACACACACACACACACACATATATATATACACACATATATATACATATACATAATAGGGCCAGTTATAATTTATAATTTGACTTTGTCTATTCATGCATAAATTGTACGTATGTTATCATGAGTACACGTTACAGCAGTGTGGATGGATAGCTGACAGGTGTGGGTTTAATGTTTTAAAATTTTGACTTACCAATACAGAAAGTGTGTGAGAAACTGAAGGAAGGAAATGCAAAAAGTGTTGCAACTGTCCCCACTCTGCCCTACCTGAGAGATCTGATTAAAGATACAAATAAATGCAACATCTTTAACAATGAAATGTAAAGGTCAGTGGTGAGAGCTGTTGTATCTCGTTAAGTAAATTAGGATTAATGCACTACCCGCTAACAAGGTGAAATTACCATATTGCAGTTAAACGAGGATTTATTAGCGAGACGTCGTGGTTTGTCTGCTTTTTTAAAACAGGCCCGATTCCATCTTAAATGGTTCAACCAAGCAAAACCAAGTTGTCATTTATGAAGTCACAAAGTTATCCAGCATCTTTTTTTCTCAACTCTTCCAATCGGGCATTATGCAAATCCTTATCAGTGAAGAGAAAAGGTCAATGTGCACACATAATAACAACCACAATTTACGCAATTCTGTTTCACAGCATCTCTAATCATTTCTGTTTCGCCTCTCGTAATTGTTCGCTCCACACTGAGATTTTTAATACATAGACTTGCAAATCCAGAGACACTATAAGTAATAAATATCAAAAGAAAAAATGATGCGTCATTTGCATGCGAATTGTCCAGATGAGCTCTTCAAATCTAGGTCGTGTTAGGAGGGGAGGAGTTGAATGTGTTTGTGCGCGTCACGAAAAGCAAAACTCATCCCGTTTCTCGTTAATTATTTGTTCACACCCATGAAGAGTGAAAGCGAACAGAACAGCATCTGTAAAGCAAGAACACACACACACACACACTCCACAGTCACGTCTTCACAGAGTGGGTTTGCGTATCTCCTTTCAAACCAACAGCCGTTTGAAGGCCTTACTCATGAATTACGCTTTTATCTGCTTTGTTGGAGAAATGCTCATAGACGGATGCAACTCCAGTGTTGTTAAACTTTGCTTTTCATAGATGCAGAATAGTAAGTTTACAGATTTTTGTTCTGAATTATGTTGATTTTGGAAACGGTTGCAGGTGCAGTTCTCACTGAATATAGAACAGTTGATGATATGTAGGTTGTTCATTTGTTAACTGCACAATAACTGACAGTCATTTCATTGTTCGATGGATGGATGGATGATTGGATAGTTAGAGATATATATATATATATATATATATATATATATATATATATATATATATATATATATGTGTACAGATATATGTATATATAATAGATGGATGGATGGATGGATGGATAGATACAGTAGATATTTGTACAAATGGATGGATGGATATGTGTACAAATATATGTATAGATGGATGGGTAAATATTTAGATGTTTGGACAGATGGATGGATAGATGGATGGATGTTTAGATACGTGTACAGATATATGTATTAATGGATGGATGGATGGATGTGTACAGATATATGTATTAATGGATGGATAGATATTTAGATGTGTGTACAGATGGATGTTTAGATATGTGTACAGCTAGATGAATGGATGGATGGATAGATAGACATGTTTAGATATGTGTACAGATATATGCATTGATGGATGGATGGATGGATGTTTAGATATATGTATAGATGATGGATATGTGTACGGATGGATGGAAGGATGGATAGATGTTTAGATACGTGTACAGATGGATGGATAGATAGACATGTGTTTAGATATGTGTACAGATATATGGATGGATGGATGGATGGATGGATGGATGGATGGATGGATGGATGGATGGATACGTCTACAGAGGGATGGATGGATGGATAGATAGACATATGTTTAGATATGTGTACAGATATATGTATTGATGGATGGATGGATAGATGTTTAGATATATGTATAGATAGATTGATGGATACGTCTACAGATGGATGGATGGATGGATAGATAGACATATGTTTAGATATGTGTACAGATATATGTATTGATGGATGGATGGATGGATGGATACATGTTTGGATATATGTATAGATGGATGGATTGATGGATGTGTACAGATGGATGAATGGATGGATGGATAGATGTTTAGATACGTCCACAGATGGATAGATGGATGGATATATATATAGATTGATGGATATGTGTATGGATGGATGGAAGGATGGATAGATGTTTAGATACGTCTACAGATGGATGGATGGATTGATGTTTAGATATATGTATAGATGGATACGTCTACAGATGGATGGATGGATGGATAGATAGACATATGTTTAGATATGTGTACAGATATATGTATTGATGGATGGATGGATGGATACATGTTTGGATATATGTATAGATGGATGGATTGATGGATGTGTACAGATGGATGAATGGATGGATGGATAGATGTTTAGATACGTCCACAGATGGATAGATGGATGGATATATATATAGATTGATGGATATGTGTATGGATGGATGGAAGGATGGATAGATGTTTAGATACGTCTACAGATGGATGGATGGATTGATGTTTAGATATATGTATAGATGGATTGATGGATACGTCTACAGATGGATGGATGGATGGATAGATAGACATATGTTTAGATATGTGTACAGATATATGTATTGATGGATGGATGGATGGATAGATGTTTAGATATATGTATTGATGGATGGATAGATAGACATATGTTTAGATATGTGTACAGATATATGTATTGATGGATGGATGGATGGATAGATGTTTAGATATATGTATTGATGGATGGATAGATAGACATATGTTTAGATATGTGTACAGATATATGTATTGATGGATGGATAGATAGACATATGTTTAGATATGTGTACAGATATATGTATTGATGGATGGATGGATGGATAGATGTTTAGATAGATGTATTGATGGATGGATAGATAGACATATGTTTAGATATGTGTACAGATATATGTATTGATGGATGGATGGATGGATGGATGGATAGATGTTTAGATATATGTATTGATGGATGGATGGATGGATAGATGTTTAGATATATGTATTGATGGATGGATAGATAGACATATGTTTAGATATGTGTACAGATATATGTATTGATGGATGGATGGATGGATGGATGGATGGATAGATGTTTAGATATATGTATTGATGGATGGATAGATAGACATATGTTTAGATATGTGTACAGATATATGTATTGATGGATGGATGGATGGATAGATGTTTAGATATATGGAATGATGGATGTGTACAGATGGATGAATGGATAGATGTTTAGATACGTGTACAGATGGATGATAGATAGACATATGTTTAGATATGTGTACAGATATATGTATTGATGGATGGATGGATGTTTAGATATGTGTACAGTTAGATGGAGGGATGGATGGATATACGTTTAGACAGACAGATAGATATGATTGTGGTTTGCTATTGGTGGATCTCATGTGAGTGACGGGTGGTCCCAGCCTCATGCCAGTTATCAAATATGAGAAGTGCCTTTACAATAAATCAAAGATTCGATCAAAGATCTTTTCAAGATCTATAAATGTGGCCCTGCCGCAACAGTCCAGTAATTATTTTACCCTATTTCTATAACTACAACCTCTCCAGTGAGTAGAAAACCTTTCAGTGTTTATATGTCCAACTTAACGGAAAGCAATACTGACAGACATGGAGAGGATGGAAATTGGATTTAACTTGTCAGGGGCTGATGGATTTGAATGTGCTGCCAAATTTAATTCAATCTAATTCCGGTCCAGAAACCTGTGCAAGACATGGACACTCTCCACTTATCCTTTACCTTTCAGTTCTCTCAAAGTGGGCATTCACATAGAGGACAAAAGGCCTGTAAACTCAACTTAATAAATGTCTTTCTCGATTATTCCCATAATCCAGCCTACAGTGTCCAAAATTACTTTCACCACAGAAAAAAAAAAAAGAAGCTGGCTTTAGCAAGTAAATATAACAAGGTTAATTGGTCGTTTTAGAAAAAGGTTCATTTGCAAAGAAAATAAAACATGAACCCAGTGACACTGTAGAGAAAACCAGATTGGTTATGCTTTGCTATGATTGAAACCTGCCCTTCAAAAAAACAAACCTCAACAGATTGAAGCTGGAATTGCCTCTAAGATTGTTGGTTTGCTAAATTGTTTCTGTAACCATAATAGCAGAAAGAGAGTTTTGTTTTGCTTTGAAAAATCAATCAGCGCTTGGAGAGGAAACTAATCCTTCAGCGCTGACTGAAGGCCAGAACACAATGTGTGTGTTTGTGTGGTTTATAATGCGGTTTGATAATGGAGATATTGTGCAACATTAATTACAACACTTGTCCAGTAGAAACCCAGAATGCTGCTCTCAGCTGTGTAAAGTATAAGTGGGTCATTACCAGGAAACGGTGCCATTTTTGCTAAAACTTTTAAGAGTTACTGCAGATAATTTCATACGGAGCCTCTAAAGGGACATGGTGATGGGAAAAAAGAATGAGAAAGATATACTTATGAGAAAAATATGTCAATGCCAACATGTCAAATATGTCAAACATATTGCATTTCCCTGAAAAACTTTGCGTTCATTCACAAAAAAAAAAAAATATATATTTTCTATAAAAACTTTGACCATGCTGACCATTTATTCTTTCTACAATAACAGTGAATCACATGGTCAAAAATAGTCTATGATGTCTTTTCCTTAAAGGTATAATTCACCCAAAAATGAAAATTCTGTCATTAATTATTCACCCTCATGTCAAGCCTACTTTCGTTCATCTTCGGAATACAATAAAGTAAACAAAACGAATAAAAAGCGTAAATTATCGTATAAAACGATCGAGCCTCTTCAGAAAATTTGGACTAAACCACTCGTTCAAAAGAGTGTCAGTTGTGTAGCTGTCCACGGAGGGACAGAAATGTCTCAGATTTCATCAAAAAGATTTGCGTTCTGAAGATGAACAAAAGTCTTATGGGTCTGGAATGACATGAGGATGAATAATTCATTTTTGGGTGAACTAACCCTTTAAATACATGATGTCAGAAATGGGTTGAACAGAAAGGACACTCAAAATAATAGACTGTGATAACATAATATTTTAATTTGAATTAAACCTTAATTAGATTTTATTTAATTCTATTTAACTCATTAAACTGTAATACAAGTAAATGGAGCGATAAATTAGCACTTATGAAACTGATATGGATGGAAATCAAGTGTGTTTTATTACAGTCTAAACTGGTAAATCTAGTACATAATGTAAGACCAGTACCACTAAATATATGATTCGTATCAGATCATATCCTGCAAGACCCTTGGACATGATTTTTTAGGCCCCTGACAGACCAAGATTTCTGTTCCAGTCCATAATCCAGCCCTCCTCAGAATGATAAAGATATAGAAAGTTTGTATAGTCAGTATTCACCCACTGAAAAGAATCTGTCAGCACTCAGATCCGATCTGATGGACGTCATGCAAAGACGAGACACCACACCTGACATCCTCCACAGCTCCTTTTCCTCCATAAGTGACAGAAAATTTACCTCAGAGTCACTGAACCTAAGCTGCACAAAATATTTTCTTTTCTCTTTTACACACACGTTGTGTTTTATGGGGACATTCCATAGGCTTTTATACTGTACAAACTGTATATTCTCTCCCCCTACACTACCCCTACCCCTAAACCTACCCATCACAGAAAATGTTCTGCTATTTTAGATTTTCAAAAAAGATAATTCTGTATGATTTATAATGACATACAAAAAATGTCCCCACAAGATCAAAATGGGACATTTGGTCCCCATAATGTAGGGAATACCCACACACACACACAGACATCTATCTTTTCTCTGGCCTCTCTCTCCTCCCCGTCTCCCTCTTCTCATTTGGCAGATAAATGATTCTATCCATCTCATCCACTGCACCGATGTGACATAATTCTGCGGTGTGTCATGTACAGCTCGGCCGCAGTGTGGTCTCTTGTATATCATGTGTTTGTGTGTGCAGGTGCTGCACTTGTCTTGAAAGTACTGTCATAAATACTCGCTACTAATCCTGCCGCCAGTTTCTCACTCATACCGCAACCTGTGGCATACCTCAAGTCATCCCTAAAATAATATCTTGATGTCTCACCAGATACGCTTATAAGAACTCTTCTCTTGGGGCAGTGGCCTGAATGAAATGATAAAACAGCGTGTCTGTGATTTTTGTTGACGGCACAGTTCAGGTGCTCTGCACGCCTCTGTCCTGGACTTTCTGAAACCCAAGACATTGTTTTGTTTGCAGTTAACCTTGGAGAAGCTTCTGATATCTAACATTCTCCAAAAAGATGACCAAAAAATGGCCTTGGACAGAATTTGCCATTGACTTTAGCCATAAACATCAATATGGGTCCTATAACATTACATTTGTTCCCCCTAAAAGAAATATTAAAATAGAAAGTGCACTTTTTGAAATGTATAAGTTAAAAATATTACTTAAAATATACCATTCAAAAGTTTACGATGAGTAAAAACGAATGCTTTTATTCAGCAAGGACACATTCAGTTGTTCAAAAAAGAAAAGTAAAGCCATTTAAATGGTTAAAATTTCTATTTCAAATAAATGCCGTTCTTTTGAACTTTCTATTCATTAAAGAATCCTGAAAAAATGTATTGCAGTTTCAACAATATCATTAGCAGCACAACTGTTTTCAACATTGATAATATCTAGAAATGAGCGGAAGCTTGTTTCCGCCACCGAATAAAAAATAAATAAATTTAAAAAAGGTAATTGTGACTTTTTATCTCACAATTCGTACTTTTTTTTCGCAATTGCGAGTTTATATCTCGCAAATTCTTACTTTCCGAATTGCGAGATATAAACTCACAATTGCAAATTATAAAGTCAGAATTGCAATTTTTTCTCTGAATTGTTTATATCTCAGAATTCTGACTATTTCTCACAATTGCGAGTTTGTAACTCTCAATTCTGACTTTATTGCTTGTGATTGTGAATTTATAACTCGCAGGTCCTTGTTTATTCTCAATTGTGAGCTGAAAACTCACAATTACCTTTTTAATTTTTATTCAGTCGTGGAATTATGTTCGCTGAGCAGTAAATCATCATATCAGAATGATTTTTGAAGGATCATGCACTGAAGAATGGATTAAGCTTTGATCACAGAAATAAAGTGCGTTTTAAAACATTAAATGTAATAATATTTCACAATATTACTGTATTTTTGATTAAATAATTGTAGCATTGGTGAGCAGAAGAGACTTCCATTTTGGTATTGTGATAGTTTGCAACTTGATATCCAATGTAAAATTTGGGCTTTAAGGTGAAGCCAGTAATTTTTAGTTCTGAAATACTTTATTAATTCCTACAAAGACACATTTCAGTGCATTCATTTTTCTAAAAAGTTCTCCTAAACTTCCAATCACCCTACAATTCTCTGCCCGTCATTAGCCAACAATGCAATCTGAAATAAAATTTCCACCTTCCAACTTCCATAGCTGAGAGCACTGTGGGAGTAATATATTCCCGACAGAACCCACGACATGCCTTGGGTGCACCTGAGGCATAATCACAAAGTTAATTTCACAATTATAACGGCTCAGAGTGCATATGGGAGACCGTTACAGTGGAATGATGAAGTATCTTCTGCGAGAAGTCATGAGGAGAAAAGACATTAACGTCACAGGTAGATTTATTGAGCGATTTTAGTCGTTAGTCATTGTAGGTTGTCGACCTACCATCATCAGATTCTGACTTTAGAGGAGTTGTTTGATTTAAAGTTGCCTGATTCCCAAAAGAGATGTGGTGAACTTTATAAACGGATGATGCGTTAATGACTGGAAACTTTATGGGATGTTCTTTATCATGACAGACATTGCATTCAATATCTCCTCATTTACATCGACACACTCTTTTCTTGTGGATAATGTAAGCCTCAGTCTATGATTTTGAATGTGCTTTTAGTTGACAGAGACCCAGTTCGGGGGTAACGCATTACAAGTAATGCAAATTATGTAATCGGATTACTTTTTTCAAGTGAAAAGTAATGCATTACTTTTAAATTTACAGAAAAATATCAGTCATCTTTTTAGTTTAGTTGCTATTAAAAATCAAACAAGCAAGCCCAACCCAGGTGAGAATGCAAAAGTAATGTATCGCATTGTAGTCCATAAAAAGTAACTGAGTTACTTTTATAGGGAGTAACGTAATATTTTAATGCATACTTTTAAAAGTAACTTCCCCCAGCACTGCAGAGACCTAATGTGACCTAATGTTTAGTAAAAGTAAAAAATTCTTGTACAGGTTTGGGTTGGGTCCTACTGAAGGTCTCGTCCTGTTTAAATGGCCTTCAGTTTAATGAGGTCTTTAAGTGGTTGAATTACCAAGCAAAATTGTATTCATTTATAAAATAATAAGGTATGAAAAACTAATTGAAAAGTTGCTCCAGGAGCTGTGTTTCTATAGTAAGTGTATTTTTGTTTTATAGTACTGTGAGACACTTCAAAAAATAAAAATTCTGTCATCATTTACTCACCATTGAGTTGTTCCATACATGTATGAGTTTCTTTCTTGTGTTGAACACAAAAGAAGATATTTTAAAGAATGATGATAACCAAACAGCTGAAGGTAGCCATCAACTTCAATAGTTAGAAAAAAAAAAAAAATACTATATGCGGTCTACTGTTTGGTTACAGTATTCTTCTTCAGAAAAAATACAGAATGCAGGGTGAGTGAGTAAATGATGACAGAATTTTCATTTTTGGGTATCGCTGGGGTCAGAGGTACACTGTGTAGTTTTCGTTCGCTAGAGGTCGCCTATTCGAAACAAAACCATAGCTTGATGACTCCAAGTTTGAGCAAGGAATCTTGGGACATGTGGTCTTCACCTCTCAGCTGGTGGAAAAGAATCGGGACGGGACTCGGGCAGAAATCATGCGATGAATAACGCTACTGTAGTATGAAGCAGACAGAGCAGGACCGAGTGTTGTGGGGCTGAACGAGACGCTGGAGCGATCGCTAATGAGAGACGGACATGACGCACGCGTCGCGAGCAGCGGGACTTTTATTATTTTATTCCGCTTTTGCTTTTCCGGTGATGAGTATGAGGAAACACAGCTCTGTTTACCATATTAGATACATTTGAGTGTGTTGAAAATGCATTACTCTGAGCGTTCGGCTGCTGTGAGACACTTGTTGCACACTGCAATAAGATAGATCGATATTAGAATATCATATTTAATGCTGGATGGGCTGTGTTGATAAATGGTATGCAATTACTTTTAAAACGTTGTATGATGGAGAAAATTCTGTATTACTGTTATAATAAATCTGCATATGATTATGCTTTGGTAGCTACTTGACAAAAGTGTTTGTTTTTTTTTTTCTGAGGCATGGTACTCACAAAAAAACAACATAAGACTGTCTATAAATGTGTTCCCACATGTAATATATATATATTAAAGCATCTTTGGTGTTTCCATGGTTTCTACAAAATAAAACCGGGAACCGACGGTAATGCAGATAGACAGCATTGACAGGCGACTCCCTCATACCTCCCGGATCCTTGGTGCGATTTTCTCACGATTTACAAATAGATGGAAACATTTAGAATATTGTAAGTACTCAACTGGCCAAGTGGTTTTTGAATATTTTACTGCAAAACTATTAAATATTGCAGCTTTAAACCGCACATATAATCTGTGTGAACCATTTGTTTGTATGGCATGATGATTTCTGGTGAAATACTAAAACTCTTAAATGAGTCTAAATGTGCAGTAATAAGAATACATCCAGCCCTCGAGAAAATACTCATATCGTTTGCTGCAATCTTTTGTATTATTGCAATCACGCTGATGGTTAGGACCACGTCTGCTTTATTTGCATATATGCTTGTTGCTGCTTTTATTAGTGAGAAGTGCAGTTCTCAATATCATTAGAACTGATAGTTGAAGGTGCATCTTTTCCAGATGAGCTTAGGGAACAATAATGAATCATCACATCTTATTACAAGCAGGCAGCAGGGACTCATTTACTGACTGGAGTTTGTGTGAACGATACCGAACTGTCATCTCTCTGGGCATCATAACAGGTTCCATCAGAGAGGAGGTGACAAGAGGTCAGACGGTAAGAAATGAGCCTCAGTTGATGAGGGCCAACATTAAAGAACTCGTCTGTTTGCAATTACTGTGGAGGTGAAGCAGTGATGATGGTTCTTCAAGGAAGCGTTGAAACAAGTGAAAGCCATGTTGGTACATTTGTGCTCACAGCACAACTTTATCACAGCCAGACTGATATTTAGAACATAAGCATGATAAGTGGTGCAAATAAGCAACTTACGTTTTACAGTTTTTTTGTGCAATGTAGTGTGGTCAAAAATATAGATTTTTTGATACTGAAATATTTGAAATGCTTCCAATACCAACTCGTTTTCCACAGAATAGATACACGATACCAACTGCTCTCTCGCTCTCTCATCTCTCTGACAGCGAGTTCACACACAAACCGGCCTCCCCTCACTGAATTTTGTTGGTGTTACAGGGCTTGAATTTCGCCGTGGGATTGTGCGTATTATGCATAATTTTACACATTTTCGCAGATTTTGTGCTCACGGCCAAAGTGAGTGCATATAAAGATGCCTAAAAATAACAAATGTAATCTTTTTCGCTGCTTATTGCGCTTAAACCGTCAAATACACACAAAGTAATGTCAAAATGCCGGTCTTGGCTAGTGTCCACGTAAACGCGGTCAAGTGAATGTAAACAGTTGAGAAAGAAAATGCATGTGTACCAATATAATAGACCCAATGCTTCAGGGTCTTAAAGTGACAGCAACCTAAAGGCTGCCTACTGTCAAATCATGACATAATATTAAAATATCTACATGGCAGTTTTTCCCCATGGTATCAATGTCAAAATTGAGTGGCTAGTAACAAAAAAGTTAATGTCAAGCCCAGTGTGTGTGTGTATATATATATATATATATATATATATATATATATATATATATATATATATATATATAAGCTTGCTATAGCAACTGTTACAAATTTAAAAAAAAAAAAAAAAAAAAAATTATATATATATATATATATATATATATATAAATAATAATAATAATAAATATACAGAAACTAAGAATGATTGTGACTTACCTAATGCAATGAAACAGTTCAGGCGTATAACTAGACAAAGAATAACGAGGATGGATAAAATTAAGCGACAGCAAAAATACGGCTCGCACCTCTCTCACCGCGAGCTGGCATGTAAGTGACGTCATCTATTTAGTTTCACAACAAAAATATACATATTTATAAAAATGTACTTTATACTTACCCGAACATGCCCGAATATGCATTAAACAAGGAATGAAAAAGGGGAATAATATATGAATATGAATGAAGAATAATTATTCTCAAGTATCAAAAATTTTGACTGAAACTTTCTTTTAAATCTGATCTATCTATTTTTCCTCCCTGTGGTATGGTAATATATCATTTCTTTCTCTGATCTCCCACATTTTTTGTATTTCAGCCTCTATTTGGGCTCTTAAGTGCTGTCTTAACAACACCCTTAAGACCTATTTCTGTCAAGTTTGATTTTGTTGCTCCTGAAGGAATGGCCGTGCAATGTGCTAAAAACAAAGTTGACTTTCCATAGACATGCATAAGCAAAATCACAATATCAACTTTTTGTTTGAGAAGTAAACATGCACAAGCACAAGCACAAGCACACATCGTGCCCCTCGTTTCTCTGAGGCAGAACCTTTTCCTGTTGCCTTTCATTGTGTTCAGCATACTGTGCGAGGTGTGTTTATCACCTTAGTGAAACAGAGCACAGTCCTTTGAGTGGCAGGTGAGGGGAGCTCAGCTGAGACATTGTTCAGATGTTGCTTAGATGCTGTCTGGGGGTTGCTCAGTCGATCGCAGGCATTAGTTAGAGAGACAGATGTCAAGCGTGTCATGGGATCCCTATGTCCTTGTCTTGTTTTGGTGCATAACGCTGACCTCATATAGGTTTATAAAACACACACACACACACACACACACACACAACAGCAGCGGGCACATGCATGCTTACATACACGTCAGCTCATTGGCTCGTGCAAAATAGCACACAAACACACAGGCGAACGGGTGCTTGAGTGAATGCACATATAAAACATTATTTATGGATCGCATAGCAGAGACAAATGTGGGCACAATTTATTCTTCTGGTGTACAGCTCTCACTTCGTACCTATTCAAAAGGAGTGTGTCATGAACATATTTTAGAGTAAATATAAAGTAACTTAAATAATACAAGTAAATTTGAGTAACTATTTCATTACAGTTACATTTTAAATGGGTGGTAATCAGATTACAGTTACATCCTAAAAGTGTTTTAGATTACCAAAGTGATTACTTTGAATTTTAATGTCATTTAAACAGCAATTGGTGATTCTCTGACTCTGACAGTTTGAAAAAGCAGAGTTAAGTTTCATCAACATTTTAATACTTTTAAGAGGGATCATAAAAAAATGTGTTATTTTTATTTAGTAGTCCTGAACAAGACAAAATGACTGCCCAACAGTCAACTTAACTGTCCTGTCGTGACCTGATGATCCACGACTGTTTTCATGTTTTGTGAAAGTTGTTTGTGAGTCATTTTATAATTCACTGGACACTGCAACTTTTTCTCACAATTTGTTTTGGATTTCACAATTCTGACTTCGTTTTCTCAGGATTGCTAGATTGAAACTCACAATTGCAAGTTATATAAACTCGCAATGAACATGATATGAAATATCGCGACTTACTTTTCACGGCAAGTTAATTTTAAGAAATTAAACTAAATTCGGAGCGGTTTCTGTGATCACACTCTTCTTTCTTTTTATATCAAATGAATTCCAACAGTTTATAGCGACACTAATTTTATTCAGAAATATCCATACATGCGTAATGAACATTAACTTTAGCATTAGCAAAAGCATTATATTTCATGGCATTTAACAAAAATAAATGAGGAAGCATACAATATCCAAAGTTACAGACTACTGAGATGAGATTATATTTCCCAGAAAATCATTTTGCAGTTTTTACGCATTAATTCTGTGTTTTGAATTTCACATATTTATTGTTATCAAGGGCACGGCGTAAAGAATATACTCTCTCTGTCACTCTGATGTCTCTTGACCCATTTTCCTTGATTTGAGCACTGACCCAGATATATCCACAAGTCGCTTGTACTCATAAATGTCGAGGCACTATAATGCGGCTTCATTGTCTGTGAAATACTAAATGCAGTCATTTAGAGCTCATGCTCATTTGCCACAATAATCCTTTAAACCTTTTCAAACCATGACAGACTTCAGAATCCACTTTGCTAATACACGTCCAAAACATCAGAAATTACAATCAATTCAGCATTCGACGAGGAACACAATAAGAAAGTGTCAGTTTGTGGTAAGTCCTCACAGGCCTGCGATCTTCTGACATTTCAGGCAGATAACACATTGTGCTTGTAATAGACTTATTATGCACAGAGTGGAAGTCGAAACGCAAGTACTTTTCTTGATTCGGAAACCGAGAATGGATTCTGTGGGGGGGAAAGAGTCTCAGTAAATAGTTTCCTTGGTAACAGTAGAAAAAGGGGATTTTCTAGTTTGTGCAGCTAAGCTTCCCGTGACAGGAGCAAAGCGAAGAATGACAACAACATTACTTTTAGGGCCACCAGCTTCTAAATGCCGCTTTTATCCTTCAGGAGTCATATTGTCATCAAACACGGTGAGGCTGATATACCAGAGGTGGGAGTCTTGGCAAACGTTGGTAGTTTAAAAGCAAATTGGCACCGGACATAATCCTACTACTTTAATTGCTGTTGCTAGGAAACCTGGCATGCAAACTCATGTTCAAATGGCTGTCATGTCTTATTTTTGGCGTCGTTGGGAACGATGCTTGAATAAGCACGTACGATGCTGGAGAGTCAGAGGAGATGCTTGCGATGTTTGATTTACTAGAGGCACTGAATGGAATTAATGACCGTTTCCAAACAGGTTTCCAACACCCTTTTCCTGTCCCCATCTTCAACAACTACATCTGACTAAAAATACCTTTCTCTTTCACCGGCCATTTAAAGGCATAGCATGTAAAATTTGTGTATTAAAATATCCAAAACCCACCTGCACAGTGTCATATATTTCATTCAGCCATGTATAAGCAATATCCTAAATGTTTCCAAGAATTTATAGATTCAGAGAAATTCACAATTTTAAATAGTGCCCCGTCCCTCTCGTCACTTGCGCCTGTCAGTGACGTAATATCTGCGTAACGTGTAGCGGCGTGCTGGTGTTGTTTCATTCAAATATTATGGACTATGGCAAGCAAACTTTGGGACAAAAGGAGAAATAAAACGAGGATCAATATCGGCGTGGTGTTTCCAAGATGGCGAGAGCTTTGCGACAAACTTTGACAGCGCTCTTGCACGCAAATGTAGACTACATAAGACTAATCTAAACTAATAATCTAATGTTTGATCTAGCTCACTGTTAAGTCTCATACAGAAAACAAACTAATACACAGAATAACATTACAACTTTCAACACACTCAAATGCAGTTTAGTATGATAGTGACACATTTAGGCAACAGCGCTGCGTTACCTCACGGTTTTAATTCGTCTAATAAACTGACCTGTATGAGTAGTACTTCAGCACTTGTGAGTAGTTCGGTAGAATGAAATGTCCTCTGTCCTTTATCCCCGTCGCTCGTACCACTGATATCTGTCTCTCATTAGTAATCGCGCCCGCGACTCTCAGCCACGTCCTGCTTCATACCTCAGTCATGTTAAAAACATGCATTCAATCTTCCATAAACATTATTTCCACATATACATTATTAGATCAATCAGCAATATTCCACCCATTCACTGCGTCATCAAACTACACCTTTGTTATTGTTTTGAAGAGTTTAGCGACCCCTAGCGGACAAAAAAACGACATAGTGCACCTTTAAATATAGCCACACATTTTTTACCATTCAAAATATTTTTAATAATAATAATGTATTATTAAGAAAATAATAAATCAAAAGAAATTTTTCCTAAAATGCATCTTTAACCTTTGCCACCCACATTTTTACTCTTATGTTCAAATAAATAATTTTAAAGAGAACAGAATATGTGGTGTTTTTCTTGTTGTAAATAATAAAACTTTATTCAATAATTGTTATTGTTAATTATAATATAGTGATTATTTAATGGTTGGTTTTGTTATAATAATAAAAATAATAATTATTATTATTAACAACAACAGTTTAAGGGTTAGATCAACCTATATTTTATTATATATATATATATATATATATATATATATATATATATATATATATATATATTACACAGATTTATTTATTTATACATGCATTGTGATGTTAAATGCTGCTAAAACTGTAACGAGCTGTCAGTTTTAGGATGTGACTCCAGAACACATGCAGAGCTCAGCTTCTCGGTTAGACGGGTTAGTCTCAGTCCTTGTTAGTTTTTCATTAGTTTTAGCTGTTTCGTCCTCTCTCCGCTGCACCAGGCCGCCTCAGACAAGGGCATTAGAGAGCGCTCCAGCTGCCATGCCTTTGTTCTTGGCATCTGGCGCAGTGGCATATGGACCTGTATCACGGGGGCTGGCAGGACGGACGCTCCCAGCTCCTGTGCCCATACAAGATTCTCCATGCCCAGAAAATATGCCACTTGGAGAAAGATAAAAAGGGGTTTTGTGAGCTTTAATGAGGACATAAGATACTATAGAGGTATAAAAGGGTTTGAGTCTCAATGCCATAGCCATATGCATTTTTAAAATGGACAATAACTTTTATTTCCAGAATAATAAATATTTTCGGAAGAAAGACAATTTGATCATTTTGATCACTTACAGGTGCATTAAGTGATTTCTGAGAAATGCTGTTGAAAGTGGATAAGACTGAGCAGCATCACACCTGTAGCCAATCAGCAGCAGGGGGCGTGTCCACTCATGATGAGAGAGTGAGCAAAAGGGAGATTTGAAGAAATACTATAGAAGGCTGAGAGACATTACAAAAAAGAGAGAAGTTCCGTGGAAAAAGAAAGGTTATGATCAGCCAAGAGCTTTAGGACGAGCTTTAATATTAGAAAAGATTTCAGCGCAGAAGAGACCGAAGCGATAAGGCCTAAACAGACACTGAGTTTGCATTGTTTCTGCTACATTGGCTAACAGTGGTTTCACAGAACCAAGATATACTATTGTTAGGGCAGTTGCGAGTGTCACGGTAAACTACTGTAAAATTACCAGAATGACTATACAATGCCGTTCACACATGATAATTTACTGGTAATATACAAGCTGTATGTGTAAAAGGGGCCATTGTCTGGATCTGGTCAGCTGCTGGCGACTCACAACAGACTCTGGTTGCTCATATACCGTTCATTTTTTGTTCTTCCTTGTCGTTTGCTCATCATTCTCGCTTCATTTTTTGTGAAGAATTTTGTTTTGCTTCAGCTTTGATAAAAAGCCATCCACTCTTGCTTAATGTGCATTTTTGGGGTGGAACAATGAAGTGGTGAGGGAGTCGGGCTTGTAATCTGAAGGTTGCTGGTTCGATTCCCACGCCGGCAGGAATTGAAGGTGGGGATTGTGAATGAACAACACTCTCTCCACCTTCGATACCATGACTAAAGTGCCCTTGAGCAAGACACCTAACCCCTAATTGCTCCCCTTGTAAGTCGCTTTGGATGAAAGCGTCTGCTAAATGATGAAAAATGAAAATGAAATGAAAAAGGAGGGGCATGTTTGTTTGGGTTGATTTCAAAAGCAAATGTTTCTCAGCAATCACTTTCTGCACCTTTAATCTTTTGTTAGCAAGCTGCATGATTTGAGGCATCATATGTACAGCGTGAGAAAAAGTATTAACGACATATATAGTACGCCTGAGCATGCACTCAGTAATCTACTATTTTATAAATTAATAAAACATTTTTTTTTAAGCCACTTTACTTTTTGTTTATCTCTTAACGGCTCTAAAACTTGAAGCATGCTACAATATGCCTGAGAAACACTCATGGTTTGACATACACTTGAATTGTTTTCCCAGTGTCTAAGTATTCTCCTCACGATGGTCTCGAGAGATAAAAGAGCACAAGTTGGTAAACTTGTGGTTATAAAAAGCTTATCATTCTGACAAGCCTAGCAGTTGCCATGCCAACTCTGGAGCTAAAGTGCCCACATCTCAATTTGGGAAGACAGCAGTTCTGAGAGGAACGTGATGGGGTCAGCAACTGAGGCGGCCCATCCCTCGTATCATTTTCACCAATATAATCTGTAAATTTAATTAACGAAGTGTGATTAATTGTAATTAGTGGAAAAAATTTGATTGCATCTAGCCATATGATTCCAACTATATTTATAACTTCTAAACACGGAAATTATATTTATGAAATAACTTGCATCAGAATCGAGCCAAGTGAGAACCGACATGTAAAGACATGCGACTGCTACGTTGCTCGGAAACTGCATGTAAACAGTCTATAGTTGGAATAATGACAAACTCTGCATCCCAATTCACATATACTATACATCCTAAATAGTATTTGAAAATAGAAGAAGTGTGTCCCAAATCTTATGGGATGTTGAAATAAGTATCCCAAAGATGGTCTGCTTTTTCCGTGCACACTCTTAACGTCTAATATTGCACACAACCCATTGCGCTGTGGATGAGGATTTGATTAGAACTATATACACAAATAAATAGTGTTAAAAAATATAAAGGGGTTTGAGTGATAATCAATAACCTGACGAAAAAATATCTATTAAATGTTATCCATATTATATTTCATCTGCAGCAACATTGTGAGCTTTTATAACGATGCATTTAGTCAATAACTCTTAAATGCATCATTATGCAAACATGATGACAGTTCTCCGTTTGAAAGACCCATGACTGGCAGATCAACGTGCGACTACATTTCTCTCCGAGACGGTAGGAGATTAAATTGAATTGAATGTGGGTGATTTTAACTGTGACACGATGATTGACAGGGCAGTTGAAACGGTGACAGGATGCATGTAACAAAGCGGCGGAATGACCATTAAAGATGCAATTAAGACAAAGTAATATATCCCAAAGCTACACATTCTGCACTTTTTCTTCACAAAAACAGTACATACTTTTAGGGCACATTATAAGTAGGCAATTTGGGATGCAGCAAAAGTCCCTTTAAGACAAGTCATTTCACTCTGCATTTTTGAAATGCCTCTCGGGCATGCAAGAGTAGCTCCTATCTCTTTGAATGGGGAAACATCAAATTCTTTAAAGCTGTTTGCCAAGACTTCAATTAAATTTGACAACAACGGTCTCATAAATTGTGTTTACAAACGCTCGAATCATGACAAAAAAATATATATATATTTTTCAGGCAGGAGAAATGTTAAGGCATACACCCCATTATTACTTCTCCTAATAGTGGGTATTTATTTTTATTAAACACTTACTTTGCAGGCACGAAAAAAGCATGTTCTATATAGTATGAATGTAACTACTACAAACTACATTCGCCATGTTGCGTTTATCATGTGACTTACCAGTTGCGTCTCTTGGGGAGAACAAGTATTTGATACACTGCTGATTTTGCAGGTTTGCTTCACTTACAAAGCATGTAGAAGTCTGTCATTTTTATCATGGGTGCTCTTCAACTGTGAGTGAAGGAATCTAAAACAAAATCCAGAAAATCACATTGTATGATTTTTAAGTAATGAACTTGCATGTCCACACTAGCGGACGATATCGTTCTGTTTATTTCAACTGCATGTTTGTCTGTCACTTAAAATGCTGAAGCGCATTACAGCAGGATGGATTCTGATTGGCTGTCAATGTTTTTAATCGCTCGTTAAAATCGTTCTGAAAGTGATTCCAACGATATCGTTTCTCTGCGCTATTATAGCTTTGGTGTGAACTCTGCTATACTTTAAAATTGAGAACGATTTGTTTCTTTTTCGTTATCTTTATAGATTTGTCTTTGGTTTGGTTTGTCTTAAAGCAAATTAAAAGCACCATGTAGACATATAAACAAAATTAAGAACTTGATTTTAAACAAGCTGTCCTTGTATAATTCATTATATTAATACATTTATAATGATTTCTATTGTGAAAAGTGAGTGTTCTGCATACTTGAGGGGTGGAGTTAAAAAAAGGCATTAGTGATGGCAGCCAAAAGGTAAAGGATTTCAGAGGCAAAGCTATTTACTACATTTGATTTATTTTGAATAATGCGCACTGATTATTCATGCACAAGAACATGCATTAAGAAAGTAAATTGGGTAGTCGTGGCCTAATGGTGAGGGAGTTGGGCTTGTAACGTGAAGGTTGCCGGTTCGATTCCCCTGTGTGTGTGTGTGTGTGTGTACGCACTTGGGATGGCTTAAATGCAGAGCACCAATTTCGAGTATGGATCACCATACTTGACAACACTTCACTTTTTCAAATGCAACCAATTTGGATTTCAACCATAGTGAAGTCTGAGACTGGTGGTCTCTTGTGGTTTACAGCTTTCATTTACTATTCCAAGTTAAAATAATTAACAACCAAATCCTCACCCCATACTTTTTTTCAGACAGTCAGCTATAAAACTGAGAAGGAATTGGAGAAGCCTGACAGTCTGGAAAACAGATTTGAGTGTAACCTGTGAAGGGTGGCACAGAATCAGGAACAGATGTTAAAATCATGGATGAGGGAATCCTGCCTCTCTTTAGAACTTGTCAGCGAGAGCCAGACAAGATGGCGGAAGGAATCCCATGAGCAAAAATACAAAATGAAAACAGACAGGGACACACAAACGCACTCAACAAGTCAAGCATTCACAGCTCTGACAGCAATCGGGGAATCCAAATAAACAAAAATAGATTAACACACCCACACACCAGCATAACCTATTGGAAGTTATCACCCAACTGTCAAAGCAGAGGAATATGAAACTGGAGGTGATAGCATGAAAGCTGATTAGTTTTGATTGAGTCAAAATAAATCTGGGGACCAACTGCTGTTTGCTGCACTCATGCCAAAACTGATTAACCACCAATACACAGACGTGCAGACAGAAATATTTTGTATCTAAGATGTGAGCCCCTTTAAAAAAAAATTAAATGTTTATCTCAATTGGTTCTCCTAGACAGCAAACTGAGATAAAGTCTGACTAAACAGTCTGAACTGCTAAAAAAAAAAAAAAAAAAAAAAAAAAAAAGAAGGTTCCAAAAATGGGGATTTCGTAATAATGATGCCGCCGTAAAACCATTTTTGGTTCCCCAAAGAAGCGTTCAGTGAACAGTTCTTAAAGTCTCCATGAAATCAAAAGTTTTCTGGCTTTTAGTATGAATATGTAAACCTTATTTATACCTATAAACTAGTGACAAAATTCATATTTAGAAGATACAAGCATTCAAAACTTACAGTTGACACTTCCGCAAATATGGACCAAAGATTCTGTTGACATCACTCTGCACTTCAGCCTCTCATCAGATTTTCTATCCAATCAAATGCACTCTAGAATCTGAAGTCCCACCCCCTACATTATAAAGAGATGCTGAATCTGCGGCTCAAATCGGTCAATTGTTCACACATTTCCTATTTTCTGCATGCTGAATGGCATGTTGGGCACTATATAGAAGATAAGGAACGATTCAGACAGTGTAAACATGCTTTCCATTGGGGCGATTGAAGTCTGGTTTAACGTTTGTGTCACACAGTCTACTTCCGGTCCAGAGACACAATAGCACGGAGAGGATAAAGGTATTGGACCCATTTGAATTATGGAAAGAATGCTACATTTTAAAGCGTTAATGGAGAATATTAGGAGGAGAAATGGTTAGAGATAGCAGTCAGAGCAGTGATATAAACGAAACGCTATTGGTTATTTTTTTTTAAAGGGGAGGGGCTGGTCTCCCGCCCTGTCTTGACGTTTAATTACGACAAACACATTGAATAATTCTGCGTGTTTGTGTGAAAAACATTTCAAAAAAAAAAAAATCTACAGATCATCTACTATAAGAGATATATTAAGTTCAGCTTTTTTTTTTCTTTGTGCCCTTTTGCACTTGACAAACAGACTGAACACCCCTGGAAATATTCATGCATGCAAGCATTCATGTGTGCAAGCACAAAAAAACACACTCACACACTGGCACACAAATTACTAACCGATGAGACTATATTTGCCCTTACTGCACCTGTCAGGAAGGGTTAGATTAGTTCATGGTTCAGTTGGCAGGAATCAAATCGAACCCACATGCAGCCTTTAGAGAACCGAGCAGGTGAGCAGGACATTTAGTCTTCCTGAAGCTTTTCAGATCAACCGATTATGTCACATGTGGTCATTAGAGAACAATTCATAAAGGAGTAATCCTACAATAAATGACTTTATTGGGTATTTCATGGTTCAACATATGTCAACATATCTGATATACATCATTAAATGGGAGATATTTGGACAGACTAACAGATAAAAAAATATGTTTTTTCATGTTATGGCAATGATAATTAATTTTTATGTGTATTAGAACAAATTGGGATGAATTATGATACTTTCATAAATAATATTACACTGCAAAATTTCTTGCAGGTAAAGCAATGTTCCAGGTGCTTATATAATAGTTAAACAGCACTGAGACTTTTTACAACCTTACGCGAGTAGGTGGTGTAAATGCACGTATTTGTGATTGAATCATTAATCATTCATTCAAACGATTCTTTTAAAAATCGAGGATTCATTCAGAAATGAAACAGACGGCTGTCTTTTATGAGGGAGGCATTTAATCATTCACTCAACCAATGTATTAATGAATGGATCATTCATTCAAAAGAACAAACCTGGAACGTAAAACTACTATATGGTTGTGTTCTGGTTTTGTTTGTAACTACTTTCTTTAGTGGAGTAAAACGAAGTAACATGTTGTAACCTACTGTTGAAAATCTAAGACAGTATTAAACGTAAAAATATATAGGCATATGAGAAAATTTTGCAGTCAAATACTTAAAGTTCACGAGAAAAAAGCTCAATTGTCAATATAGTGTAGCGATGTATGAAGCACAACTCACAGTCACTTTCGCACGAAACAGATTTCAGTTTGTCAACATTGCGAATTCAACTGAATCCAGTGCCAAATCTGTATGGGGAAATCTTTTGAAATTTACATCATGTGGATTCTTATTGAAATAACTGGATTTCCCACTCAAATTTGCCGAACGATGGTAAATATGTAAAAAAAAAAAAAAAAAAAAAAAAAAATCACTGGCTTTTTGCTTCTCAATTTAGCTTCTGTATAAAAGCAATATTACACTAAAAGCACTGATCATATTAATAAACTATATTTCTTTAAATCATTGCTAAAAAAAAAAAAAAAAAAAAAAAAAAAGTGTGTGTTAAGGTCATAATTGGGAGGAATATATGCTATATATGAATATGAATATACAAAGGGGGCAGGGGGCATTCGTAATTCTTGAGGGGGCTATCGCTTCCATGTTGGGGGTCGCATTTCAGGGTGGAAGGGGTACAAATTGAACCTACAACTCAGATCTGAGGGGGCACTTTATACAATAGATTCCTTAAAATCAACAAGTTTACCATAATAAAGAAAATTAAACAGTAACACTGTTTTTCATATCAGAAGTACAACTTAATTTTCGATAAAACTTTAGATTACTAATCCTTCATTATTGAGTAACTACACAAGAACAGGTGAGTAACGCATTATTAACACTCTAGAAACTGATTTTGATGTAATAGTGCTCAGCTGAAGTCATTTAGTAAATTAGTCATTTTAGGGCACTTTAGTCATGGTATCAAAGGTGGAGAGAGCGCTTTTTATTCACAAAACCCACTTTCAATTCCTGCCGGCGTGGGACACAAGTGTTTTAACCTTCAGGTTAAAAGCACAATTCCCTCACCATTAGGCCACAACCACTTATTAGGTTATTAGGTATTACTAATAGCAACTATATGGTTCATAATAAACATGAATGATGCATAATATGCAATCAATTCTAAAGTAAAGGTCATTGTAACCCACTAGTAATGACTGAAGTTTTTCCAAATGCTTCAGAAAAAATTACTAATTATTTGGATCTGTATTCTAAAGTGAGAAAGATGATAACTCTCTAGTAACTACTGGAGCCATTGTAAACTTTTGAGGTTTTTGTACAGCAATTCCTTCTGATGTATTTGATAACACTTAAGTAGTTACTATCATGCTTTTTCACGTTAGAATACTGATCCAAATAATTAGTCATTCCTTCTGAAGCATTTGGTAATACTTCAGTCATTATCAGAGGGATCTTCACTTCAGAATGAATTATACATTATTCACATTAATTATGAACCTGTATATAGTGGTTCTTAGTAGTCCTCTGGGAAGTATGAAAAATCAGTAGTTATTGATTAGCTAATAGTGAATTACCTCATTGCCATTACTTACTAATTCATTAATTACCATTATTCATTCATTATTAACTTATTAGTTAATAGCAGCTACTAGAGTGTTGATAATGCATTACTCATTTGTTCCTGTGTAGTTACTCATTAATGAAGGATCAGTACTCTAAAGCGTTTCCTCATTATCTACAAAAAAAAAAAAAAAGGAAGAGGCTCTCCAGCGTGTTCATGTTTTCACTCGCAGACGTCTGACCTCGATGAACTGAACAGGAGAAATGAACAGGAAAAGATTTCCATGTGAAAGAAGGCGGAGCCTAAACGCACATCTACCTATTACGTAATCTGACAAAAGGTATTTACCAGCAGTAGCGAACTTTTCCGGAAAGTTCCCTTTGGCAAGGTCCAACTCCTAACGAACTTTGCATGAAATGATATCAAATCAATTCGTTCTTGGATTTCGCTTGAAGTATATCGGGGCCTTTACTGCATTTACAGCAATTTCAACTATTGTTCACAACTGGCGTAAAAAGTGTACGTTTGTAATGCGTGCTTGTATAATCGTTTTTGCTTTATGTCCAGGTATGACCGAAGAGAACAGCAGAAAACCGCTAGATCCTTCACACGCAGGCATGGAGCCAAATTACTGCAGGCATCAGCAGGACTCAGTTTAGTTAGCATTTCACAAAGTGTGAAGTTCCTCTGATCTGAGATCAGTGACAGCTGTGGCCAGATGTCGATTTGAGGATTCTGGCATTGTTCTAATTATAGCAGGTAAGATCTGAGACATGGAGACAATTAGCTGGTGGACCAAACGACTGGAGAACTAACATAAATCTCGCAAAGCATGAAGAATTCATGAAACAATCCTCGTTTACGGAGTCTATTTATATCCAGCACTGTGAAGCCAGCGAACGGCGACTTTTTGATTTGATTGGGTGGATAAAGAACAAGGGAGGTGTCCGTTCAATTTAATTTCTACTCAAGATGAAGAAAAAGACATTTTATTCCAAGAAAAAAGTAATAATGAGTCCTTATGTTCATATGTGCACGCTTGCCTGTTATGAAATCCGCACATGGCTTGATCCCGTCGTATTATTACACATCTGCAGCACTGAGCTGGATAATGCCAGCCGTCGTCAGAGCAGGATATTGCATTGCGGGTGGCACAGGGCTGATAAGCGTTATGATGAGGAGCAAGGTGTGATGAATGACCTCCGTGTGTCTGATATAAGACAGACCCACGGGGGTCACATCCACATATCCATATCTTGTTCCTGAGGTTTCCATCTGGCATTATAGGAAAAAATCCTTAGATGAGATAAACATTCAAAAACAATGCATGATAAATCATAGATCCTTAAAAAAAACAAACAACACATTTTCATTTACAAAGTTCTGAAGGTGCTGCATTAGAGCAATGACCGTGGTAATCCAGAGAAACTGCCCGAGGCTGTGGAGCGAAGTCAGGATATGTCGGCATTTAATCAGTCAGCTAAAGCAAAATGTACTGCAGTAATCAAGGAGCTTTGGCAGTGTTTGTGCAACATCTACTGATTATATCAGGACGTGGAAATTCACTTAAAATAGCAAGAGAGGAATAGCTTGCGTCTATGTATGTTATGAGTGTGTGATGCACTGTTTATTTTCCATGCATGCATGGTTTTGTTTGTGTGTGTGTGTGTGTGTGTGTGTGTGCATGAGACTGTAAGTGCTTTCCAGAGACGTGGCCGAGGCAGACGGACCACTTTGCATCCCATTACTCATGCTGTGGAATGCTGCTCAGGTAATTGGGAGTAAAAGCAGAGAAAAGAGCAAAGCCTTTTTAAGACATTGGGCACCTTTTTAAATTGACTGATTTGATTGCAAATTCAATATGGCAAAGCCCCTCTTTGCTGGCTTGTTTTGTAATTGCCCCAGGGAACTGCTCCAGAAAGAGGGAGGAGCGGCAACAGAAATGAACCAACCTTTAGCTTTACTTTCCAAAACGAACGAGGCAAAAGATGCATATTGGCAGGAAACACCCGGCTGTACCACAAGGAAGTACAGTGTGAAAAGTAGAAACAGAAGAATTGTGAAAAGTGTTTTTGACAGTTAGTTGGCAATGGTTGTGCAGGAGAGTTGCTTTATCATGGTAAATGAATGTAAGTTTACAATTAAACTCTTGGCAGATGCATTTATTTACAAAACCAATTACAAGATAAATCGCTTCGTTACGTTAAAATCCCCAAAGCAGGTGGATAAAGTTTCAAATCAAGCAGAGAATGGTTTAGACAAACCCATCCATTCTCCAAATGGTGTGTCCTATGTAGAGTCAGGCAAACTATGCTGCTAAAATTGTGGAAATGGCAATAGGATTAGAAACTAGGAAAAAGTAGGATTCTCATTTTTTTTGGAAATATATCAGAAATCAGTGACTCATAAACAAACGACTCGAATGAATTTTTTTTTTTTTTTTTTAGCGAATCAAAGATGCAGCTTTCAACTTTTGAGACTTGCATCAATGGAGTAGAGTGGACTGCTTGTTCATAGAAGAGTTGTAGACTTTATATAAAAAAAAAAAAAAAAAAAAAAAAAAAAATCAATGAATGAAATGTTACACTTTTGTCTTTGTTCAGTATCATTGAACAGATAAAGCCAATTATATACTAAATTTTTACCATTATTAAAAAAAAAAAAAAAAAAAAATCCAAAAAGGCTGAGAACTCATTAAAAGTTGGTGTAAACACACCCTTTTCGAGAATTTTTAATTTAGCTTAATATTAAAGTCAATTGCCAAATTGAATTGACCCTTCACCTGCAGTTTGATTGACAGGCGATCTGACCAAACATAACCTCTAACTTGAAAAATTGTGTGTCCTCACGTCTTTCCGCGCTTGAAACAACATTCCATCTGATGTTCATTCATGTTTATTTGATGCTCTAAATGAACTAGTATGAAGAGATGATCGCTTCACGAGCCGCTTGAAGGCGCTTCAGTGATCTGTCACCACACATTAATGAGACTCTATACGCTATTTATTGTTTAAACATTAAGTTTGAAATTTGAAACCGTTTCATATCAAAGTAACCTGCTCTGTCTTGTCTGTCGTCGCGTTGTCAGTGTATTTTTCACTGAGAACATGATGTGTGTCGTGAGAGTGACATGGATTGTCGGACATAGCAACGGGTCTTTGCGAAGGGTCAATTGAATTTCTCTTTAATGTACTAAAAATATTGTGAATGAGACTGATAACGAATCAAAATCGTTCAAAGGAATCAATTTGAAATCACTCTTCACGATTCCCATCCCTACACTCTAATGTACAATGGGGATCTATAGAGCATGTGCGCTAGAAAAGCAAGCATCTTTAGAGTTGTGTGTTTGAACGTCCGTAATTAGCTGGATTTACTATTGTAAACAATGAGACTTGTTATAGTTAACAAAAGTTGCATTATGTTTGAAGCGGATGTCATAATAAATGTAAGTAGATTTTAAAACGAGCACTTCATTCATAAATCCGTAAGATCTTACCTTCATGCGGCACAGAGAGTGCAGCGCTGAAAAGGGGTGGAGGGGTCTATATAGATTTCTTTGGTTCTTCACTCAACTTTAAGGAACCCTTTTTGCCAAAAAGGTTCTATATTCAAATAAATGATCCCATGATGGGAACCCCTAAAAGGTTCTATGAATATTTAACAGGACCCTTTAAGTGTAGCCAGGAGTTTGCCACAGGTGTTTGTGGTAACATTGTATGTTCAAGGGCTGTATCGGCACTATATGGTATACCATTACAAGAATTCTGTATTATTCAGTAAACTCTTGGCAAACACTGTCACAGATGAATTCCATGTTTTCCACAAAGTAATAGTTTCTGCAAGGATGGTGCCGTATTTCAGCAAATTCTTGCCAAACATTGCCACAAATTAAATTGCAATTTTGCTGCGAGTAAATCGTTTTTGCCGCTTTTGATATCTAGATCTATCTCCAATAAATAGAAAATATGTGTTTGCTGATTAGTGGTTCGTGAATGTTGCACATTTCTGGTTTAATTGGCTTTTTCAGTGTTTTCGCAAATGGTCTAAAAGGCCATTTACATGCCCACTGAGTGCGTAACTAGATTTTGATTTCAGTGCGGCTTAGTCTGCCGTACCGATACAGCGTTCCAGCTGTGCCAAAATGCACAATATGGAGTTTGTTTAACAAAGTTCAGGATGAGTACATTCAGATAATCCGGCCAATCAGCACAAGAGGAAGCCAATAAATAGCCACTTCTCACCTCTGTTCCATTGACAGTCTTCCAGTATCCCTCCACCACTCCAACTTCGCACTCTTGGCTGTTTCCTATCCCAACCTGAGAAGTCCAGGGGGAGCACTTCGCAAGTACTTTGGGTTCGGGCCAAATCTCGAGGACAGCAAGCCAAATATGCCTTACTCTTAACCCTGCCATGAACCCCTGAAATAGAAACGGACAAACATCTGTTTACAAGCTATTGTCAAGATGGCCTCATTACAGACAACTATTAACTTCTGTTTCTTCTAGTGAAAGGAATTCATAAAGTAATATTTCAATGCGGTTTAAATCAAATTTGAGCATTCTTATTGCTTTATGGAGTATTGCAGTATTTATTAATGAATGAATGTGCCCTTCCCCTCCCTCTTGCAGCAACACCTCTTCTCCGATGACATGTTTACTTGCATTAGGGCAGGGCGACCCGTCACTCATATCAAACCGCAAACCACAACCATCCAATCGTTACCTCGTTCCTCATGGATGAAATCAGAGACAGTCTCAACTTCTGTGTCATCCCGATTTTGAATTTGTCTACCATTTTAATGCATTCGTTTTTATATAGGCTAAAAGAAGAGGCTCTATAATAACACGCAAAGTCACTCATTGTCTGATGCATTTAGTGTTCTCCAAACAAAATGTGAAATGATTTCATTGTGCACAACAAAACACTGGCACAATTGGGTGCAGGGCATTCAGTCTCGACAGATGCCAATTGTGGTGTAATTCCAAAGCTTTTGCCGGTCCCGTCCACCCATTCGTTTCATTCAGTCGAACCCCAGGCTCCGTGCCGGCGCTGAGGCAAGGATTGTCAGGACCTCTTTTTCTTCGCAATTACTCGCCACCACCCCAATCCCACTTTTCCTCTTTAGCCTTTGTGTGGCACGTTCAGATGGAAACTAGCTGGTCTGTATTCAGCTGGTCTGTATTCAGAGACTGCAGAAATGAAGTGATATTGAAACAAGGAGTTGATTTCAGATGAGGCCATTTGGCATCCTGAGAAAAACAATTGCGACGAAATGACACGGAATAACACCGAATATAAAATGCATGCTTTTTGAGAGTGTTTGGACCCTCAGAGGAAGACAAATTGTTTTCTCCTGTGAAATTGACTTCGTAGAAAGGTTTCTTTTGTAGCTTATGTTTCATAGCCTGACATTATGATCCACTTTGGCATAGACTTTCTTTTATTATATGTGAACAACTGCAGGTACCATTTCAGCATGGATATACTTAAACACTGCTATGTGTAATACTTATTTAGATTAGCACAAAGATTTTTCTCACTAGAATCCTGATCACCATCTCTCCAGATTAGTACAGATGTCCTTTGCATCCTAATGTGCAAACGTTTCCATGCAGGAGGATTATTGCATCACAAAACGTACTACTTTGAAAATATGCAAAGTTATAGTTAAATAGTGAGGATGTTAAAAACTCACCACATCAACAAAAACACAACATTTTTTATTTTTTTTAAATGGCTTGTTGTCAAAGTTGTTTCAGATAACATGTGCAATTGACCACTAGGTGTCACCGTGGAGACAGGTGTCGGTATAGTTTCGAAGCCTCGACACAATACGGCACATTCGCTTCAACTGTTTTAGTGTTTCCTGAAGCCTCACTCTGCCCACTACTAGTGTGAACCCAAGTGCAGCTTTATTGTCCGACACATAAATCCAAAGACTTGACATAAACAACATAGACTCACCACAGCGGTTACTGGGACAACAATCCAACCACCATCAACCAGGAACAACAGAAACATGAGGGTTTAAATAGACAGACTAAATACAAACCATGTACACCTGTGAACAATGATTAAACCCAGTGAACCAATCAGAACACGACATGACACAGGGGAATCACATGACAAACAGGGGCATAACATGGCAAGTGGAGCACATGGATAAACAAACAAGACACTGACAAGAACAATGAAACATGAGCTAAACCAAAACTAGACATTACAAATATTCAGTTTGAATGGGTTTTTGAAGTGTACATCCTGCATGCTTTTTGGGCTCATACTTCCCATAACCTCTTGTGCACAACCCTTAGAAAAAGTAAATACAAATTTAAAGGCATGAATTACAAACAGTAATAGTATGGGGGCTCAACCAAGAAGCCAACGTTTTGCTGGTTAGCCCCTGCAGGTGGATGTTGTAATTACACCATCTGACTCAAAATCTTTAACATTGACAGCCAATTAAAAAGAGCTCCGTATAGGATTATATTTTATAATAGTAGATATAATACAATTAAGCAATGTGAGCTGTTGCATTAACCCAGTATTTATTTATTTACAATGTGGTTGTGCAGGCTGTGAATCTGTAATGGTGCAATTTTTTGACTTGGAAACAGAGTTGTGGTTGGCTGGACCAGTGGTTGTGATTGGTCGACCGCTTCGAACATGTTTCTGAAATGCCCTTTCCATTATCTTAACGCCGTTTCAACACACTACTGATGCTGCCTTGTCGTGCTCTCGGAATTATCGTAAATACGATATTGCACATGAATGTCCTCCCATTTTGAAACTTGAATGCGATGAGCTCGTAACCAAGACTTCAAAAGTGTGAATTATCAAATTTCCAATAGCACATGAAGGCAACATAACTCAACCACACCACTGCCTCATCCCTTTATTTTGTTTATGTCTTGGGCAGGAATTAAAGGGTTAGCCCCAAAATGAAATTCTGTCATTAATGACTCACCCTCATGTCGTTCTACAACCGTAAGAACTTCGTTCATCTTCGAAACACAAATTAAGGTATTTTTGATGAAATCTGATGGCTTAGAGAGGCCTCCATTGACAGCAATTAGAGCTCAAGATCCAGAAAGGTACTAAAGATGTCATTAAAACAGTGGAGCTACAATAATTTTATGAATAGACGAGAATAAGTTTTGTATCAATATAACGACTTTTCAACAATATCTAGTAATGGCTGATTTCAAAACACTGCTTCGAAGCTTTACAAATCTTGTGCATTGAATCAGTTGCTTGGAGTGCCAAAGTCATGTGATTTCAGTAGTTTGATATGCGATCTGAATCACTGATTCAAAAAAAAAAAAGATTCGATTTGTTTCGAAATCGGCCATCACTAGATATTGTAGAAAGTCTTTTTTTTTTTTTTTTTCTCATCGTGTGCACAAAAAGTATTCTCGTCGCATTATAATATAAGGGTTGAACCACTGTACTCACAAAAACTGTTTTAAATTTGTTTTGAGTACCTTCCAGGATCTTAAGAGGTGACATTGAGGTCTCACTGAGCCGTCGGATTTCATTAAAATTGCTTAATTTGTGTTCCGAAGATGTGTAGAACAACATGAGGGTGAGTAATAAATGACATTATTTTCATTTTTGGATGAACTAACCCTTGAAATATCGTGACGTATTCATTCCCGGGAGAAAACTCAAGACTACAATCGAGGCGTTTCAGGGAGTTCAGAAACAGTGCGCACTGATATAGAGAATAACTCCCTTTTGGAGTGACTTTGTGCTTTTGACCTTTTTCATTCTCAAACAGCAACATTACACACTAAAGAAAGCTGAAAGTGTAAAAAAGCATAGTAGGACCCCTTTATTTAATTTATATTTCCTCCAGGTTTATTTCAATTACTGACAACACTGTATGGTAGTGTGTCTTAATATTCATATTCTGTCTTAATACAAACTCAGAAGTGTTTACTATTGCCAGTGAGGTGCATACTTTTAGAATGTAGTAGAATTTGCACATTAATGTACGGCCAGTGATTCACGCAGCTAATTTTAGGGCCATTGACTGTGCAAAGCCTTGGCTTATAACCTAATTATACTTGTCAAAGCATGCCTGTTTTAAACTCATTATTATTCTGTTAAATCAGTGTCTCAGACACTGAAAACCCGTTCACTATGATGCGAATGATGCGAAACGCTGATTTCGTGCATTGATCCTAATGGTGCACTTTGAAGTCGTAGCATATTGTTTTCATCTGAAATTTGTGTGCGCTGACCGTCATGTGACATGTATTTGAGCAACCCTGCCGTTTGATGTTTGAATCAAATGTTGTTTTTTAAATGCTCGGCTCTCAGTGGACCAACAACCTCAGCAGAACAGACAGATTTCTCTGAGAAATGAGCGAACGCTGGGCTGGACGTGGGTGGCACAATCATACTAAGGAGAATGCGTGGGTCCGGGGCTTATTTCAGGATCTGATCAGCGCGGCAAAGGAGCACGGATTTAATGAGCGACACTTTACTAACTGCCATTAAAGAGGGGCAGATTATCACAGGCTATCAAAGTGATGTTGAACACAGTCATGCATCATTATTACGGGGCTGAGGCCTACAGCGAACATCCGTCAGGCAGTGCGAGAGGTCAACGGGAAGAGGAAACATGCTAATGACGGTGACTAAAGCCGTGAATCCGTTTGCTTCCAGCTTTTTCTTTACATCTGAAGAGAAATAAATCGCAGATGATGAATCCAGTGCTCAAATATCTTAGAGGCTGCACTGCTTCCCTGCAGTGTGATAAATCTACTTAAATTCAGTTCTGAAATGTTTCATGCCTCATTTTATTACCTCGACAAAGACGTCTTTATCAAGCAGTGTTTTAGAGCATCTCGGACTCTCTCGCGCACAATCGTACGCAACGTATTCCCAACAAACACGCAAAATGCTCAATGCTTCGTTATAAATTCATATATACGTGCATTAAACACTCCGTGATTAACTCATACACGCATACGTACATAAACACTCCAAACTGCAATTTCACAGCTGCGAACACTTTTCATAACATAACATGAGAAGTGTTCTATTTATATCATATGTAAAGGCAGCAGATCATGAAATAAAATAAGACTTTCATCCGCAGCATTGACGTTGAGAAACTGACAGCTGCAAACACAAAGCCACAGAGAGGCCTGACAATGATAAATATCAACCGGCGGCCGTCAGCCATCAGAACCAGGAAAGCGTCTCTCATTTGATTTCTTACTGAAGCAATATTCAGAGGGACCTACTCACTATGAGTGGGCTGTTATGTTGCCATGGTAATGATTTTCTTCCCATTTAGGCCCACTACTTAATAAATTGTGTTTAGGGTGACACCTTGTGGGAAACAAGATGATCTACATTCAATCAACAGCTGTAATAAATTAGGTTTTATATAGGCAATTTACTGAATTGATAGTGCCTTCACGTGCCATCGCAATTATCGTGAATACGAGTTTTAGTAGGTAAAAATCGAACGCCCTCGGATGTCATGTATACCACTGGCCAGTTATAAATTTGGTTCCTCGATTCCCAAGATGGTCGTGCCCATAAACTTTAAACTTGGTGGAGGGGAGAACTACTGCTGTGACAGATATGATTTATTAGTTTTGGTTTTAATAAGATTTTCCCAATAAATAGGAAAGAGTAAATCGGGTGTCCTAAATGATTTCTCCTCGTTCCGACAACAAAGCACTTGAACGCAACAAGCTCATAATCACGACTTCTGAAGTGGGAATTTCCGATAGCGCATGAAAGCAGCATGAATCGTTTAAAATCACTGTTAAATTAAAGGGATAGTTCACCCAAAAATGAAACTTTTATCCCGTAATTTGCTCATCCTCAAGCAATCTTCGGCGTATTTGACTTTCTTCTTTCAGCCAAACACAGAGTTGTAATAAAAATATCCTAGCTCTTCCAAGATTTATAATGGCAGTGAATGGTACCCGAGATTTTGAAGGCCAAAAAAGCGAATCCAGTCATCATAAAAGTAATCCATACAGCTCCAGGGTGTTAATAAGGGCCTTCTGAGGCGAAGCGATGTGTTTTTGTGAGAAAAAATATCCAGATTTAAAATGATAAACTACAGTCACTGTCTTCTGGTAATGGGCTGTACGCAAGGTGAGACCCGGCGTATGACGAAGGATGTAGGAGTAGTTTAAGATTAGACGCCTCTCGTGGTTCAAACAAATAGGACTGAGCAACAAACTCAAGATCCTCCTCTCTTATATCGACATCCTCCAACACTTCTAGTTCAGAATTTTCATTTTAGACTTCTAATTCGTGGCTGGTGTTTTGTTTTGCTCTATCCTTTGCACTTCTGCATTCGTCAATACATCATTGTCTAAAATGGGGGAATTGTTATGGGAAAAAAGTTCGCTCACAAAAGTTTTGCATTCCCCCGGGAAACTTTGCGATCATTCGTAAAGTACTTGAGCTTTGAGAGTGAATGCAAAGTTTCTTGAGTGAACACAAAACATTTGCGGGAGAAGGCAAAAGCATTAAAATGAAATTTTCCTTCCATCACCGAGTCCCGTAGGAGTTTCCGTAGCCCTTTATGTGACCCACAACAAAAACAAATACATTACGAATACAGATTTTTTATTTATTAATTATTATTATTATTATTTTTTATCAAAGGTATCGCAATCTTACTAAAGAGTTTTGAATAACACAAACTGACGATTTGATCCAGATCAAAATCAAGATTGAATTTTGTGGTCTAGACTGATTTCAGTATTCTTTTTTCTTCTTCTTCTTTTAAACAGCCCATTTTCCGGATTTGATCCAATCCGACAGTCAATATCTGAGTCCAGGAGATTCAGGTAAGGCATGAACCAGTGCCTGAAACAGGCTGCTGTTACTATAGCAACAGACTGATAAAAGTGTGTTAATGGTGACCTCATGTGGTTAACTGGAGTAATGGCAGGTACCAGGTGAATTTCAGAACAAATTGACGATCTAAATCAGGAAAAAAGTTTTTAAAAGCTACAATGATCGGCTAGAGCTTTCTTAAGACTTCCAAACAACATATGCAGGATATATATATATATATATATATATATATATATATATATATATATATATATATCCCATGACAACTGGTACAGCTGTTTTTCTTTAAATCTGACTTACAGCACAGGTCATGGTGTCATTTGTCCTATAGCGGAACACTATGCACACCACAGTATCATCCCCGAATGAAGAATAGTGTCATTTCTTGGGAGTTTACTGAAAGCATAAAATGAGACAGTTACAACAATCACCTCTATGTTAGTACATAATCAAATCTTTCTAATATGAAGGTGATATATATATATATATTATTTTAACTCGTATTACATGCTTTAAGTCATGAACTACATTACCCAAAATACACCGCTCATTCCTGGCGCGAATTTCACTCTGAGCTGCAACAAATTACCCACTTGTATTATTAAAACAGAATAAAATGAAGCTTAAATCGACATTAACAAGCCTCTTCATACTCAAGACAATGAACATCGGACATAAACTGATACTTGAGATGTTGTATCGTTCATAAAAAATATGGTAATCTCGTGTTTAAAGCGATAGTTTAACCCTTTATTACCATATAACAGGGTTAACAACAATAGTGCCACCATATTTTATTCTGATATTATCGTAACTTCTATTTAATGGGCTCTACGAGCTTGTTTGAGCTTTTACACACCTATTTTCACAGTGAACGCTTCCCGCAGACTGAAGATCTCAGCATCCGAGGAATATACCATTGATCGACGAGAGGGGGTGTGCACTTCAGATCAATTTCAATTTCAAGCCCTTTTTAAATAAATCAGCAATGACACAGATCCCCTTGAAACTACATGGTATTTTAATAGCATAGTCCACATAGTATTGCAGATTTGCACAGATGCACTTTCATACACTGCCCCATGTAATGATTTACATATAAAAGTTGTGATATAGTGTTAAAAGAAGCTCAGTTCATCTGTAACATGCAAGACATTAACATAAACTACTAGCCACCAGGTTTTCACAACTGTTTATCATGATCAATGAAAGTCACTTCACATTTCACATCATATACAGGTATTTTAGTTCATATGTATAGTCTCCAAATTCTTTGACGTTTCTGATACTCACGATGAAACGCGTTTAATTCTTGAACATTAACGGTTTGGCTTTAATTTCAGCGTCTGTTTTTAGCCATGTCGCTTGTTTAGCTGCAGTCAGACTCGTGAAGATGACGACCCAGCTCGTTGTACTACAAATAAATAACGTTAGATATATATACATATATAATTGGCCACTCTTTGATTTGTTTAACAATATTATTATTATTGTATGTTTACTGCTCACTCTTCATGTGACAATCTTAGACAACACTGTTCGTCCGCAAAATGTAATAGCTCAACACACAATCAGCAAGTTTTCATGACACACTGTTGTTGTTTGACTTACGATTCGCATTATTGTCGTGGTTTGATAACGCATGCCGCTCTGCTTTATTGGATGGGTCTTCAGAGACGCGCCTGGGTTACTTTAATTCGTCATAAGCAGCGCGTTCCATCTGCGCGTGAGGGCCTGTGACGTCACAGTGTCCGCGCTGGCCGGAGGGTATATAAAGCCGTGATCACTCGAGTCCCTCCACAGTGTGTTCTCGTGTTATTCAGTGATTTGTCCTGCGGTGATTTCTTCTGGTACTCTGCTCGGATATATTTTGCAACAATGCAAGACGAGGCTATCGATTACGTGGAGTTTCAGAGGCAGTGCGAAGGCCCTGAGGAAACGCCAACATTTATTGTGCGTTTTCGACAATTTGTGAAGAGAAAACAGGAAAAATGGGCAGTACTCATCAAAAGCCTGAAAAGACCCAAGCAAAGTGTTTGGGACTGGAGGGATGACATCCTTTATAACGACACTCGATTCCATCTGTCTGGGTCTAAGAGTATAAGGCATTGGAGGCACTTGAAAAATGCCTTGTTTAAAAAGGAGGAGTATTGGGTACCCCCCATAGTCCCACATACCGGAAAATGTCAGAGGATGTACAACGACTTGTTTGAAAAGAGGTGTCCCGCAAGACCTCTCGCACCACAGAGGAGAGAGGATTTCGCGCCCTGGGACTTTGAAGACGCTGCTGGCATGTCTGCAGAAGATGTATGGTTCGAGTTCACTGAAAATGATGAGGCTGGACCATCTGGGACTTCTGCTGCTGCTGCTGCTGAAGAATATTTATCAGCAGAGGAGTAGAAAGCTCAGTACATAGCGAAGAGCGGCAATGACGCTGCTGCTCAACAACGGCGTGGGGCAGCTGTGGTGATGGTTAGAGACTCGGACCTGTAACCTGAGGGTTGTGCGTTCGAGTCTCAGTACTGGCAGGAAATGAGGGTGGGGGGAGTGCACAGCGCTTTCTTCCACTCTCATTAACCACAGCTGAGGTGCCCTTGAGCAAGGCACCTAACCCCCAATCGCTCCCCAGGCTCCGCAGCAAAAACGGATGCCTGTGTGTGTGTGATACACACTGCGACTGAATACTTCTCAGCGATGAGAAACAGCGGCAATGCGGCGATGCTGCACCTGCGATGAGAAACAGCGGCGATGCTGCACCTGCGATGAGAAACAGTGGCAATGCGGCGATGCTGCACCTGCGATGAGAAACAGCGGCGATGCTGTGAGGCGATGCCTCCAATGCTGTATCTCCAGCGATGAGAAAGAGCGGCGTGGGGCAGTTGTAACCTAATGGTTAGACTCGGACTTGTAACCTGAGGGTTGTGGGTTCGAGTCTCAGTACCGGCAGGAAAGTGCACAACTGAGGTGCCCTTGAGCAAGGCACCTAACCCCCAGTCGCTCCCCAGGCTCCGCAGCAAAAACGGATGCCTGTGTGTGTGATACACACTGCGACTGAATACTTCTCAGCAGATTGTACCTGCGATGAGAAACAGCGGCAATGCGGCGATGCTGCACCTGCGATGAGAAACAGCGGCAATGCTGTGAGGCGATGCCTCCAGTGCTGTATCTCCAGCGATGATAAAGAGCGGCGTGGGGCAGTTGTGGTGTAATGGTTAGACTCGGACTTGTAACCTGAGGGTTGTGGGTTCGAGTCTCAGTACCGGCAGGAAAGTGCACAGCGCTTGGGGGGAGTGCACAGCGCTTTCTTCCACTCTCATTAACCACAACTGAGGTGCCCTTGAGCAAGGCACCTAACCCCCAATCGCTCCCCAGGCTCCAACAGCAATGCGGCGATGCTGCACCTCTCACTCACACACACACTTTTCATTCAAAGTGCTATTTCTAAGACATTTAAATTTGCATTCAAACTCATTTAAACTCATTCAAACTTATTCAAACTCATCAAATTATATATCTATCTACTCACACTCAATCACACACAATTTTCATTCAAAGTGCTATTTCTAAGCCATTTAATCTCATTCAAACTCATTTAAACTCATCAAATTATATATCTATCTACTCTCACACTCTCACTCACTCACACACACACACACTTTTCATTCAATGTGCTATTTCTAAGCCATTTAAACTTATTCAAACTCATCAAATTATACATCTACTCTCACACTCTCACTCCCTCACTCACACTTTTCATTCAATGTGCTATTTCTAAGCCATTTAAACTCATAAACATACACATATTGAGTCACACTCTCATCTATTACACTCACCCACTCACTCACTCTCACTCACACTATCTATACTAAACTAAAACTTTTAAAACTACTTCAAACCTTCAAAACTACCTAACCACTTTCAAACTTTCTAGCTATGCTTTCTCAAGCCAACTTAAAGTTTGTCTACGATCTTTACTCATCTAATTTACATAATAAAAATTTTATTTACATAAAAAAGATGAAAATATTGTTTCTTTCTCAACCATCTCTATCTTGACCTGATAAAACATCTCTCTGCTTACGTTTTGTAAACATCCTCTAATTTGAGAGCTTTGAAGAGTGAACAATTCCAATGTTTTTGTTGTCTAGGAAAATGGGAGAAAGCTGTCATTTTAGACACTGCGTTTTTGTCAAGTTTACTGTTATTTCTTCAGATTTTCTCATGTTATTCAATAATTAAATCAAGCACAAACAATAACAATCATGTTACTCAATTATATATGAAAACAGATTATGAAAATAATTCACAATCACATTATTTATTTATTTGAATCTTGATTTTACATCACTGTGAAACCAAGTAAATTTTCTTCTCTGAATGCAACTTAATCCCAACTATCGGTATCACTGTTGTGACAGATATCAGTGGTACGAGCGACGGAGATAAAGGACAGAGGACATTTCATTCTACCAAACTACTCACAAGTGCTGAAGTACTACTCACTAAACTGCATTTGAGTGTGTTGAAAGTTGTAATGTTATTCTGTGTATTAGTTTGTTGTCTGAATGAGACTTAACCGTGAGCTAGATCAAACATTAGATTATCTGATCATTCTAACACTTCATCATGTTGAGTTATATAACATTGATTAGTCTCGTCTAGTCTACATTTGCTTACCTTGTCTAATAACGTGCGAGAGCGCCGTCTCTGTCAATTCAAAGTTTGTTGCAAAGCTCTCGCCATTCCGGAAATGCCACACCGATATTGATCCTCGTTTTATTTCTACCTCTGTCCATAACTTTGCTTGCTATGGCCCATAATATCAGAACAAAACAACAACAGCGCGCCGCTAGATGTTGTGCAGCTGTCCGTGTCTGTTGCCATGGTTACTGTGCTGTACAAGCTGAAGCCAGGGAAACGCAGATATTACGTCATTAACAGGCGGAAGTGACAAGAGAGGGATGGGGCACTATTTAAAATTGTGAATTTCTCTGAATTTACCCATTCTTGGAAAGATTTAGGATAATGTAAGTACACAGCTGAATGAAATATATAACACTGTGCAAGTGGTTTTTGGATATTTCAATATAACAATTTACATATTGTGCCTTTAAGAAAACACCACAGTTGGCCTTGAGAAAGATGGAACATGCCATTCAATTTCAGTAACAAACAGAACTACCCTGACCAAAATAACAAAGACAAAAAACCCTAACTTCAGCATTCAGTAATAAATGTAGTGCGTTTAGCTCTCATGTGACTCTCCATCTACAAATGCATGAATTCGATGCTCTGAAGAGATCCAGTCGATCCAAAGGTGTGTGTCACTGGGCAGGAGGAGTGTGTGTGGTGGCTGAGCATCCAGTCTGCGCTCACAGCGAGCTGTTTGCAGCGCAGGCCTTCATTATGCCACAGTCCACAGTCCCGCTGACCAGAGAAACAGCTCCAGAGACCTGAGGATGAGAAGACACTTGATAGTGCTCTTGGGCTGATTTACGCCACAGTCCACAGTCCCGCTGACCAGCACTATAAACTGAAGTGTTAAGGTGCCCATGCATCTCGCTGTCGCTTAGCTGAGAGCACACTAAACTTCTCTCACACATGCAGGGAGAGAGAGAAAGAGAGAGAGAGAGAGAGAGAGAGAGAGAGAATGATATTCTTCGTTGTATTTTCTTGTCAAAACAGAATTCATTTGGAATTATTCAGCCTTTAACACCTGATTACACCTGGCATTATGAAACATTTTCGTGGATCACATAAAAAGTAGACAATGCTAAAAACATGGGTAGTCGAAAACACACTCGACCGGATTACTTTTGTTGTGTAAACACTCATGAGGCCGAACGGAAGATTGAGCGTAAACACTGTCTCCTCCCTGAGATAACCATATATGGAGCTTACAACGCCTAACTGTCCCATCCACGTGACACCGTGGTTAACACCGTCAAAGGTACAAGACATTGAAAAAATATTAGATACGGACTATAAATGCAATACACATTACATCACATACTTGTGTTTTAGAATAGAGTTGATTCATTCATTTACACGGGCCAAATAGTATTTTAATTGTTTAAAACAAATCAAATTATTGCAGTTTTGCTGGTAAGGTGAACATATCTTTTAGGACATTCATAGGTTTTTTTTTTTTTTAGTGGAAACAGATATGCCTACTTATTTATTGCAGTGTAAATACAACCGACTCGGCACGCCACTGACAAGGTAGTCCCTTTAAAAAGGAAATGGACAAATCTTACAGTGTCCTTCAAATAGTTGTTTTTTTTTATAATTTTTTGAAAATGCCAGTACACGACATCAACACCTCCGTGCGGCTGTACAGTATAATGAGCACATCCGCTATCTAAATTCATATCATTTTTGTTTAACTTCTGCTTAATGTAATTTCAGTGCTTACCACCATTAATGAAAGTGGAATATTAATGTAAACATTAGTTATAATAAAGGAATATTAATGAACAAAGGACATAAACTGATACTTGAGAAGTTGTATCGTTCATAAAAATACGGCAATCTCGTGTTTAAAGCGATAGTTTAACCCTTTATTACCATATAACAGGGTTAACAACAATAGTGCCACCATATTTTATTCTGATATTATCGTAACTTCTATTTAATGGGCTCTACGAGCTTGTTTGAGCTTTTACACACCTATTTTCACAGTGAACGCTTCCCGCAGACTGAAGATCTCAGCATCCGAGGAATATACCATTGATCGACGAGAGGGGGTGTGCACTTCAGATATCCTAAATAAAGTGTGCAAAACAGACGTTTTATTTGAATTTGTTAGTCAGTGATGGTTTTTAAGATTTAATTTGGTAGCAGAGATGAGAATAAGGTAAGTATAGAATTAAGCATCAGGATTTGCTCGTGCACTGTGAAAATATGGTTTAACTCAACAACAACAACAAAAGGCTACTATTTGCATCAAACGTCCGCATATTTTGAACTCATCTAATTCATGTTTGACCAACAAAAACTTGACATTTTAACTTTGTGTGCATTTCCCCCCCACATTTTGCCTTAAAAACACTTGAATCTATTCAAAAGCTTACTTTGAAATAATTCAATAGATGTCAATCACTCTAAAACCAACTGACAGTTTAGCTTTCCTTTATCAATTTCAAGCCCTTTTTAAATAAATCAGCAGTGACACAGATCCCCTTGAAACTACATAGTATTTTAATAGCATAGTCCACATAGTATTGCAGATTTGCACAGATGCACTTTCATACACTGCCCCATGTAATGATTTACATATAAAAGTTGTGATATAGTGTTAAAAGAAGCTCAGTTCATCTGTAACATGCAAGACATTAACATAAACTACTAGCCATCAGGTTTTCACAACTGTTTATCATGATCAATGAAAGTCACTTCACATTTCACATCATATACAGGTATTTTAGTTCATATGTATAGTCTCCAAATTCTTTGACGTTTCTGATACTCACGATGAAACGCGTTTAATTCTTGAACATTAACGGTTTGGCTTTAATTTCAGCGTCTGTTTTTAGCCATGTCGCTTGTTTAGCTGCAGTCAGACTCGTGAAGATGACGACCCAGCTCGTTGTACTACAAATAAATAACGTTAGATATATATACATATATAATTGGCCACTCTTTGATTTGTTTAACAATATTATTATTATTGTATGTTTACTGCTCACTCTTCATGTGACAATCTTAGACAACACTGTTCGTCCGCAAAATGTAATAGCTCAACACACAATCAGCAAGTTTTCATGACACACTGTTGTTGTTTGACTTACGATTCGCATTATTGTCGTGGTTTGATAACGCATGCCGCTCTGCTTTATTGGATGGGTCTTCAGAGACGCGCCTGGGTTACTTTAATTCGTCATAAGCAGCGCGTTCCATCTGCGCGTGAGGGCCTGTGACGTCACAGTGTCCGCGCTGGCCGGAGGGTATATAAAGCCGTGATCACTCGAGTCCCTCCACAGTGTGTTCTCGTGTTATTCAGTGATTTGTCCTGCGGTGATTTCTTCTGGTACTCTGCTCGGATATATTTTGCAACAATGCAAGACGAGGCTATCGATTACGTGGAGTTTCAGAGGCAGTGCGAAGGCCCTGAGGAAACGCCAACATTTATTGTGCGTTTTCGACAATTTGTGAAGAGAAAACAGGAAAAATGGGCAGTACTCATCAAAAGCCTGAAAAGACCCAAGCAAAGTGTTTGGGACTGGAGGGATGACATCCTTTATAACGACACTCGATTCCATCTGTCTGGGTCTAAGAGTATAAGGCATTGGAGGCACTTGAAAAATGCCTTGTTTAAAAAGGATGAGTATTGGGTACCCCCCATAGTCCCACATACCAGAAAATGTCAGAGGATGTACAACGACTTGTTTGAAAAGAGGTGTCCCTCCGCAAGACCTCTCGCACCACAGAGGAGAGAGGATTTCGCGCCCTGGGACTTTGAAGACGCTGCTGGCATGTCTGCAGAAGATGTATGGTTCGAGTTCACTGAAAATGATGAGGCTGGACCATCTGGGACTTCTGCTGCTGCTGAAGAATATTTATCAGCAGAGGAGTAGAAAGCTCAGTACATAGCGAAGAGCGGCAATGACGCTGCTGCTCAACAACGGCGTGGGGCAGCTGTGGTGATGGTTAGAGACTCGGACCTGTAACCTGAGGGTTGTGCGTTCGAGTCTCAGTACTGGCAGGAAATGAGGGTGGGGGGAGTGCACAGCGCTTTCTTCCACTCTCATTAACCACAGCTGAGGTGCCCTTGAGCAAGGCACCTAACCCCTAATCGCTCCCCAGGCTCCGCAGCAAAAACGGATGCCTGTGTGTGTGTGATACACACTGCGACTGAATACTTCTCAGCGATGAGAAACAGCGGCAATGCGGCGATGCTGCACCTGCGATGAGAAACAGCGGCGATGCTGCACCTGCGATGAGAAACAGCAGCAATGCTGTGAGGCGATGCCTCCAGTGCTGTATCTCCAGCGATGATAAAGAGCGGCGTGGGGCAGTTGTAACCTAATGGTTAGACTCGGACTTGTAACCTGAGGGTTGTGGGTTCGAGTCTCAGTACCGGCAGGAAAGTGCACAACTGAGGTGCCCTTGAGCAAGGCACCTAACCCCCAATCGCTCCCCAGGCTCCGCAGCAAAAACGGATGCCTGTGTGTGTGATACACACTGCGACTGAATACTTCTCAGCAGATTGTACCTGCGATGAGAAACAGCGGCAATGCGGCGATGCTGCACCTGCGATGAGAAACAGCGGCAATGCTGTGAGGCGATGCCTCCAGTGCTGTATCTCCAGCGATGATAAAGAGCGGCGTGGGGCAGTTGTGGTGTAATGGTTAGACTCGGACTTGTAACCTGAGGGTTGTGGGTTCGAGTCTCAGTACCGGCAGGAAAGTGCACAGCGCTTTCTTCCACTCTCATTAACCACAACTGAGGTGCCCTTGAGCAAGGCACCTAACCCCCAATCGCTCCCCAGGCTCCAACAGCAATGCGGCGATGCTGCACCTCTCACTCACACACACACTTTTCATTCAAAGTGCTATTTCTAAGACATTTAAATTTGCATTCAAACTCATTTAAACTCATTCAAACTTATTCAAACTCATCAAATTATATATCTATCTACTCACACTCACTCACACACACACTTTTCATTCAAAGTGCTATTTCTAAGCCATTTAATCTCATTCAAACTCATTTAAACTCATCAAATTATATATCTATCTACTCTCACACTCTCAGTTACACACTCTAACTCACTCACACACACACACTTTTCATTCAATGTGCTATTTCTAAGCCATTTAAACTCATAAACATACACATATTGAGTCACACTCTCATCTATTACACACTCACACTCACTCAAACACTCTCACTCACACTATCTATACTAAACTAAAACTTTTAAAACTACTTCAAACCTTCAAAACTACCTAACCACTTTCAAACTTTCTAGCTATGCTTTCTCAAGCCAACTTAAAGTTTGTCTACGATCTTTACTCATCTAATTTACATAATAAAAATTTTATTTACATAAAAAAGATGAAAATATTGTTTCTTTCTCAACCATCTCTATCTTGACCTGATAAAACATCTCTCTGCTTACGTTTTGTAAACATCCTCTAATTTGAGAGCTTTGAAGAGTGAACAATTCCAATGTTTTTGTTGTCTAGGAAAATGGGAGAAAGCTGTCATTTTAGACACTGCGTTTTCGTCAAGTTTACTGTTATTTCTTCAGATTTTCTCATGTTATTCAATAATTAAATCAAACAAAAACAATAACAATCATGTTACTCAATTATATATGAAAACAGATTATGAAAATAATTCACAATCACATTATTTATTTATTTGAATCTTGATTTTACATCACTGTGAAACCAAGTAAATTTTCTTCTCTGAATGCAACTTAATCCCAACTATCGGTATCACTGTTGTTACAATTTCACAGAGGTACAGTAAAATATCAGGGGTACATTGCCTGCTGCCATTTTTATATGGAGAAAGCTGGGGGAAAAAAAAGAGTGTCTTCGGATTTCCCATTCATATCTTTTGATAGGCAACACTCCCAATTACACCATCATTAAAACAATTCCACAGATTACTCTGGCAGTGCTAGCACAGTGAAAATCTAAGCAGGAGGAAGAGGAAGATATGGCCTTAATTCTGGCTAAAAGAGGAAGATCTGGCCTTAATTCCCTCAATAAGCACATGCAGTACTTATGAATCTAACCAGCGAACCTGTGACAAACAACAAAAACGTACCACTTCAAGCATTTAAGCTCAGTTAAACTCATTTAAGCTCACTCTAACAAAACTGCACGATTCCGTAATACACAAACATTCCCAATTAGAAAAAGTCAGATAGGCCTACACCCCCTTGTACAGTACAGTCTAAACCAGTGCAAACACACGATCAAGTTAAAGGTCAATTAAAGACATTTACGTTAAAGGCACAATATGTGTTTGTTTTTTGTCTCTAGGGGTCGCTAAACTCTTCAAAACAATAACAAAGGTGTAGTTTGATGACGCAGTGAATGGGTGGAATATTGCTGATTGATCTAATAATGTATATGGGGAAATAATGTTTATGGAAGATTGAATGCATGTTTTTAACATGACTGAGGTATGAAGCAGGACGTGGCTGAGAGTCGCGGGCGCGATTACTAATGAGAGACAGATATCAGTGGTACGAGCGACGGGGATAAAGGACAGAGGACATTTCATTCTACCGAACTACTCACAAGTGCTGAAGTACTACTCCTACAGGTCAGTTTATTAGACGAATTAAAACCGTGAGGTAACGCAGCGCTGTTGCCTAAATGTGTCACTATCATACTAAACTGCATTTGAGTGTGTTGAAAGTTGTAATGTTATTCTGTGTATTAGTTTGTTGTCTGAATGAGACTTAACCGTGAGCTAGATCAAACATTAGATTATCTGATCATTCTAACACTTCATCATGTTGAGTTATATAACATTGATTAGTCTCGTCTAGTCTACATTTGCTTACCTTGTCTAATAACGTGCGAGAGCGCCGTCTCTGTCAATTCAAAGTTTGTTGCAAAGCTCTCGCCATTCCGGAAATGCCACACCGATATTGATCCGCGTTTTATTTCTACCTCTGTCCATAAGTTTGCTTGCTATGGTCCATAATATCAGAACAAAACAACAACAGCGTGCCGCTAGATGTTGTGCAGCTGTCCGTGTCTGTTGCCATGGTTACTGTGCTGTACAAGCTGAAGCCAGGGAAACGCAGATATTACGTCATTAACAGGCGGAAGTGACAAGAGAGGGATGGGGCACTATTTAAAATTGTGAATTTCTCTGAATTTACCCATTCTTGGAAAGATTTAGGATAATGTAAGTACACAGCTGAATGAAATATATAACACTGTGCAAGTGGTTTTTGGATATTTCAATATAACAATTTACATATTGTGCCTTTAAGAAAACACCACAGTTGGCCTTGAGAAAGATGGAACATGCCATTCAATTTCAGTAACAAACAGAACTACCCTGACCAAAATAACAAAGACAAAAAACCCTAACTTCAGCATTCAGTAATAAATGTAGTGCGTTTAGCTCTCATGTGACTCTCCATCTACAAATGCATGAATTCGATGCTCTGAAGAGATCCAGTCGATCCAAAGGTGTGTGTCACTGGGCAGGAGGAGTGTGTGTGGTGGCTGAGCATCCAGTCTGCGCTCACAGCGAGCTGTTTGCAGCGCAGGCCTTCATTATGCCACAGTCCACAGTCCCGCTGACCAGAGAAACAGCTCCAGAGACCTGAGGATGAGAAGACACTTGATAGTGCTCTTGGGCTGATTTATACATGTTGATTGACACAGTGCCTTAAACAGGTGCAACACAGACAAAAGCAGTTTTTAAAATGGCTTTTACTACAGTTTTTTTTTTTTTTTTTTAAATGCATATATTGGGGACAGGAGAACTAGATGTTTTCTTTTTTTCCTAGAAAGAAAAATCTGTGTTGCATATGGACGCTAGTTTCCACCACTAAATGACAAAAAATAAAAAGGGTAATTGCGACTTCTCATCTCAAAATTCTGATTTATTATTTGCAATTGTGAGTTTGCATCTCACAATTCTGACCTTTTTTCTCAAAACTGTGTAATATAGTCGGTATCGATAGTGTAGTAAATTATCAGGAAATATTCATTCAGAAGTGAACTAATCCTTTAAAAACCTGCTGTTTGTACATGCTGTGACACACATAATGACATCCTAGTACGGGTTTTACCACTCACATGTCTCTTGGCAAAAACAACAGCACTACGGTGAGGGAAAGTTCAGCTTGTCAACCTGATTCATCTTCAGGTGGTTATCCAAGATCTGGAAAAGCTCCTGAATGTTGGGCACATATCCTGATTGCAACTTGGACCAAACTGGTACATCTAAAACAGAAAGATAGTGATGCATCTGTGACATACATACATACATATATTATTCATATATATACTTTAAAGTTTTTGGAGTGGTCATCCAAATGACATTACCATTCAATGTAACCTCAAAAGCTCCTGTCGAGAGGAAATGGGTCTCCAACATGTTACTAAGGAAGAATGCCATAAGGCAGGAGAAAATCTGCAAAATAGACCATCAACCGTGAGAACATTTCTTCCAGGTTTAGATTGCTTTCAAGCACTATGCAGAAAATGGACAAAACACAGTTGGTATGAAATGAAAATTCACCCCATCTCCGTAATTGATCTTACCAACCCTCTACAATGCAAGTATAAATTCGAATAACATGCCTTCCGATTAAATCTCTCTCCGTTTTGCCCAGATTGACTGACACGCAGCATCCAGCACAGCAGCCAATCAGCACTCACAGATTAACATGCAGGCGAACATCCCGTCCCATAGCGCTTAGTGTAAAGTTGAAAGCGAGTCCATCGGAGCGCTGACACGGATGCTGAACTCTTCCGTTGAATATCGTATATAGTTTTACTCATTGTTTGGGTGTTGTGCATCTGTTCAAAGTAAGTGTGTTATATCTGATATTTGTAGCGATCGCTGCTATTCTAGACGACTTAATGCGCCTGCTTGCAGAACATGTCAAGACAGAGCACTGCTGATACATTGAACAAATTAAGTTGCTTATTGTTTAACTATGTGTATGACACACCCAATTTGTTTTCTTACATTACCTAACTATTTCCCTGTTAATTCTGTACTTTACTAAATATTCATCATGTGTATTTCTGTTTCAAACATTTAATGTTTTTTGCATGTATATTTACTCTCGATTTTCTGTTTTATAGAAAACCCACACAAACTGAATACACTTAACTCAGACAACTGTTCAACCTTTGCTAATAACTGAATTGTTGAGGTGACAAATAAACGGGTTACTCCCATTTTTCAACATCTATGACCAAGTCTCTGACCGGACACCCTGTGGCGCGTTTCAAATCTAACCAGCAATATACTCCGATGAGAACGTGCGACCAATAGCCAACTCATTTTTTCGAAGCTACCAAATTTTCATGCAAAATAATGCCTGTCATTAGCCATTGGCTAATAAATTGTAAGACTTTACTCACCTGTGTTTGAGTTAGAGGGTAAGTATAAGTTCCACACAAATATATTTTCACCTTCACTCTTCTTGAACACTCTGGTATTAAGATGCGTTTTTGTTGATCGGCTCACAACTGGACGACACTAAACAAAGGTGTGAACGGGGTCTAAGACGTTTCGAGCTTGTCTGCTTTTGACCATTTCCAGAGGTTTTCGAAAACGCATTCTTATATTCAGACAAATCTTACTGTGTCCTTCAAATAGTTGCCCGTACACGACATCAACACCTCCGTGCGGCTGTACAGTAAAAGTAGCACATCCGCTATCTAAATTCATTTCATTTTTGTTTAACTTCTGCTTAATGTAATTTCAGTGCTTACCACCATTAATGAATGTGGAATATTAATGAAAATGAGTATATCAAAATGAAAACAGTTTAAAATCATTCCGTTTACTTCATTACTTTTCTCACTGTAGTAAAAAAAAGTTCATACGCATGGGTCAGAAATTGCAAGCGGGTACGTAAATTTTCCCTTTAAGTTTGTTTTTATAAACATTATCTTTTGCTTAGGAAGTGGTTATAAATGAGGCCCTAGGTGTAAACAGGAAATTGTCGCCTCATCAACTTGTGATCCAATCTAAGAAAACACATCTTAATAACTGGTGAAAAGAGGGTTTTAGAACAAGCAGAAGTCACTGCGGGTTTATTCAGTAGTGGGCAGAACTAATGTGCAAGCACTCAGTTATTACTTGAACACATGATTAAGAGTACGTTTACACGACAATGATATACTAAAAACAGAAAAGTTTTTCCGTTCACACGAATCTGCGAAAATGACTGAAAATGTTGTATTTTGCATGCCAGTTGTAGTTGCCGATGTCACTTTGCAGAGAAAGATTACGTGCCTGCGAATACACATTTTTTTACAGAGCACTCGCGCCAAACGTGTCCGGATATCTATTTTATTTTTACACTTTCAGGCCACCAAAACGGCGTTGTCATTAGGGGTGGCACGGTACATGAAAAACCGTTCGAACCATTCGGTTCGGTTCTTGTGTGTGTTGCGCGTTTCGACGCATGCGCAATGTAGCCCCGTATTTCAGACAGACAGTTTCACGCGAACATACATATAGTCAGTAAAAATGGAGTAAGGGACCGTTCACATATCACATCTTTTGCTCGCGCACATCCATGATTTCCCACGTAGGCGCGCGGTACGCACGCTCAAAATGGAAGCAACGCGGCCGCGTTTTCCACGCAAAAGCGTAATATGTGAACGGCCCCGAACAAAGGCTGCCCGGAGTTGGTGGATGCGCCCGTGTCGTTCAAATCCGGTGTGTGAGAACATTTTGGATTTCATGTTACTTACAATGACAACGGAAATAAAACAGTAGATAGAACTGCGACTGTGAGCAAGCATTGTGCAAAATGCTATGAAACAATTCTAATATGACAGTTTGTGTCGATAAGCACAAACAGGAGAGAGCCGGTTAGGAAACAACTTCTACTGTCCGCAGCATTTAAGCAACCTGTCAGTGATAACTAAAGCATTGGGGATGTTTATGTTAATACATTATATTATACATTTATGTTTAAAGTATTTTGACTTGTTTAAAAGTCAGAGCTTTAAGAGTTCCTCTCTTTGTCTTTTACATTTTTTTGTTTTTGTAAGAGCTACACTGAAGTTGGCAGTTTGATAAATGCAAGTTAATTTCAATCGTTGTATGCTACAAAGGCACAAGTTCCTGTAGAGATAACAACACGCGCTCGTTTTTTATGCCAAACAAACGAAAAGCATGTCATCATCAGTGTCTTCTCTCTTGCTGTATCAAAATCTCACCAGCTTTTACTCAGAGATGGTCCCAACAATGTGCTTAAAGTCCAGTCAAATTCAGTTCGTGCATGATTACATTACAAAAATGTTAATACTGTATCCTAAATTGTGGATAATTAAGATAATAATCATTAGGGATGCACCGAAATGAAATTCTTGGCGGAAGCCGAAGCCGAATAATAATGAAATGCTTGGCCGAAGGCCGAATGCGGTGTTTCGCATTTTTTCCATTTATTTTGCCAATTTTTTCACCATTACAATAATTAAATAGTAAAAATTTGCTTTTTACTATTTTGTGTTGCTTTTCAGAGAAATAAATCAAATAACAAAAATATAATTTCAAAATATTTAACACTGAACATTTTTTTAACATTCCAGCAGATATTATACAAACAAAGCACACTGTAACTTAAAATGAATAAATTAGTAAAATAAAAAAAATAAAAAATTATTTGGCCATCTTTGAAGCCTATGTTCTTCTTGAATAGCCTATGTTAGGCCTATAACTGACTGCTGAAAGAATGTAACTCTGTATGTCTACAACAACAAATGTGCATTGAATAGTGCAAAAAAATGTGGATGAACCCACAACAAATAAATAACTGTCCTAGACATAAGCCTACTTCACATATCGCGCCTAATAAAGTGTGTAAAGCGCGGCCGCGTCGCTTCCTCCTTCTTTTGCAAGCGTTCGGGAGCTCGCGCTTCTGTGGTTTCTGACGATGAGAAAGGGACAGCAAGGGATAAATTGATTTTTAGCCCTTGCTTTAGCTTTACTACTAGATATATTTATGGAGATGAGACATAACAACCCCCCTGTACAGCTATGATCAGCTGTTCGGCTGAGATTTCCATGTTTTGTTACGGAAAGGTCGAAGATGATCGGTTGGTTCTTGTCACATGACCTGCGGTGCGCTTGCGGCATTCTGAAAAGTTGAGATGTTTTCATCTCGCCACGGCACAGGCGCACCCGGAAAAAACAAGCGCGCCGCACCGCATGCGCGTCCCTTCCGTTTTGCGCGCGGTTACCGCGCACCTACATAAGATATAAAGAATATGCGCGTGGAAAAGACGCGATATGTGAACGTTAAAACATCATTAAAAACGTCATTGTTCAGCAAAATTTATTCGGCCTTTTTACTTATTCGGCCGAATACCGAAAGTGCTTTTTTTGGCTTTTTTCGGCCGAATAATTTCGGTTGCCGAACATTCGGTGCATCCCTAATAATCATATGCTGAAGGAAATTTCTGGATTGTTAAAGATTAAAAGAAAAAATAACAAGAACCGTACAGAACTGAAAACCGTGACCCTAAAACCGCTATACGAACCGAACCGTGAGTTTTGTGAACCGTGCCACCCTTAGTTGTCACGTAAATGAATGGCCAAAGTTTTGTGATTTAAGTTGAAAATGGTGTCATGTTAACAGCAGCTCATCAGACCTTAGTGTGTTTTATATTGATATTACTTGTAAAATTAGTAGTATTTTCATCTCATCAGTATTATTATTAGTTTTTTTTTAACAGAAACACTGTTCTGTTAAAGTGACAAATACATGGTTTGGTTACCATGTCCTAGTTCTAGTTCTGATGAATACAGTTCTATGATAATAAAAAAAGGTGTATGTTTTAGTTTAATTCTTTTAATTTTCCAACATTTTCTTCTTTGATAGTCCTTATTGCTAATACAAACACCTCACAATACTTAAAAAAATATATATCTGGTACAACGTCCGTTAAATTCTGACTTTGTCAAATAATTAACGTAAGCAAACAATAAAATACAGTCCAGGATGAGCGTCAATAACACCAAATGTCATGGTGTGAAACCTGTGTCACATTTGATAAAAGACTAATGTGATATTACATGGGATAATTCCCAGTGGTCTCAAGGAGCATGATTCATCAGTGCATGTTATTCAAAAACAAAGAGTTTGTTGTCATAATTGTTCCTTGAAATGAATATCTAGCTTTGAAACGACTTTTCGGCTGATATAACCACGGTCTCCTATAATAAAAAGACGCAATGTTTTGATATGATTATGTCTTTAGCATAGGTGTTTCCACCACCTCCTGCCCTTTAAGCTGAATGACGTGGTTAAGGCTCTAAAATGCTGCTCATTCCTCAAAACAGGCTCTGTGTCACTTCAACTATGACACAGTGGCAGCGCAAGTTTACCTTCAGCCTCGACTCCTCAATAAAACCAGGTAAGAGTTAAAGCGCTTTTTCAACAACATTACCTTATTCTCCTGTCCCCAGGACCATATTCTTGGAGTGTCCATTCCAAACATTTGGAAAGGATTTTGTCCAGTCACAATCAAAGCGATGGCAAGGAGTTTGAAATAGGAGATGAAGTTTCCTAAGTATCTGCAGAGGAAGACACACGGCGAGTTAAGTCAGGACTAAACCGCTGTCTGACAGAGGGTCCATTCCAAAAGCTCTGGAAACACACTCACTTGTTGATGGGTTTGGGAGGGTAATTCTCTCCCTCGATTCGGATGTCTGGGTACAGCTGGCTGATGGACCGGGAGTACTCCTGGAACACCTTATTGTACCCTCAGGATATACTGAACACAAAAACACAGTTAATGGCCGTGATGAATCACTTTAGAAATGGTCATGAATTTGAAGTCAACATGAAATTAAAACGAATTTTTTAAAACGTTGTGTATCCTCTCTCTGGTGAGGGTCTTTTCCAATCATTTAATCCTCTTACACTTTTGAGTGCCACGCCCACATCTCAACATCCAATCAACAACCGGTACAAAGAAGTCCCTGCCTACATTTATTCTTCCTCAATAATACGTTACACTCAGATGTACATTGGAACGAGAGAGACAAAATCTCGCTACTTCCGTTTCAATCCAACTTTAAAATATTGATGCCTAACAGGGTTGGGGAGTAACAAAATACAAGTAACTAAATTACGTATTTAAAACACAAAATTGGAGTAACTGTATTTCATTACAGTTACATTTTAAATGGGTGGTAATCGGATTACAGTTACATCGGAAAAGTATTTTAGATTACCAAAGTGATTACTTTGTATTTTAATGTCATTTATTTCATTAAACAAATTAGTTATTCTCCGAAACGAACTGTCTGCAAAATCATCCTAATTCACATTTCTGCTCATAAGTTTTCAGTGCATTTGAATCATTTTAACAAAATAAGTGGGATCATAAAAATGACAAATTTATTTAATACTGAATAAGCTATTTCACATAACCGATGACTGAAGTTATAAAAATTGAGTCCCTTGTAATTGTAAAAAAAAAAAAAGGTAATTTTGACTTTTTATTTCACAATTCTGACTTTTTTCTGGAAAATTGCGAGGTTACATCTCAATTCTGACTTTTCTCACAATTCTGACATTTTTCTCAAAATTGACAGTTTATAATGAATTAATATAATTGCAACTTTATGTCACGGAATTCTGAAAAAAGTCAGAATTGTGAGATAAAAACTCGCAATTGCTGTTTTTGTGTGTGTTTCAAAATGATTAGTATTTCAAAGTACTCTAAAATATTTAGATTAAGCTACTAAACTTGAGTAATGTAACGAAATAAATTTTAAAGCATGTATTTTGTAATCTGCAGTGAAATACATTTTAAAAGTAACCTAGCCAGCCCTGATGCCTAATGCCTACATTTATACATCAACACCTATGCAACTTCATCGGTTAGGATGACAAAATGCGTGAACTCCATTGGTACATGAGGTCATCCAATCATAACAGAGCTCATTTACATATAGAAGTCTTAAAGTTGGCATGAAGCTGAAGTTGCAACATTCTTGTCTTCCCTATTGTGACATATATATGAGAGATAAACAGCTTGTCAAACTAGAATAAAAAGTAGGGCGGGAATTGATTGGATGGTTGCAGCTTGCTATTGGTCGATCTCATATGAGTGACAAGTTGTCCCGCCCTCATGCCAGTATAAAATCATCAGAGAGAAGAGACGTCACTGCAAGGGGGAGAAGTTATTTTGATTTAAGATTATGAGAGCACATGAATTTTACATATAAATCATTTATAATAAGTGCTGCAATACGCCATAAAATTAAGAGTTGCGAATTTGTGTGCAAAAAGAGAATAGCATAAGATTATACATGCTCTTAAGAAAATGCATTGCAAGTGAGAACCAACTTTCTCTTAACTAACAATAATCAACACAGCTTTATCAGAAAAAAAAAGATGAAATATTCAATTAAAGTCTAATATGTTGCTCTTTTCTACTGTATTTAGATATTTTGTGCTCTAACAATCCATACTACCTTTAAGCAGCTTCATTGTAATTTGCTGATTTCAACATTTCACGTTAAGACACGTGACTTTTCGCAGCAATGATATTATCTAATGTACACACATATGTAAGTGTTGTAAATGAAGCTTTAAGATTATATTTAACGTCACGTGGTGGATTGACGTCAATTGCGGCGCTTGACAGTGACAAAAGTGTCCAAGTTTATCATCAATTCACCCTCTTTATGGTGTAAATAAACTTGTTATGCAGGTTAGGATTGTTTTATATGCATTTAAATATTCAAATACACATTATCTGTTAACATTTGTTAATACGGCAACGTTAGCCGTATTAGCTTAGCGTCTCCTGTGGGCTTTAAACAGAGAGTGAACACTCAATAAGTGTCTGTGTGGGGTTTCTCACCAGAACTGGAACTTGAGAACCGGACCCGTGTAGAATGTGGGTTTGTTCGGTCTCTGTGAGAGTATGTCGGGTCCGGCGATGTCTTGTTGAGTCATGCTGTTGCGGCCCACATAAATATCCCTCAGGGTTACCACAGTAAACAGCAGCAGGGCCGTTAATATACCCGTCTGACTGTACTCCGCCATCTCCGGCCCGTCCACAGCAGAACCGAGCCCACAGTTCGCCTGCTAACCCCGCCGCCGAACGAGCGCTACTGCTACACAAACGGAGTGATTCAGGGTAAAAACCAATGACTAAATCGGTTTCAAAATAAAAGTCTCTCACGCTGAGTCATGATGGAGAACGTGTAAACAGCGACATCTACTGGTGCCGTGTGTTATCGAAGCGTAAGAACGCCATCCTGTGTTGATCAAAGGAAATGATTCAGACTTTATAGATTCAAATTCAATTATTCAAACGCGTTTTAAGTATTATTGATAAACGTTTTTTAAAGAGACAGCAACAACTTGTTTTGCATTTTAAATGGCACAAAGAAGCTGATATAGTGACAAAAATGACGCTTTTAAAGAGATATATTATTTATTGGCATTGTTATGGACATCTTGAGCAATTGCAAGCAGCAAATGAATTATGAGTTTAACTTTAAAATATGACATTTAAATAAAGAACACATTATTCAATACGTATGCAAATGCCTTTTTGAATTGTAATAAATAGCCTACAAAAATAAATTATATTTAATGCATTATTCATATATGTTATATTTATGCTGTATTTTTATTCATATAGCCTATGGAGAGCCATTGTTGATCTCTGAGAGTACACTGAGAATATATGTTAACTGTAGGCACTTTGACTAAAGTTTCATTTCACTTTTAAATTCCGAGCATCAGTCTAAGTTTCTATTTTATTCATTTGATCATACAACCGATTCAAGAAGCACTCTGCAAGATTTATTATGGCTTTTCCCACTTGTAAATATTTAGTACAGTGAAAAATGATTCCTTCTGCATCCTAAAAATCCATCCTCCTCTCTTTGCATTGCAAATTCATCTGTTAATCTTTTTTGCATTTATTACAACAGGATTATCTTTGCATGCTGTTAAGTCTATAAGTATTGTTAATACTGTCCTCAATAAATCAATGGATAATGTATGCAGAGCAGGATTTTACAAGCATCTGTGTCTCTTTAACAGCGTTGTGTAGTGCATTCATTTGATCAGCTCATCCTTTTTTCTATGACAAATAAAATGTGAACTCCAATTGTGGCTGCTGCTTCAGGATATGTGAGATTTAATTCGGTGCTCAAAACCTAAAGTACATATTGTGACATGTCACACAGCATGTGATGGCATAAGACAAATCATTAGGCTTCATCAGATATAAGGCTAAAACTATTGAAACCAGAGAATTTTCTTATGAATCTGAATATATTTGAAACCACATAGAAAAAACTGCAACTTCTTCTGTCAAACCAAAAGAACTGAAAACAATAGGCAGTGGATAGAGGTTATGATGACAAAACACAGTTTCACTCTCTTATTCCATAATCAACAGTTTCCACAAACACTCACACTGCCATTCCGTTATGGCAAAATCATTATTTTCTGGTTGTTTTAAAAAAAAAAAAATGTAACAATCATCAACCTTTTGTAGATATGAGCCTTTACGCATTTGGAAGAACCACTTTAAATACTGCTACATAAAAAACAGTTAGACTCCTTGCCAAGATGCGTGGAAATGAGCATGTGGTGAATTATGATTGGCATTCGATTAGATTAAGCATTTTGTATGGTCACTATAGTTAATGCTAGAAAACGTTTTAATAGTTCCACAAATTGAATGAGTTTCAAATTAGAAATATTTTTGCATGGAGAAACAAATGAATATGTTTTAAGGCAATTCAAACATTTGGATATTTGTAAAAAAAAAACTCTCATGCAGTGCTGAAGGGTTTGGAATCCATGTGCAGTTCCCAGACATCTATGACCTTAAAGGGTTAGTTCACCCAAAAATGAAAATTCTGTCATTAATTACCCTCATGTCGCTTTCCAACGTAAGACCTTCGTTCATCTTTGGAATCTGATGGCTCGATCTCTATCGCCAGCAAGGTCATTTTCAACACTTTCAGATGCCCAGAAATTATATATAAAACAGTTCATGTGAGTATCCATAGTATTTTTTTCATACAATGAAAGTCAATGGGGACCAGCAACTGTTTGGCCACCCTCATTCTTCAAAATGTCTTTGTGTGTGTAGTTGGGTGTGGGTTTCAGAGTAAATGATGTCAGAATTGTCATTTTTGGGTGATCTGTCCCTTTAAAGTCGTTCAAATGTCGTTCTTTGTTCATCTTTGGAGCACAAATTAAAATATTTTTGATGAAATCCATTGTCTCAATGAGGCCTCCATTGCCAGCAAGGTATATAAAACATATAAAACAGTTCATGTGAGTAAAGTGGTTCAACATTTATTTTATAAAGTGACAACAATGCTTTTTGTGCACCAAAAAAACAAAGTAACGATTTTTCAACAATATCTAGTGATTTCAAAACACCGCTCTTCGAAGCTTTACGGATCTTTTGTTTCGAATCAGTGGTTCGGAGCTCCAGAGTCACGGGATTTCAGTAAACAAGGTTTCGTCACGTCATAAGTGTTTCACAATTTCAATTCTTGAACGAACCGAACCACTGATTCGAAACAAAAGATTCGAAACGCTTCGAAGCAGTGTTTGGAAATCACTAGATATTGTTGAAATGTCGTCATTTTATTTTTTTTTTTTTTTTGGTGCACAAAAAGGATTGTTGTCACTTTATAAAATAAAGGTTGAACCACTTTACTCACATGAACTGTTTTAAATATTTTTAGTACCCCACCTAAAACTGTTTATTACCTTGCTTGCAATGGAGGCCTCACTGAGACAATGGATTTCATCAAAAATATTTTAATTTGTGCTCCAAAAGAACGACTTTAAAGGGACAGATCACCCAAAAATGACAATTCTGACATCATTTATTCTGAAACCCACACCCAACTACACACACAAAGATATTTTGAAGAATGAGGGTGGCCAAACAGTTGCTGGTCCCCATTGACTTTCATTGTATGAAAAAAATACTATGGAAGTCAATGGGGATCAGTTTAGTTATCCACATTCTTCAAACAATTATCATTATTATCTGTGTGTTTATAAGAACAAAGGAACTCATACAGGATTAGAACAACTTGAGAGTGAGTAATTGATGACAGAACTTTTGTTTTTGGGTGAACTATCCCTTTAAGACCATCAGCCAATGATGTCAGAGATGTTATGTGCAGATGGATGAATCCAAATAAATGTGACAGAACCAAATAACAAATGTCACGTCTCTTCAATCCTTTAAAGGTTACTTTCAAGTGGTATTTTGCATATAAATTGTTTGCTAAATTAAGCATGAGATATCAAAAATCATTCTTCTAGACACGGCTGAAATATTGAGTGAACCTTTCTAGCTCACATTATTTTCATGATGTCAAAAATGAAGCATACTGTAGGGTCATTATTATTTTTTTCTTCTCATTTTTCCTCACCAGAAGTCTTAAAATAACGCACCTCATGTTTTACTTTAGAGTAAACTACTTTGTTGTAATTATAAAATAATGATGATTGTCAAAAGATTCTATTTATACAATATTATTTTATTTAAGTCAGCAAAAATTAAAGGAAGAACAACGTGTTACTTAACAATAATAATAATAATAATAATAATAACGATAATATATTAAGATATTGTTTCATCATTATTCAATTTCGAGGGAAATGTGCTTAATTGTCATGAAAATAATGTCACAATGCAAAAGTGTCATTATTTTCTTCCTCATTATTTTCTTTCCTTTGATTTTGAGATGAAATACGACCCAGACATATTCTTGACTGGTTTTGTGGGATTTTCCAACAAGTAAGATATCAAACAAACACACACACACACACACACACACACAGAAACAAGGATAGTTCATGGAGCAGCTGTCATAAAGTAACTAAAATTAGTTGCAGGCACATTCTTGCATTGTGAATTATCGTCAACGTTAATAATTTCACAGTTTAAGGTCCTCAGCACAGGCAGTTACTCTTAGGATCGGGCTGGTGCGTCAGCCTCACTCTGCCGTCTTCTCTCTCCACGTCTCTGTAGATCAGGGACTTTTGGGCTTTTAGACGGCATGCCAGGCACATGAAAATAGAGTCCACGTTCTGGTTCTCCTTGGGATCTTTGGCTGATGTTTCAAAGAGTAGCATGTTATGGGAATCGGCAAACTTAAGGGCAGTGTTGGAAGGGACCTGGATCTGGTCAACTAGATCGCATTTGTTTCCCACCAGAACACGAGGGACCGAAGATGACACCCCGTGCCCGTTGCACTCCTGAATCCAGGTCTTTAGGTTCTGGAATGAGGCCATTTTTGTGACGTCGTACACAAATACGACAGCATGCACGTTGCGGTAGTAATGCTCCACCATGCTCTTCCGAAAGCGTTCCTGGCCCGCTGTGTCCCATACTTGTACCTGTTAGAGAAGAAACAAGACAAAAAAATAATTTCAAGGTTGTAGAGAAGTTAAAGGAGAAAAGTAAACAAGCAACTAATAAATCTACTTTGGACAAAGGCATTTTTTAAGCATTCAGGGTGTGATGCTAAATTCAAATGATTACTGGTGATAGCTTTGACCTTTACTCAAAATTGTATATGACTGCACTCTTTAAATGTCACAGTGCTTCTTCTTTTCTTTTTTTTTTTTTTTAAATAAATTTGCTCAACATAAAGATCATTTTAGTGTTGATGGCTCTGGAATGTTTATAACAGGCTTGCTTAGACAGATGTGTATCTTTCTAAAAAATACATTAATAAAAATTTGATCAAAATGAATATATCAAAGGGGTAAATAAACTCAACTGATTGAACACATACACACCTACATGTATACACACACTGACAGACAGACATAGACATGCGTGTTATCTATGTAATGTGCCGTGCCCTTTGCACAAGTCTATTGTATTGAGATTTATTAATAACAATAAATGAAAATACAAGATATTGTTGAACAATATCATAAGCAATCTATCTGGCTTCAAGGGTTAGTTCACCCAAAAATTAAATTTCTGTCATTAATTCCTCACCCTCATGTCGTTCCACACCCGTAAGACCTTCGTTCACCTTTCGGAACGCAAATAAAGATATTTTTGTTTTTTTATTTTATTACTATCCCCCATAGAAAGCATCGTAATTACAGTCATTCAAGGTCTAGAAAGGTACTAAAGACATCGTCAAAATAGTCAACGTGTCTACAGTCGTTCAACCTTAATGTTATGAAGCGACGAGAACACTTTTTGAGTCGGTGTTCTCACATAGAACCTGGAAGCGCAAAAAGTATTTGTGCTTCGGAACATTTCCAACGTTAGTCATGTTAATGATGTTTTTACTACTTTTCTGGACATTGAATGACGTAATTACATTATTTTTTTATGGGAGATTAAAAAAAAAACTCTTGGATTTCATCAAAAATATCTTAATTTGTATTCTGAAGATGATCAGAAATGTAATTTTTGGGTGAACCTTTTAAGATGGTCGCTGTGGAACATGGTGTTTTCTAGATGGTCGACTGGCAACTATATCCAAAACCAGCTTGATCACTTTCAGGGTTGGGGAGTAACGAAATGCAAGTAACTTAGTTACGTATTTAAAATACTAAATTTCATTACAGTTACATTTTAAATGGGTGGTAATTAGATTACAGTTACATCTGAAAAGTGTTTTAGATTACCAAAGTGATTGCTTTGAATTTTAATGTCATTATAACAGCAATTGGTGATTCTCTGACTCTGACCGTCTGAAAAAGCGGAGTTAAGTTTCATGTTTTCCACTGTTTTGTGATAGTTGTTTGTGAGTCATTTTATAATTGTAAAAAGGTCACTGTATCTTTTTCTCACAAATATTTTTTTTCCCTCACAATTGTGAGTTTGCATTTCACAATTCTGACTTCTTTTTCTCAAAACAATTGCAAGTTATAAAATCAGCATTGGGAGATATAAACAGCAATACTGACTTTTTTTCTTGCAATTGTGAATCTAGTATGCGAGTTTATATGACTTTTCTCAATATTGCGATTTTTTATCTCACAATATAGAGAAAAGTCAGAATTATGAGTTTATCATAATTTTGACTTTGCTCAATATTGCGAGTTTATATCTCTTTATAACTCGCAATTGCAACTTCCCATCACGCAATTCTGAGGGAAAAAGTCAGAATTGTGAGATAAAAACTTGCAATGACCTTTTTTGTGTTTGTTCCACACTTATTAGTATTCCAAAGTATTCTAAAGTATTTAAATTAAGTTCCTAGACTTGAGTAATGTAACGAAATGCGTTACAAATGACTTTTTAAAGCATGTATTTTGTTATCTAGTGAAATACATTTTAAAATGAACCTACCCAGCCCTGATCACTTTATAGTGACATGAACATCATATCTGCAACATATCAGCTTCCACCAAACAATGACAGTTTGGACCAGCAAATGACCATCTCGTACTGAGCAAAAATCAGTTAACATTTTCAGCTACCATCTCAAGATGGAAATTGCAGGTGTGATTATAAAATCCTTGTCTATTTTTTTTTTAAACATGTCGACACATTATAGAATATAATTTGAGTCGTGTGAAATGAAAGGCGAGAGCCAACGCCTTTGATACAACATGCGATCAGAAAGAGGCATTAATGCCAGTACCAAGAATGTAAACATTGAGCTTCCTCATGATGCTGTTGTCACACGTCCACCCGAACAAACACACAATACAACCGAGACATCGGCCCTCGGGACGAGAACAGCCCCAGACAATAAATCCCACCTTTATTTTCTCGCCCTCGATCTCCACGGCTTTCTCCCTGAAATCCACGCCGATTGTGGCTTCAGTCTTACAGGGGAAGGCTCCGCCGGTGAAGCGGAAGGTTAAACAGGTCTTACCCACATTTGAGTCCCCGATGACAATGATTTTAAAAATGCGCGTCTGCACACTGTGATCTAGAGACGTGCTCAGGTCTAGAGACGACGTGAGGTTGGCATGGCGTGAGTTGGCTGTTCCTTCTCTGTTTTGTGGGAATTCATTTGCCATAACGGTGAAATGATGTACCGAGCCTGGTGCTCACTGGTCCGGCGGTGATGATGATGATGATGATGGTGGTGGTGGTGGTGGTGATGGGGGAAGGGATGGCAGATCCACTCCCTTTGCAGATGCAGAGAGTTTACAATTGAATGCAGTAGCCTTCTATAAAACGCAATTAAATGAGTAAAAGAGCTGGAAAATAAATGATGTGTGGAATAAAAATGACAACAGTACGCTGGTCAGATTTAAAGGGACAGTTCACCCAAAATTCTGTCATTATTTTACTCTCATGCTGACCTTTTTGAAATTATTTGGGAAGAATCTCTATGCAGCTCTTTTCCAGACATTTCATAGTCGGTGTAATAGTTTTCAAGAGCATTGTGTAAATTGGTAAACTATTTAGCTTAGGCTACTAAATCAAACACCAAACTTAATGTGAACTTTTTTTTTCTGAAAGTTTTAACAGAAAATTGATGGAAAGCTGGCCTGCATGTGTCTTACTTGGACAACATTCTTCCATATGGATCAATTTCTGTTCTGATCAAAACAAGTCTGGGCAAACTACTGAGTAGGCACCAATCGGATCAAAGTATTTTTCAGTATTTTAAAAGTACACTAAAGTATTTTGATAAAATATGAAGCCATTTTCATCAACTCTATCAAATACAAATGACAAAATCCTATTTTATAATTGAAATACGTATTTGAAATACATGTGTCATAAATACTGCCCATGCCTGATCACATCTGTCAACAAAATATCAAACAAGTGTCCAAAAAGAACTCGACTCATGCTCTAATGATGCAAGTCGCCTGAAGTAATATGATTGGTTACAATGTGAGAAGCAAACGAAAACAGAAGTTGTTATTGGCTGAAAATACCCCTCTGCGAAACTCTGTTATACGCATTTTTGTTCAGATTCAAAAATAGTATGGTAAGGTTTGATGACTTTGTCTGCACTTGTCAATTCTTGGATGTTTTATAACTAAGCATGACACTTTTCATTTTCAGTCTCTTAACCATATTGTATCGCTCTTTCATAGCTCATAGATTTATGGAGTTCATTTATCTATTCATTTAGTATGAATTGAAAAAATATTGACAATTGTTAATATACAGTAAGAATATGTCACCATAAAACTAATGTGTATAGAATAGCTCAGATAGATTGGCCTTGTATGAATTTAATAAGAAATGTTTGAGTTCATCCTGAGATTTGACTTTTGTTTGCAGATTTTAGTATCTTGGAAAATCTATTGCACAGGTTGTGTCATTGTTGAGATCTAGATTTAGAGCAGACAAATCAAATAAACACTGAAAATGTCTCCATTTAATATCAATGCAGTCTAGGAGATCATCTCACTTCCTGTACATTAAGTACTATTGCTAGTAGTGAGTTGGAACAAAAAGACCATAAATCAGATTTTTCTTTTTTATTAGCCCAGTGCGGCAGTAAGTATTTTACACAATCGTGATCTTGTATCATTTTTTGTATAGCTACCACACCAATAGCAACATTTGTACCATACATTGCCCCATTCTGCTCTGACAAGGCCATTTTGTTCTTATGCACTAAAGAATGCAAAAAAGTCAACAGAAAGAACATATCAGACAAATTGCAGACATTCTTGAATTTTTTTATGTACAGTTTATGTTATAAAAAGGTATGTAAAATGATTGTTAACTCTGTGGAATATTTAAATATGTACAAACCAATACGTTTTATAAATTAAATACAGAATACAAATGACATCTTATACTTGGGACAATGAATGGGCAGATCCAAAGCTAATAAACCATGACTGTTTTAAAAAAGTACAACATTTAACAATGTTGATGATGGTATTTTTAAGTGCTTTGGTGCACTTTATATATATACATTTTTTTTTCTCTTTCTCTCAGAAAGGTGTTCATTATTCCTTTGTTCTATTGCAAAGCTAAGTGTTGCATTATCTAATGGATTTCTGTCTATTACTCAGATGACTTGAAGGTATGTTGCTTTGAAGTCAGTTCCCAAGGCATTTCTAGCATTACATTTGTAAATCCCTGAGTTCATGAGGCCTGGGTCCTGTATGACCAAATTTCCCTCCTCTGTCATGTGAATTCCACCCTGTGCTGTGAAGCGACTATTGGGTACAAGTGTGGTACGTCCAGGCAGAGTCCAAGAAATGTCTGGTTTGGGTATACCAGCAGCTATGCAATTGAGAATCACAGGAGACCCCCTGTTCACTCTGGTTATTGAAGGCGGAGCATGAGTGATTTGAGGTGGAAACACCATAATACTCACTGGATAAGACAATGTTGATGACCCAAATGTGTTTGTGGCTTTGCAGGTATATGTTCCTCTATCAAATTTGGAAGTTTCTTTTACCTGGAGTGTGCCGTTAGATAAATATGTCACTCTTCCAATAACTTGAGGCTTGTCCAAGACCAGGCCATTTGGAAGAGTCCAGGTAATTGTTGCCTGAGGCCAGCCATCTGCATTGCATGGCATATTTAGAGTCTGCCCAAATGAAATCTTCATTGTAGCAGCAGTACTTCTAATGTGAGGCTTCTGTCCAGGTTCTAAAGCGTAGCGCTTTTCTGCTTGTCCAGCTACATTTTTGGCCAGGCATCGATATACACCTTTGTCAATAACACTTGATTGCGTAATGTGTAAAGTCCCATTTCCCAGGTAGTGAGAGAACCGTTGAAGTTTCATCCCTGGATTCAGTGCTGTCCCATTGGGTAGAATCCAAAGAAACTCTGGCTTTGGTTTTCCTGTAGCACGACACTCCAAAGATATGTCATCACCATCTGGTTTGAGTGGAAGAACTTCTATGTTTGGCACTGGAAAGCTCGGCTTCTCAGCAAGTGATGCGACTTCCAGGTCAACTGCTAGACTTGCTTCCCCCAAGAAATTCTTGGCTATGCACAGAAACCGACCTTCATCAGTCTTTCGAATGCCCCTCAATTCAAGAGTGCCATTCCTGTGGACCTGGAACCTACCTCCCAAATATGGGGTGGGTAGAGACATGCTATAAGGTGTGGTCCAGGTGATCTGTGGCTCAGGCATACCCTCTGCTTTGCAATCCAGCAGGAGTGTCTGGTAATACACTGCTAAAACTTTCTTCTCTGTTCGCCCAATCTGTCCATTGATTTGTGGCCCTTTAACCTCAACTAGAAGCTTCACATTCTTGATGTTATCTCCGGCTGGGTTCCGTGCCACACAGGCATACTTTCCCTGGTCAGCCAAAGTCAGTTTTTTTATGATGAGTGTCCCATCGTTTAGGATTTGATATTTGACCGAAGATGAAGTAATTATTTCATTCCTTGGTGAGATCCAGATGAACGTAGGTGGTAGAACACCTGTAGCATCACACTTCATTTGGACTGATTGCCCGAAAGGTGCCCGCATGGATACCGGCTCTTTAGAAGGTATTTGGGGTGAGTTTGGCATCACTTGTACACTTACTTTCATTGCATCCTCCCCCAGGGTGTTCTTAGCGTAGCATGTATAATTGCCTTCATCCTTTTTCCCCATTTGTTGTAACAAAAGAGTTCCATTCCCAAAGATGATATAGCGACGGTTACGGGTTCCACTGTCATCTGACTGGAGGGCATTGTTGATCATGGTGCCATCTGGGAGGCTCCACGAAACTTCAGGGTCTGGAAGGCCTGAAGCTACACAGTCCACCAGGAAGTTGTCTCCATTAGCAACACTTTTATGTTGTGCCCCAGTGTTCTCTATCTTTGGTGGCCTCATGAGAACCTCTACTTGGAACAGCTCCATGTCCTCACCATTTGGTCTTTGGTACATACACAGGTAATTGCCTCCATCTTTCTCAGTCAGTCTCAGAATTCTCAGAGTGCCATTGGGGAAAGCAGTGAAATGCCTTTGTGGACTGAGAACAAAAAGAGAAAAATTGTTTACATCTTTTTGTGACAGCTGAACTCTTTCATTGTAATTAACTATGACAAAATAAAGGAGCTCATAAAATTCTTCTTCTTCTGGCTGCACACTGCAATTTCTTATCCCTGTCCTTTACAATTGTTACTTGTCAGATTTTGTCACATGAGTCTGGTGGTATTTTGCATAAAAGCTATGACATCCATGCTTATTCAGACTGTGCGATACATCTACAATTTTGGTCATGATTGACAGCGCTTACTGGGCAGTCCGCATCCATTCAAGGGTGTGTTTCCCTGTGTTTCACTGTAGTATTATGCATCATGGTACAAACTAACTAGGTAATCACAACTGTTTTCAGAAACTGTAGTAACACTGTTGTTTGAACCACATTGGCTCATAATATAGGAGTGTCTACTATAGTATCTACTAATTAATAAATTCAAGATTGCAGTTAATGTAATATTATTATAGTTTATCTAAATCAACAAACAACTGAAAGCCTTTCTTTTCTCACATTAACAATTTGTATTTAAATGCCACATATTGTACACATGTGGTTCATTCAGTCTGCAACGTGATTTTTCTGAAATGCTGCTGTAAAGAACATGGCATTTGAGGACTAATGTTTAATGTTTGGGTTTCCCATCAAGACAAACTCTGAATGTTGACTTCGCACAGCTTTGTTTGAGAGTTAAAAAAAAAGAAAGAAAGTGTTTTTTGTGGAGTACTAATTGTTCAGAGCAAATATACAGTAGTTGTTTAACTTAATGTGATTGAAAAGGGGGATTGGTTCTTCATTAAATTGTTGCAGCTGAAGTCTCATTGTCCATCACCGGAACTAAACTCGTTTACTGCTGTTACCGGAAGCCAGTGATTAAAGTTTAAAAGGTTATCCAAACACGTACATTTTTCATACAAAAACAAATCATTTTGCTTCAGACCACTATGGATTATTTTTATGGTGGATGGATGCACTTTTTTTGGTCTTCAAAATCTAGGTACCATTCACTCCCATTATACAGCTTGGAAGAGCCAAGATTTTACATTTTACATCATTTAGCAGACGCTTTTATCCAAAGCAACTTACAAGGGGAGCAATTAGGGGTTAGGTGTCTTGCTCAAGGGCACTTTAGTCATGGTATCAAAGGTGGAGAGAGTGCTGTTTATTCATAATCCCCACCTTCAATTCAATCCCACCGGCGTGGGAATCGAACCGGCAACCTTCAGGTTACAAGCCCGACTCCCTCACCACTAGGCCACGGCTACCCACGAGCCAAGATTTTTTTTCTTTTTTTTTTTTAAATATAACTCTGTGTTTGACTGAAAGAAGAAAATCATATACATCTAGGGTGGCATGAGGATGAGTAAATTATGGGCTAATTTTCATATGCCTGTTGCATAGCTGACTGAGCATTTGAAGTAGACAAATTGCCCTTGTGTCCCGCTCAGTTACTGTATTGTCTGTATCAGCAGGGGTTGTTTGGGCTGAGACAGACTGCTTGTTTAATCTACACCAGACATTGTTTGAATTCCACAAGTGATGAAGTCGGCCTGCTGTGAGTTTGAGAGCGTATGTCAGTGTGAGTAGTGAGGACCAGTAATTGCTCAAAAGAGAAAAGTAAAACTCTTAATAAAGGAGAAATGACAATACAGCTGTGACAGCTTGACTTAAATAATCCTACTGTTGGGTTGTTATGAAGGTGAAACATTACTTTTTATTAGAAGAAATGTTCAAATCCAGCTAGATAGAATATTTATACTTTAAGCTTGTATTCAATATCATAAAACATGCTACCTGTACTGATGTTCCAGTATGATTTTAGATGGCAGTCTCCAGACTGTACCTCTGTGGGAGCCTATGGACTCTGGACAATGCAGGAAAACTGTGGATCCATATGTTGCTGTGACACTGTGTTGCTGGTATAGGCCTTTCCAGGGGCCTGGAGCCTCCTGCCTAACATCCATCTGCACCGTTCTTTTAGCAAAACCCACTGGGTTGGTTGCTGAGCACTCATACCTCCCTGAATCATTGGGAGTGACATTCTTTATATAAAGTGTTCCATTTGGGAAAATAAATATCCGACTTCCAATAAACTGTGTGGGCTTCATTTGTGAACCATCAGGGAGAATCCACTTAATAAGAGGGAATGGCTCTCCTTTAGCAGTGCAATCCACATATACGTTTCTTCCAACATTCATAAACATAGTCTCATATGACATCTCAACAATTATTGGAGGTAGAGCTGCAACACGAATGTGGTATGTGAGTGTATCAGCTCCTGCTGCATTGCTGGCAATACACTTGTAATCGCCTTTATTGGAAAAGTTTGCTGAATAAATACTCAGCGTTCCATTTGGAAAAAGAGATATTCTTCTGTCAAGTGTACCAATGTCTCGCACGAACGTCCTATCTGGAAGAATCCATGAAATCTGAGCTTCTGGTTTACCCAACGCAATACAGTCCAAGCTGACTGGGTTCCCCAAAAACACTGAGACATCTCTAGCTCTTGAACTCATAATTTTTGGAGGCTGAGTCTGGACAACAAGGGTAACTACCATGCGGTCAGAACCAAATTTGTTTTGAGCTGTGCAGAGGTACTGGCCTCTGTCTTGCAGCTGGACATTCTTAATCACAAAAGTCCCATTTGAAAGGACCTCAAATCTCTGTCCAAGTTTTGTGTTGGTCTGAATGGTTGCACCTGTAAAGTAGTTGGAAAAAAGAATTCGGTATAAACATAAAGACACTAATCAAAAAATGATCAACAATTCAGTTTGACACATTCTCAGACAATCATACTGTACTGTTAGGTGTCCTTAACTACTGTCTACTCATATGAAAAAACAAGTACAATGTACTTACTGTGTTCATATTATATTCAAAACACTTATGCTGCTATTGAGGTGGTATACCGGTAAGGGTAGGGACAGGTTTGGTGGTATGGTTAGGTTTAAGTTGCAATTTCAGAAATGAATTACAGCGGTAGTTATATATACGTATTTTAAACATTTAAAAACATTTAAGAAGACAATAAGTTCATTGTATCAAATGACATCTAATATAAAGGGGGGCCAAATTATGCATAGCTCTCACAATGGGGTCTTTCAGATTTTTAAAGCTGCTTGTGAACTTCCAAAACAGGAGTATGGAGGGTGAACTCTAGGACAAGACAAATTTATCTGTTATAATGTATATATATTCGAAAATGTACCTGTATGTTATGATCCATTTAATGTCACAAATATGAGTGTTGTTTTGACAAATTCTCATTACAAACATTACTGATTACAGCCTTTCAACCACTCGATCAAACACAAAATTACTGTTTATTTTTATGATTAGTGATTACAAATATTTCTATCATCAAATAGCTTCAGCTATTTTCATAATGAGCGTAAGCTTCTAATATATTTTCGGTTGCACTCTAGAGTCACTCAAAAAATGGGCAATTGCATGCAGACCAACCTCTCTCACAAAGAGAAGCTGCAATAATCATTCTGATATAAGAAGTCTGTCTAAATATTTTTGAGTTTTAATTTCAATAATTATACACCAAGTGAAAACTGTCACATGCATGTTAATTTTGGCAAATATAGTGGGCCAAAGAAATGTGATTCTACCTCTATGGCCGTCTTAGATCAGTTTTGGTCTTAAGCACTCTGAAAGGGGTTCTCATCTTTCATTCAGATAAATGCACCCACAAAAGTTTTGTATTGAAAAATCACCTAACCTGTTGAAACTTTAGTCCACGAAACAACAGGTTTGGGGTCCCCAGATGATCTACAGGACAAGAGCACATCTGCTTCCGCTAGAGCAGATACAGTAAGAGATTCAGCTGCTGCGATCCTGGGTTTGATGCCACTGCCCATCAAGTTTGGAAATGGAATGGCAGTGCTCAATTTCTTTGCTCCAACATGACTGTAGTGCCAGCGACTACCATATGGTATGCTTACTGTGGAGGGTGGTTTGTTTGTGTATGCTAGTATGGATGGAGGAGTCACAGGCTTGTAGATGCTTGGGACATTTGGAGCTTGGTGAGGCTGTGGGGTGGGATGATATGTCTTTGGCTTAGAAGTGACAAATTTTCCCAACTGGGCTTGTCGATATGCATCAAGCTGTGATTGTCTATATCTGCTTCTGAGCCTGTTGAAAAGTAAGTGGTCACGTACACGAGACGAGCTAACATGTGGAGCTATGGTCCTCGGAAAGGAAGCTATTGCCGGCCCAGAAATGTAAGCAGTGGGCTTTGCTGTTTGAGCGGTGATTTCAGGCCAATTGGTAACCCCTGAACCCCTGCCTCCTTTTTGTAAGAAATGCCAAGTTTTGTCCTGGGAGTGGTGGTGCCTTGAGCTGTGAACTGTGGGCCAGAAGGGAATGCCATAGTTCTTGGCCCTGAAGGGAGACTGAGTGTAGGGATGTGGAGTAATTGAGGTTTGTTTTTTGAGTGTATTCTTTTGGATTAGCCAGGGGTGAATAGGTACACCTTCAGGATGCATTGCCCAATTGTAAACATTCTGTTGGTTCACATTAGTTAAGGTTGGTTTCTGAGTTGTTTGTGCTCTTTTTGTCTCTGAAGGATTTATAATGCTGGTTTGTAGATTAGGGATGGCTGTTGCTGATATCTGCCTTGTCTTATCGCCATTTGGGTGGCTATTAGTTATAAAAATTTTGTCTCTGTTTTCATGCCCATACCTGTTGGGGGCAAGTGTAGAAGGAACTACTTCAGTTTCTTGCAGAGGTGTTGTACTTAGGAGCTGAACTAACTCGAGATGTTTTGTTATGTTAAGCTTAAATTCATTAAGCTTCTCATTATTCTTTAATGTTGTTATAGGTACTTTAAAAGGATATTCTGTGACTGCCATGGCTAAGCTTACTGGGTAACGAGTAGGAGAAACTTCTAAAATCATTGATGTTTTGTTTTGGGCAGGAGAATAAGAGTTAGCGGTCACCGTCTTGACTGGAGATTGAGTGAATGGTATTGGTGTAATGGGAGCTAGAGTGAAATTTGGTCTCTTTGGACGTGGTCTACGTGATGGAGGCCTACGGTGCCTATATGGGAATCTTCGTCTTTGGTTCCAGATGGAATTGTTGTTAACCCTTATTTTCTCTTCTATTGTGTGTCTGTCTATCTGTTTGACCAGCTGTGTCTCAGGTTTAGGTTCCGTTGTTGAGTCTATGTTTACTAAATTGAAATCTGAAATGTTAGAATCACTTGTCTTGTGATTTGATTTTTCTACCTGTGTAGTTACTTGTTTTACGTGCTCACTGTGGGGTGGCGGTTTCAGCTGTTTCACATTGAAGCTTGAACTTATGCTGGTACTTCTTGCTGTAACATCTATTCGAGTAGTTTGAATGGTCTCAGCTGACAAAGGGATGGTGGTTGTGGCCACTGAAGTCTCTGTCACTGTTTTTGCAGTTTTACTAGTTTCTGGTTGCATTGTAACTGCTGGTACGGTTGAGAATTTAGCATTAGCTTTTGCAAGAATCTGCTCCCAGCGGCTGGGGTCAAGCTCTTTGACAGAGTTATTCGGTTTTTTCACACTCTCCTTTATTTTATTTTCTTTTGCATTTTGTCGGACAATGCCACCTTTGTGTTTTCCACTGACCCTCTGAGGTGTTAGTTTAGCAGTTGGTCGTTTGATTTCTTCATATCCTGACCCTTCGCTGTCCTCACTCTCAAAAAGCGGTAATTCACCCTTAGCTACCTTGACACCTTTTTGTGCTTCTTCTTTTTCCCCGGTAAGAACAATTAGATGAGACAACATATCAGCCCCATAGAGGTTAGCTGCTAAACAGCTATACTCTCCAGCATCATCGTAAGTCATTTTTTTGATGATCAAAGTGTTGTTCTGTGACACATACACCCTTCCTTTCGTGCCTGATGCTTTGAGAATCTGATTGTTTGGTAGGTACCAACTTGTCTCAATTGGATGAGGAGACATTACTAAACAGGGAAGACTAAGGGTGTCCCCATTCTCCACAGATATCTTCTTTCCATTTAAATCACTGGGACTTAAGAGACGCATCTTGACTATGAGTCTATAGGAGACGATGTCTACATTAGTGTCTGTCCTCAGAAAGCAATAATAAAGTCCAGAGTCTGCTATACTTGCGTTTTTGATTACTAGCCTGTAATTCTCCAGTCTTAATTTATGGGAATCAGTTTGATCCACTGTTGTTAAGTCTGGAAGCATCCACTCCACAGGTTGATGCCCTGTGCTGAGCACACTACAATCCAGACTGACTTCAGAGTGCTCTAGTACTGACTGGATTCTCCCTGGGACTCCTCTTTGGATCATAGCCCAGGAGGAGACCACATCCTCCTCATCCCCTCTTCCAATAATGTTCTTTGATATAAAAGTGGAGAAGTTGAGCACCAGTTTTTTAGTTGTTGTTTTGCGCCTGTTCAGCTGAAGGGTGACCCTTGGTTGTAAAAGCCAGGCTGGTTCAGCCATCAAATGTCCTTTGAGTTCTGTAAAATATGGGGATTCCTCAGTTGTGGCTTGAGAGTATTGAAATGTCACCTTGGAAGAATTTCCAAGTCTGGTTCCCCGTTCTAAAATTGCCGGGCTCTCATAGTAGTAGGCAACTAACCTCCAAAGATTCTGAAGAGCATCTCTATCGATCTCACACTCCAGCAGTGTACGTAGAGTCACATTTACAGCAATCTGATCTGTTCTCCTCACTGGCTCCCACACCATGGAGGTGTCTTCAACAGGGCGTGTTACATTACAAGCCACGTGTGCTCGATTCCCATGGCTGTCAGAGAGAATGAAGGTCAGGTGGCCAAGTGGACGCTCCAAGTCCTTGATGTAGGGGGAATCTGGCTCCTGATCTTCCCACACGCTACTCTCTCCAATTTTTAGAGGGGACTGAAGGGAGGGTCGGTCACAGGTGAGCTGATTGGCTGAAAGCTGCAAGATCTGGCTGTTATTCAAAGGCTGTGGTGAGGCACATGCAGCACAGTTGCCAGCATCTCCAGAGTCACGGTCCTTTTTGCACTTAATAACTCCTAGAAAGAGCGAGGGATAGAGAATGTTTCAGTAAAAAAAAAAAAACGTTCTTTTGTTTGCCTTTAAGTTATATGCAGTCATTAGAAATGTACTCATTCAACCTTAAATGCAATGTTATGGACACTAGGGGTGTAACAGTACACAAACATGGCAGTTCAGGACCAACCTCAGTACAGCAGGGGGGAGAAAACTAAACATAAAATTTCTTCTTTTTTTATTAAACAGTGGTTTATTGAATAATTGTGTCTGTCTCTATAACGTTTTCTTTTAACTAATCTCAGCTAATGCTGTAAACTATACAGGGAGCCCTTTCTGTCACTTTACTATAATATTAAAGGTTACAATTAATAACAGATTATATCTAATTAGATACATTTTATCTACAGATTAACAGATTATCTAATTATTTTTAGATATTATAATCAACATTCAAATAAATAAACATGCTGCACATAAGGCAGGTTTTGCATTCTAACTTCTAAATCGAATTATAAAATTATTTTTCAATTATTTTTCTACTCACATTCATTTTTGAAATGTAATCATTTACACAGTTGCTTGTTTTCATAACAAATTAATTGAAACATTAAATAATTAAGACATTACTAACAGGTAAAGTAAATATGATGATTAAGCTAATATTGTGCATATTTTTAGTGAAATGCTGTCGACTAGGGTTCATTTCTCTAGTGAACTAACATGCTGTAGACAGTAAATGACTTGCCTGAGGTCATTGTAATGCTACGTGTATTCAAATTCTGAGAGAGTGGTGCAAAGGTTGGAAAATACAATTAAGGTAGTTTCACCGTCATGATTTTTGTCCCATTCCAAGAGCCAATGTATTTGGCAGTCACAGGCCCAGGGGTTTCCATGGAGGGATAGGACTTCCAGCCTGTGTAAGTGCTGCAGAGTTCCAGGAAGCAGGTATTGTAGTTGGTTGTCTGCCAGGTGCAGGTGCCGCAGTCCTGAGCTCCAAAATGTGCCCAGGACTGAGACAGTAATAAATGTGTGAGAGTGGAGGTCCTGCAGTCTGTTCCCCTCCAGTTGCAATAGTTTCAGTGATGTGAGTCCATTGAATGAAAAGGGCTCAATGAAGTCAATATGGTTGTGGTCTAAATGAAGCCGTACAAGGCTTGTCAAGCCCTCAAACAAACTGGGGTCAACTCTTTTGAGTTTGTTGTAGCTCAACTTGAGTATCTGTGCCAAAAAAGAAAATGAATTACCCCAGTCATGTCTCATTAATATTTATGTAGTTTTATGGGAAACTAGAGGCACAGAGATGCTATAGTACAGTAGATGAATAGACTGTGTTTAATGTACAACTCATATAACCTTAAATGAATATATACCTGGAGGGAACGGAGGTGGTAAAAGGATCCAGAAGACACAGAGGAGATATCGTTTCCATGAAGCATGAGCATTTCCAATTGCCGTAGGTTCACAAAATCTGAAGACCCAATCGTGCCAATGCTGTTATAGCTTTGCAGTAGACATAGAAGATTATGGAAAAAAATGTTATCTTAAGACTCTTTAGTTATTGCATACCCTTTCATTTAGTAAGATGCATAGTAATCAACGCCAATTTTGGATATCATTTAATTAATTCTACTGGATAAACATGCATGCACAATGTTGCCAAACAAGAAAAAAAATAAAATAAATAATGGAATGCAATGACTTTTAACCAACTGGTGGTTTTAGGGCATGTGTGAAGTCAGTTCTCCTCTAGTTTAAACAGGTGTCCTGTCATATTAACAACAGGTGTAGTTTAGTCTTCTAAATACTACCAATGGTCCTTTAGCTGAAAGCTCAAGCAAAGAACACAGTAGCTTACCCTAAGTTGAGTCTCTCTGTGTCCTGGGGTAGGTTTCGTGGGGCAGAGGGGAGGTGACGGAAGGTACAATGCACTTCCTTAGGGCTGGGGCAACTGCAGGACCTTGGGCATGCGTACAGGCAGCATGAGGGCAAGATGAACAGCAGATACAGAGCTGCCAACATCAGGAGAGTAGGTACACCCACTGGAGCCATGTCCCTCTCATGCCATTATCTGATTCAGGAACAGGGTGACTGCAAAGCAGTATTACATCACATATAGTACAATGTAAGCGATTTGTTAATACAGATCGAGTCTACGTCACTCGCAAAAGCTAGAAATAACTGACAGCTAATTTATGTTGGATTGATGTTGAATGTTTCCTAGAAGCTGTTTTAGTTGCCATGTGACAATACACCTGACGTCTGATGACTCATAAACCTCTGAGCGTTTTGCCCATGCCTGACTGGCACGTACTTGCAACATATTGTTAGTCTGTCATGCATTTCATTTGAAAGAATTACAGAGGAACTGTGATTCAAGGAGCATCAGTTTATACATTACACATCTAATTTAATCAATTCAAATAAAAATGTGGAAGAACTTTGTTTCACTAAATAATTAAAAAAAAAGTTATGTATTAATATTAATCTTTAGACACTGTGAAGTGTGACCTAATTTCACTAATTATAATTACTTCATATATTTATGATTTGTTATTGTACTTTAAAAACTATTAAATTGGTATGTTATTTACACAAAAAAATTATTCAAATGTTGTTTATCTCAGGAAGAGCATTGCAAGGGTTTCCTACCACAACCTGGCAACTATTCCACACTTTAATTAGCCTACACAAACTACATTTAAGGGGAAGAAGACAAGTGTTACACTTCCTAAATACAAGCATGTTTGGATTGCGAGACACAGAAATGCCTGTTTTGCATTTTTATTACTTTTCTGCCTGCTTGGGTTCGCTTAAATCTGCTGTTTAGTGCAGAGCGGCCAAAAAGGTGAAACGTCAGGCATGATTTATTCATCTGACGGAGGCCCGATGATGACCCATGATGACTCAGACCATTTTGGACAATTTTATTCTCGCCGCATTCCTGTCCCTTTCATGCTGCGTCCAGCTGCTGGTAGGATAACTGCTCTATTTCAGGATACTGACTGAATGAATATTTACATGGGCCTGTAAATAAACCCAACAATTTACAGACAGTATTTTCTGGATTGGTCTTTGAATGCATTATTATTGGCCTAAGTGTTGTTTCACACCCTACTTGCACAGAAACCTACTTGCACCTCTACACTCATGTTTCACATTAATATTTCTCTTTCCTGCAGGAAGGATTTAGTGGCAGCTTATGCAATAAAGCATAACCATACGTTTACTATATCTTGCAAATGATAGGGTCTCTAGTAACATTAAAGTTTTATACAAATTAGTTCTGTTTTGACTTTTTTGAGGGCATAATTTATGTTGAAATTAATTCAAATTGAGCTTTGGTGGCTTGAATTACTGTGGAATACAGGCTGATTGCCCTGGATCTCAAGACTGATTCCCTTCACTTTTAAAATATTAACTAAATTCATACATAATTATATCAAAGCTATTTAAAAGATCATCAAACCTCAACACTTCTTTTGAAGTTAACTTTTGCTCAGGCTTCTGTTATGTTTAATATGCAAGGTCATAAGTCAAAATTGATTTGAATAGGATAAAACTCAGATTCTAATGAAACCACTAAGTTTCCCCTAATGTCCAAGGGGAACTACACTGAACTATTCAATGTGCACTGAAATATTTATGACCAAGAAAGTTCTGAAGGAAAGAAATGGCATGCTATTTGTGATAATTAGATGCTGAGACAGATCTCAACTTGAGTACCTTGGAACAAATATCGCGTCTTACCTCAAGATTCCTGCTGAGAAAACGTTACGGGTGAAGACAAAGTGTGTAATTGTTTGCAGATGACTTGTAAAAGTTCCGTAATTGTGTTTATCCCTGTACTTGACTGAGCAGGAGCTGTTGTGAGCTCTGAGTGATGGAGGCTTATCTGGAGAAAGTTAGACTTCAGGATCAAATACATCTGGAGAAGTGCTTTACTCCCACCTACACTCCTCCTCTGAACTGGCCTGTACAGGGGGAGGGAATGCTGGGAGACTTGGCTTTCATCCATCCCCTCTCTTCCTTCATTACCTGCGCTTCCTGATCTGCATCTGAAGTTGTTTCTTTCATGATGTCTCTCTTTCTCCTAGTGCCTTCACTTTGCTCTCTTCTAACTCCACTCTTCTCTTTCTCGTCGTTCTGTTTTTTCACTTTTGAACACATATGACTGTGTGCATATAACCACATGCTCACCTCAGTGTGCCCCACTCACACTCCTTTTGGGTTTCAGATATTCACTTTCTGTTTATCATTCCCCCTTCTGTTCTGTCTCCAGCTGTTGTTCCATGAACTTTTAAAAGGCCACGAGAGCTTATTTTCTAAAGCATAATTAATGCATGAGAGACTAATTGCCAGTGACAAAAAGTATTGTCTGCGAAATATTAATCAAATCAACTAGTCATTGAATAAATTTACGTGAAAGAGTATCTCGAAAGTTCACTGTCAAAAAGGCACAACATAATTGTGATAATTTCGTAACCTTGGGTAAAAATGCTTGTCAGGTTCTAGGCTCAAAACCAGATTTTCGTTTTTACAAACTGAAGGACGATTCATTTTTCTGTGGTTCTGCTTTTGTTTGTTGCAACAACAGAAAATAATTTGACTTGTCCCTCAGCAATGCATTTACAATGGAAGCCTAGGGGGCTGAAATGTGAAATTTCCTCTCCCTCTCAGGTATTCTTACAGCCAAAGCTGACAGTTTTACATGCTTTACATTATCATGGTGGCAGACAAGGTGCTGGAAAAAAGAAAAAGAAGAGAAAAAAACATCTAAAACCTGCCTGAGCTCAAACTAGCTGAACACCAGCTTTGCCTAGACCAGCTCAAACAGACAAGCCAAGCTGGTTTTTAGCAGGGGTAAGCGATGATTTATGTACAATGAGCTTTTCAATAATCCCATAATATTTGACTATACTATATTTGAGATAACGTTTTTAACTATATTTTGTGGTAAGTCTTTTGCTAATACACAAAATGTTCACTACAACATACAAAACAACCAGCCTAGAGTTTTCGCTACAATTGATAACCGTCTGAGACACAAGATGGTGCCAGTTGTATTTGTATGAAACAAGAGAGTGTGAGGTTGTATACAAAACTTTCACTATTTCATACATTACTCTACTAATATAGTCTTCTGAATGAGTGAATGAAAACCAGTAAGCGAATTTCCACAGACACCATCTTCTGGTATGAACGCTCGCAGTGTGTCAGTATTACAACGGTTGCACACTCTTTAGTTTGCAAATGAAGAAATGCACTTGATGACAATGGTTTCTGACACAACAAATGGCTGTCTCCTCAAATAGTGCAATATATTTTACGAGGTGGCATTATCGTATGAATTCGATGTCAATCATACGCAGTAAAAATATGATATATAAGTACATAAAATAAAATAACACAGTTAACTTAAAGGTCCATCTCTTGAGTGAATGATTCAATGACAAATACATTTTTTTTTAACAGTCACTATTTTGATATCTTCCAAAGGCATCAGCGTTTATATATTAACTTTAAACTTTTATCACAGCATTTCTGTGATAATTAGAATATTTGTAAAAATGGAAATAACCTTTTCATACATGATGGTCTCTCTGGGTCAGCGGCAGCGCCAATGCAGATTTGAATGTTCCGTTGTGATTTTGTCAAAGGTTTAAATGACATGGCCGAATCGTTGTCATTTAGGAATGAGATCGCGTGGGGGTTTCAATCGAGATTGTGATCTTTTAATCATTAACTGTGCAGCCAAACTGAAGAGTAAAGAGATCATACGAAAACATACGAATTAGATTGTGATGGACAGGAGAAGCTTTGCTTTGCAAAATTATTCACTGTTTTGAGGCTTTTGAAATACCACACGCTGGTTACGTCTGCTGGTCAACGGAGAATATTTGTTTCTCACGTGGATATCTGTAAAAATAGATTTGCATGGCACCTCCGTGATAAAACTCATGCGTTCAGATGGCGATTAATTCTCGGCGGAGGAACAAGGATTCTACGAACCCGACAATGCGCTGCTCACGTGGTCGCATGATTGTCTACTGTAAATAAAATGTAATAGGCTATGCTTGAAATAATATGAATGAATTTATATTTAATTTAATAATTTTAATTTTTTTATAAAATTTCAAATTTTCCTCTTTCTCGTTTCGCTGAGGTGGAGCGGTGATGAAATATTGTTCTTGTAAATACTTCCCAGCGTTTCAGTAATAAAAGTGTATGTGAGGCGCTCGTACAGTGTTCTGTTTTGAATTTGTTTCCTCTTGAAAACTCAGAGATGTGGATTCGGATGGCAATTAAATTACGACACAACCTTGGCGATTGTCAAAAAACAGTGGGTAAATTGGCTGGGGATTTTTACGCGGGTGGTGGGAGAAAAAAGACATTTTGGATTCGGACGGCAATAAAATCACAGACCAACCTCTGTAAATGTTGAAAACACCTTACATCCCAATGATAAACAATCTAAAGTCCGAATAGGGCTTGTGTCAACACTATGAACGGTGAAATGATCTGCAGCAGTCAGGTGGTACAAATAAAAGCTCTGTCGTTTACGTTCATTAATATTGTAATGTTATGTGAGGTAATTTAACGCCATCTCTCATGACGCTTTGCAGAATCTGCCGTGTGCATTCATGTGTTTTGAAGGAGGCTTTGGAGACACTTCTGGAGGGAGGGTGGGATCTCATGCTTCCATGCTTTCAAAGCTAACTTGCTATTGCTAGCATCTCTGAAACTGCTTACCCTATCTTTAACTACTATTATTCCTTTTAGTTATACAAATGTCTCATTTAAACATCTACAAATCTATAAACATGGCTGTAGGCTATGTTGTTGACCTCAGTTCAGTCCCTTAGTGTTTTCATTTACTCATGATGAACGGACTGATATACAGCATTGCCGCTGATGACAAAGAATATTAGAAATGATCTGACCATGATTGACTACAATCAAGTTTCCCAGTGCAAAAAGTAAGCAATTTTATCACACTAGTTTCTAACACTTAATGCTATGCTTCAAAAAAAAATTATGTTTTGTAATTTGTATCCCAGCGAGTTGCATTTCCCCATAGAGAAATTCAGAGGAAGTGCATGTGCTTGTTTTTACAAACTGAAGGACAAGACATATTTGTTTCGAAATCGTAGCGATCAACTTGTATTGAACCTGGACAAAAAAACAGGGTTTTTGTCAAGCTGTACAACTGAATTAGCACTATTTTAGGTCTTTTGAACCGAATGAGAGGTAGCACTTATCTCACGGGTCCTATTAAACAACAGCCCAAACTGCTAGACCAGAATACCTTGACTGAAAACCCACAAAAAGGTATGTTCCAAGATCTATCTATCCATCCATCCATCGAATATGTCTCTGAACCTGACAACATACTTGCACTCCACATTAACACTATACATCAATACATTCTTACAGAGTCACATTAAATATCACAGCTTTTCTCCATTGTGGCGTCCTGTCAGTGTGTGCCCATCAATAAGGCTGCATTCCTCCCTTTCTCGCACCCTGTGAGACGCATATGGATCCTTCATTTTGTTTTCTTTTCACGATCCCCCCGCTCTCTCTCTCTCTCTGCCGTCCTCCAACAGCGGGAGGAAATGCATGCTTTTCATCATTCCAGCCTTGTCTCTCAGCCACAGCTGGCAAATTAATTTAGCTGCTTTCTACACTGCAGCTCAGTTGAATTTGAACTCAGAGCATGGAGCCAAAACAATCAGACATTCGAGGGAAACCTTGAGAAACCTTTACCTGAGGACACACAGAGCATTTCAGCTCACTGTCTACCTCCTAGGTAGGCTAAAGAGATGCCTGAAGTCAAAACTGGGCCTCCTAAAAATGGGATTCATAGAATAACAAATAATAGCATTCATGACTCAAGCTGGTCTCTTGCCATGTGAGTTATTATGAAAAAGCACTGCTTAATACTGCAATTGACATATTTTCGACACTCAAGGGTTGTTTTGGCAATCAAACAATGTTAAACACACTAAAGGAATGTTAATTTCAAGCTTAGACAGAAATACAGGGAAACGAGAGCACTGAAGGAAGCAAGTGGACTGTGAGCACTCTCACCTTACTGGACAAACTTATGTTACATTTCCAAAAACATTCTTCTTAGCACTGGGAAACAGCTTTAGACTTCAAAATTAATACTACTAAAATACTGCATGAGTAATCAGGGCTGTGCCAAATGGGGCCCAATAAGGTCTTCTGTGGCATATACTCATAGGGTCTGGAGAGGGGTCCATCCATAAAAAGAAGAAGAAGAAGAAGAGGAAAAAATACGGAAATTTAATAAAGACATTATTTTATAGGGCCTAAGAAGTTTGTATCCGTAAGTTCCATAAAACAATGAAACGGTAAATGTGTGTTATTTTTTATTTGAGCTAAGAACAGCTTGAGGCGCCCTGTTGGTGGCTGGAGAAAGGGCTTTGCATAATATCTCATTATACAACTCATTATACGCCAGAATAGAGGCAAAGAGCACTGAGAAATTCAATCACAGCTAACTTAGTGAACCGCCTGAAAACATGCTATTTTGAGCGCAATTGTGTGATTGGTGTTTGGACTGTTTATCCGATGGAAATGCGGTGATATAACTAAGCATTTTTGTAATATTTTAAAATCGTATTCTATGTGGTTTTGATTTTCGGAAACATATTTAGAGAAATTACTAGTCTCAATAATCCAGCTCTACACTTTTTTTTAAAGCAATTTGTTTTTGTTCTAATGATGACAAATCTGTGACAAAAGTCTCTTGAATATGCAATGGATTTGAATAAACTCTTAATTCTCAAAATTAAACTTCGTAGTGTAATTCATTCATCGCTGTTTATGATATGGACATGAAGGATAACTGAAATCATATGGCTTAGGAGAATCAGGTCTTGACATTATTCACTTATAAGCTGTTTCAGAACTGCTTTTGTTGAATGAGAATCACAATTGGTAGTAAATATATGGTCTGGAAATAGCTGTACTTTGGTGTGGGTCCGTAGACTAACAATGCGAGTGAGTTTTGAATGTACAAGCACTGCCGCAAAAAAAACAAAAAACACAATTGCCTCTCGATTCGATGGTTGCGTCCTCATAAGGCTTTCATATCTCGACTGCCATGACATCAAGCTCCGCTGAAGGCCATCTCAATTTGAAGGATCCTTGAAAGGCATGCTTTGTTTTGTGTCCTTCACTCTGCTTATTTTGAAGCATGTGTATTTTGAAGGTGTATCCTTGTCATCCTCCAGTCACCCACAACCCTTTATACATTCCACTTCACAAAAAAAGACTTTGTCCAATTTCATTTTGTAATGGAATGGAATTGTAATTCACTGTATTGCATTAATAGACAATCAGATAATATGATGATTTCATAGTATTTTTGAGGTCAGAAATCTTTATGAAACTTTTTTCTTGTAATTGACAAGCACAGAATTCGAAGAAAAAAGTCAATCTTTTTTTCCCTCGGAATTGTACTTTATAACTCACAATTCTGTTCACAATTCGCAATTGGGTGTTATAAAGTCAGAATTGCAAGGTACAAACTCACGTTTGACCTTTCCCAAAGACAAGCCATGGGCTCTCATGCCACACATCATGTTCTCACACGGTGAAAAATACATCCTGGATCAAAAAGGACATTTAATTTAAAATGTTGTCATTTTTTAAAGAAGTTTCAACAATAAATACCGTATAATGGCTCTTTAATGTGTCGTGACTCATGACAGATCGCTGTAGCTCCTCGTGAACCGATCATCTCTTCATACTAATTCATTTATTGCATCAAATAAACATGAATGAACATCAGAAGGAATGTTTTAACTGCGGTACACACAATCAAGTTTTCAAGTTTTAGTACTTTACTAACTCCCCTTACTGCTTTTTCGGGAAAAATGGCGGATTCGGGGTTATGATTGGTCAGATCGCCTGTCAATCAAACTGTTTGCATAGGGTAAATTCTTACAAAAGAAGTCAGAATTGTGATTTATAAACTTTTTTTTTTATTATCTTTTTTTGCAATTGTGAGATTATAGCCTGGTTTCACAGACAGGGCTTAGGCTAAATCAGGATTAAGTCTCATTTATATTTAAGTAGCTTTTATACACATACCCTAGGAAAAAAAAACATTACTGGTGTGCATCTTGAGACAAAACAATGGCTCTGACATAACAACATATGTCAGTTGCTTTCAGTTAAAACAGCTCTTGCATTTTTGTGTAAGACTAGCTTAAGCCTTGTCTGTGAAACCGGGGGAAAGTCACAATTATCTTTTATTTTTTTTATTTTGTGGCTGAAATAAGCTTCCATACAGATCAATGATAGTTAGAAGGAGTTTATTGGCCAGAGTGAATTTTTGCGAAAAGTTCGCTTTGGCATGCTGTTTTGAATTCCTGAAACAAACCCCAAATGTACTTTGTTTTGGCTTCATTTTGTTAGAAATTACATCCCACCAGTTCGTTCTTCTGTTTCACTTGAAATATATCAGAGCCTTTAGGAACATTGCTTGGTTTTTGCTCTTTTCTTTACATACTTGCCTCTTGAGCCATTGCAACATTGCTTGCATATCACTGATCATTACACAAGTTTATTAATATGGGTGAACAGATATTAACACTGATATTACTGGGTTAGCAGATATCAATTACTGGTCTCTGCAGTTAATAAGGGACAGAAAGAGGTTAGTACTGAGGATACATAGTTCAGTTTGTGATTTGTGGTGTAGGCGGATGGTGTGGGCAGCAGGGATTGAGCCAAGTAGCCTCTGGCTGCCACCAAATACAGATCTCAGATTCCTCCAGCCTTCTCTGCTCATTAACCAGGACTGAGCATGATACCCATGGGTGCTGAACTAGCATGGTATCCTGTGCTTGAAATCCTAACAAACCACTGAGAAATGGCTCAGCTAATCACTGATATATATATATATATATATATATTATTTCCCTGAGGAAGCTGACTGCATTTGTACTGAAAGCTTTTTAATGTGCTGGTCCAAGCTCACTGTGCGTAACCAAGAGCCTTTCTGCCCTTGCTCTCTTATGCACGCTGTTATTAGTGCTGGTACTCGGATAGTGTTCCGTTCTAGAACCAATCAGCTATATGGAGCCTCTGTTCTTTGAAGCTCTTTGAGCCAGAATCAATATACCTTGAATTAATACACTGTTTGTTGTTTAGAAAAGTGGCTGGATGGATCAGATATGCTAGCTTTGATCATAATAAATACATTTTAGATTCGGAGATTATATGTTAGAAGTTGCCGTGACGCTTAAACAAAACTTGTGTTGACCAAAACCTGTATAACTTGAAATTTAATTTGAAATAAATTATTGATCATAAAATAGCATTATTTTTAATAATTAATGCTATTATTAGTAGAACTGGGAAGTTATGGCCAAACTAATATCTGTGTGTGACGACTTTTCCCTTTATTCTCGCTCTATGATTTGTGTTGTCAAGTGCAAGTATAATTTGGCTTTGCAAATAAAATTGTGAAGTGAAACATAATGCATTTTACATTCTGGACACAGAATGAAAAAGTTTCTAGTACACTGGCAAAGAATTAAAATTTACTTTTGTAACTTTTTGCACTCGTATTTTTAAAGTAAATTTTACATATCATCTGTGTCACACTTTCAGGCGTGAGTGCAGGCAGACAAACAGATGGCGAATCAGATGGAGAAAAATCCATCGCCAAGTTTAATCCAAACAGGCAAAGTAAAGTAAACATGACCAGACAAAGACTAGTGAACCGCAGGAACTTAAATACACAATGGTGATGAGCTGAATGATAAACAGCTATGGTGAGAGTGTCCATGGTAACAGGTTGTGGCAGGAAAATCAAAACTAAGGAACGCAGGAACTGAATAATTACGAACTAAAAGTCAATGAACAACACTAAACTAACCAATAACAACTAAACTGGTGACACTCATTTTTGAAACTTGAAAAAAAGTTATACAATTTTACATTCATTGTAATGAAAAATGCACAAAAACACCATTTTCAGTTTTTATATGAAAGAGGTATTTTCCACATTTAACTGTGAGAAAATCAAAGGCATACAATAAAATGAGCTTTCAGTGAGAATGTGTTTGTGTGCATTCCCAAACGTTTCTAATGGGTGAAATTTGTCACATTTGCAATGTGGCATTTTTGACTGCAAACAATACAAGAGTGATTTTTTTTTTTTTTTTTTTTGATATGTGTGTGTACACATCATACCATTTCGAAGATGTTTGTCGGCATAGACATGTAGCGTTTTTTTCTGGCACTCTAGGTGGTGCATTAGTTGTGTTACTACGATATTGCTGGCATTTTAATCTAATTGACTGCTTTGGTAAACCGAATTGATAATTAAAGTCATGTTTGCATGTGTTTTGTATTAAGATTTTTTAAGGAGTCATAGAGCAGCTAACTGTATTGTCTTTTAATTCACGGTTACTCCGTGGTTTTCGTTTGGGCATTTCCGGTGAACCATTTGATCATTCTGTACCTGCTGTACATCAACATAAAACCATCAATGGTTAACTTTTTAATGCTGTATTTATATTTTAGTGCAGTTATAAAAATTAAGCTAATGAGAACAATTGACATTTTACCATCACTTTACATGTTATTTTTAATGTGATGACCTCAAACATTATTTGTTCATCCTTTTGAGATTTTCTCCGTTTGTTAAACCGAACGTTTCAAGATGTAGGAAACCCAACATTTGATATAAAACGCTTTCACTTAAAAATAAAAAAGATGTTAATTACCACTATAACCAGAAGGTGGCGGATATATTAGCTATTTTCTGTAACATTCATTCACTTTAGAATAAATTTTTATGATTTTTAATCAATGTGAAGCCTACAAAATCTCATGAAAAACAATAACTTTTCTTTGAATGAATGAATACCGTGCCCTCCAGTAACGGCAGTCAAAAATTCAAATTAGGAAAATATGATTGTAGTATTTCTTATTCCTATTTAAAGAGACTGTTTGATTTGGTTTATCCATAAATGTTAACTAATGAACATACTAACATTATTCATGCATGAATCCATAATGACTATCATAGTTAAAGATAGTTCTTCATTGGTTCATGTTTTCAATAATCATTAGTTCATGCTGAATTAAGTATTCAGGTTCATACACCCTTATTTTCCTGAATTTGTTTTTTCTCTGTAGTATTTACTTCACCACAGAACCATTTTCATTAGTGTTTGCCACTTTAGATATATGCCATTTGTAAAAAAGCATCTATTAAAGGTTCCTGGAGACACAGGAAACCAGGTCGCCGAGGCCTAGATGAGAACATACAAATAACGACCCTGTTTTGAATAAAAGCGTGGAGACCCTTGGCACTGAGCAATTATTTCCTGTTTGTTTGGCTGCAAGTTCAGTTAATGTTTCGTGGCTTTCCCTCGATAAACAGTATTTAGTCACACACTGCTAATAACTTTAAATTGCGACCAGATGTGTGATTTCCTCTGAGCCACGACCTTTATTACTATAATAAAAACAACAGACTATTTAGAGATTACTTGAATCATTTTCATATCTACTGGTTGTTTTAGTCGTTATCAACTGGAATAATAATACAGCTTGTGACTTCCTGTCATAAGTGCAGCCAATTATTTCATCTCTGTGTCAAATTAACTAAATGGATATGATAAAGCATTCAGCAGCCTCTAATATTTCTATTTATTTACTTTGTCAATTTGCAATTATAATTAGTTCTAATGAAAGCGTGAGGACCTGCATCAGGTTCCGATTTGAAAACATACGTCCTTACCAAGAGAGCCCCTCCAGGGCCTCTTTGCATGAGACACCTTTCATTTTACTCTAGGTTTCACTTATCGCCAGCAGTGGAGAATCAACAGTTTAATCAGCGAATTAGACCAGAGACTGCTGGACAGCGTTATTGGAAGAGACACTCTTAGCCGTGGGCAATAAGCACTAATAATTCACTACATTCTCAGTGAGGACCATCCATTACACTTCTACCAGATGCTCATTAATTTCCATAGAAGCGATGCATCATCAATTCTATCTTCTCTCAAGTGTGTGGCAAGTTCATTTACAACCTGTAGAAGTGTGGAAGGGGAAAGTTCTCCAAGGGGTTGATGGAAACAGCAAGTGGTATTTATAGCCATCCAAACAAAGGGAAGGGGGATTAATGGCGATGTTGTGAGCAATTCCGTGTGATAAAGAAGATGGAAGAACGTCCTGAGGGGAGGCCAAATTGCTTGAATGCTCTGTTAATATTTGTCTGCAGAAGACACGAGAATGAATGCTTCTGTGTTTTAGTGGGCTTCATTTCTCTCCATCTTTTACCCCTTCTAAGAGATTTACTTTGTTTTCAATAAATCCTAATTAACTGTCTTTTCTGTGAATTATATTTATTGATCTGCATCAGCAAGTTTGAGGTTTATCATCATCATGTATTATAATGGAGGCTTTACTGTGACCGAACCGTAACATGTAACGAATACATGTAACATTACGCCCCAACATAGCACAAAACGTAATTAATATTAATAATGATAATAATAATAATTCCTTACATGTAGATAGCGGGGAATCTCCTCAACCACCACCAATGTGCAGCATCCACCTGGATTTTGCCAAGGCAGCCATATTGCGCCAGAATATAAACCAGTTTATTGGTGAAGAGAAGACAGAATGATGAAGCCAATCATAATATGAGGATGATTACCTTAGCTTTATGTAATCCAACATTTAATTTATTATTTTTGATATTCTGTTGGGCACTGCAGAAATCACACACATTACCTGTAAACGAGTTCCTATGCGCTACAAAACAAAAGAGTTAAGTTATGTATTTTGCTTTCCAATTTATGGTTTATTGCAGTGATTCCCTAATCCTGGAGCCCCCCCCCCAACACTGCAAATTTTGGATGTCTCTCATATCTGATACACCCATTTGAGGTCTTAGAATTGTTTCTAATGAAAACACAGTGGATGTTAAAGAGTGGACTCATTCAATCCCACAAAGCACCGCAATAATGAGTGTATACTCAACGGCTAGAGAATACCCATAATGCACTGCGAGAGTCGCGTCTGACCAGAAGATGGCACCTGCAGCTGAATCGTCCATCGATCCATTTTCCAAACCGCTGGCCCAATGTTCAATGTTCAAGAGTTCAAGATAGATCTGTTCATCTTACTACTGGAGCTATAGCCAGTTTGCTCATTTTTAAATGATTATTAAACAGCAAGTACAAACTATGTAAAAAGCCCTTCCAACGCACTCAAATTCACCCCCTAAAGTGAACTACATTATGTAGGGAACAGTGGATGAGGATATAGGGGGTGATTTCAGGACCAGGGACCACTGGTCTGAGGTGGATGGTGGAATCATTCCTTACGCTTGGATTAACAACCAATGAGCTTGACATAACAGATGGTTTTGACTTTTTAACCTAAAATCCTCAAATGTGACAGCAAAGTTCGTCAATCATGGGGCCTCACAAACACACAATGCATAGCATCCACATCTCATTTGCTGCAACACGCATTGGCCCATTTTCAACAAGGTGGTTTGGTTCCTCTCTTGAAGAACTAGGGAAATGGAAATTTGTATAACAAAGACCAGCTGTTGGTTCTTCTCTCCTGGCCAATGGACCCTAGCCAGGACGACAACTCTTGGCATGATAAGTCTGAGCAGCTGGGGTGATCTGTTGAGCATTTCCAGAAGAACATAATCCATGGCCTGATGAGGCTGCTGGGCTGTCATGCTCTTTCCACCCTTACTGAGCTGCCTGTAAATCTCTCTGGGATCTGGGTCCCGTAACTCGCCCTCCCTTTGCATATATACATAACTTTTGATATTTGAGGATCTTTAGTTGAGAATATGGCCAAAAAGCCAGACAAGTTCACTTAAATATATTATATTTTTGTTGTTGAAAAGAACAGCTTTCCATCTGCTAGTTTATATAGCTCATTCATCAGTGGTGCGGTGTTTCCACAGTTTTATTGAAAGGATTACGTACAGATGGATATACTGGCATAGAAATCAAATCCAGTGACATTTTTTATGAGGAATTATTCGAAGCACATATATTTTTTAATAATTAACAGCAGTGTATGTCAACACGAGTCTAAATCATTGCCCCTTTTCACATTTTCAGGATTCTCCGAAGCAGAAGTTGTCATAGTTGTGTAAACTTAAATAGTGGTGCATTGAAGCTACAACAAACATCATTTTTGTGTTCCCACCAGTGTCAAAAGCACCAATTGCGATATCAAGTTGGTACTTGTTGGTACAAATTTTAAAAATGTGACGTTTGAGCGCTGTTGAGCAGATTTCGTGAATACCTCTGATTGGCCTTTGTGTTCACGTGCTCATCAGATATGTCTGTGATTGGCCACAATAATCAACACTTTAAAAAGATGTTATAAATAGACAACACACAGGAGCGTTTAAAAAACCAGATGTCTGTCAGTGGACTGGTCAAATGCTTTCAAAAGCTCCCACTTTCAAAACGCTTTCAAATTCAAACAATTCCGTGTGCTTTCAAACGCTCCCGTGCGTTGACCATTGTAGCCAATCACAGGCATATCTGATGCTCAATCAGTGGTGTTTATAAACCCGCTCAACAACGCGCAAAGCCTCACATTTTTAAAATTTCAGTACGGACTTGGAATCACAGCTGGTACTTTTGACAACACTAGTTCGCACTTTCTCTAATGCTAAAAGAAAAAAGAATCCACGATAGCATTACCACAATTTTACAAAAAAGGACAAAAATATTGAGAAATTGATGACATCCACCAGAAGAGAGAAAAAGATGTCAAATTTGCCATCACCCTCTCAGCCGTTGTATTAGAACCACTCAAGCACCCGCATGAACTATTTTTCTGTAATTTAACGCCAAGGTAATATAACACAAAGTTTAGTGTTTACTGCGAAAAGTCTCCATTGAGGTATTGCTAATGACATAACCAAGTAAACAACAATAATTATTTTTGTATTGTACAATGCTTCAGTCTCAATACCTTATGATGAAAACATACATTAATATATCAAACCCAGCAAACAATAACCTACCAGAACCTCTCGCAATAGGGCCGGCATGTCTTTCATGCAAAAACGTCCAGTTCCTGAGGGAAGAAGAGTCTCGTCTTGTTCCCAGGGCTCAGTAGGTGTGCCAACAGGTGTTGTCCTGCCATACAACACTTCATCACTTCCAGATGAAAACTGTGAAAGGATTTGGCAACTGCACACTTTTAATAACTCCCACCTGCCTCACAGGGGCAAGACCCCTTGTATTACCGCCTGAGGACCTCGGCTGCGCACCAGCCTTGATTGTCCATGACTGAAAAACTGCTTTATGTGTAGTGCAATAGGAGTTGAGGAGAAAAGCCAATGATAATTGCTTCCATAGGAGAGAGAAGAGGTGAGAGAGATGAGAGATGGGAAATACTCTGGAACATCTCAAAAAGGGTGATCTTGAGGTTAATCGTGTCTCGAAAATGATAAAGACCCTTGGAAGGGTTTGGATGTCTCTAAAGAATGGTCCTGCTTTTATGAGCCTCTATGTTGGATTGAGCAACAGGCTATAGTCCCATGAAAACACCGATAGCATGCATGCTAAATGACACAACACTGCTTTAGTTGGGGCTTTATGGCTGTTGTCATGGGACCTTTGGTGTAAGCAGGGATCTTCTGTGCTTAGCGTAGCACACATGGTGGAGTTTACAGGAGGATTTCTCAAATGGGGCAAAGAGTCTCATAAGACAGCATTTTTCAAAACTCTAATGGCAAAATAGGTTGTTTTTCTGGGCTGAAGATTCCAATTTAATTAACAACCTGGCCAAAAGAATTTTAGACTTGGCTGTGGATTGATGTCTTGGATCAATGAAAGCAAAGTTTCAAAGATCAAGAAAATAGACATTTCTTTGCCGTTAGCAGCGCAGACTATCCCTTTATCAGGGATGGGATTTTTCTGTATTTATATGAAATATATATATATATTTTCTGACTTACAAAGTATGTCACAAAGTGAATTGTATAAATCTGAGAAAAACCCTGGGGGATCAAGGCCTTAAACAAATACTAAAACGGCAAAGTGTTACATATTTTAGTACATTTATTTTGTTATGGTGCTGCATGAGCTCACGGCGTCATCTGCGGGACTCACTTAGCATGTTAGACAGGTTTCAAACCACGAAATGCGAGTAAAGTTTGGCATTGAAATGGTGTTACTTGCCAGTTTACTGGTAACTTTTTTTTTTTACATAAATTTTGACAATGCTTTCATCAAATAATTCATCATCAATGTAATTAATTATATAAATACAGTCTGTTTAGCTGTATTTCTTTAAAGTAATTCACTTCACTGTGTTCATTTCGCTTCACAGAAAAGTATCACAGTAAGTGTTGTGTGTTTGAGAAAACTTATAATTTGCATTTGGGGACACAACTTGAACCAACCATCTTTCCAAATTTGAGAGAACTGTTTATAGGTCTGTTGTAAACCAAGAGAAGCTTTAAGGTCTCCCTGCATGGTAAGAATAAAAGCTCAGTGGTTTATTGTTGGGGAGCAAAGAAATGAAGACTACCAGGTTTTTCTTTGTTGTGTTTTGGTCGATCGGATCATGAGGGAGGCATTTTCTTATTTACACCTAGTGTTTTAATCTGGGGGGGGGGGGGGGGGGGGGGGGGGTCCTGCTTGTAAATGTACATGGGATTTTTTATATTTTTCAATCTAATGGACAAAATAAGCTTGCACAATTTACATGTGAACGCGAAATGAGACAACGGAAAAACATGCAGAGAGCAGCAGCTTTTATTCCTGCTCTGACAACCACAAGACTAGCCGAACACAGTGAGTGCGTGTTTTAAATCAGCAATAGTGAGAGAACATTGTGCTTGGTATGTTTTTCCTCTTCAATCCAAACTTGGGTCTTCAGTCAACAAAAATCCCGTCTGGCTAATGTGCTTCCCATAATGGTTACGCATTAAGTCAGTAGGCGAAGAGTAGGTGTCTTTGTGGCCGTTCGAACGCGTCCAACCACATGAGCTTTTACACTACGAAATCCTACAAGTTCACACTTACAAATAATCAGAGCGAGTGATTAGTATGTGTATTTGGCGTGCTGTTCGAGGAGAGGGCTCCGAGCTCGGTATTTGGCCCGAGCCCTGAGTACTCCCCCGTATTCTGGTTTAGGAAGTAACCAGGCAAGTGTGAAGAGACGGGGTGGTGGAGGGATGCTGAAACTGTCCAAAACTGTCGCTCATACTGATTGGGTAGACATGTTGATTGCTGATTAATGACTGCCGGTTGGAGTGATGTGATGATTAGTTAGATCATTTGAATGTGTTCCTCCCGAACTTTGTTAATAAAACATAATTTTTCAACTACCCCTGGAGGTCAAAAGGGGAAAACCTCAAAATGTTTTAGACCCCATTTACACCTGTATTTAGCGTCGTCCACTTGTAATTAAATCGATGAAAACTCATCTTGATGCCATGTGTAAACAGAACCTTTTTAGTTAAGTTAAGTGCACAATTTGGCCTAATGGTGAGGGAGTTTGGCTTTTAACCTGAAGGTTGCTGGTTTGATTCCCATGCCGGCATGAATTGAAGGTGGGGATTGTGAATAAGCAGCACTCTTGCCACCTTCGATACCATGACTAAAGTGCCCATGAGCAAGGCACCTAACCCCTAATTGCTCCCTGCGTGCTGGAGCAATAGCTGACCACTGCTCTGGGTGTGTGTGTGTGTTCACTACTCACTGTTGTGTGTGTGCACTAGGATGGGATGAATGCAGAGCACAAATTTCGAGTATTTGTATCAAACTTCTCATATTTTCTTCTTAAAATGTAAAAATATAGTTGACAACCATCGAGTAAATTTGGTCTCATAGTCATGTTGGGTTTGGAGAATGAATGAGTCTTGCTTCTATATAATGAGCTGCTGAAAGGGTAGGCTGTTAGTCTTCAGAAACAGGCCACAATTCCAGCTCAAGCATATACTTCATTACAACATGAAGATGGATCTCAGTGGCTTTGGAATCTGTGTAATCAACTCTTTCTGAGATCTGCTGTCAACAGACAATCCCAACACTGGGAGAACATCAAACATTTTGACAAGCCTCCATCAGAAGCTCTGATTCTCTCGGCCTGCCTGGCATTCTTCAGCGGCTTTGGCAGCTGTCCAGAAGGATAAAGGAACATCACAGAAAGGATTCTGGTTGAAGACCTGTGCCGTGTAGAGAGAACATGGAGGCAGGAATTTGGCTTCTGGCCCATGTCTAAATGCTGCATTGATACCTTCTTCAGATAGCCGGAGATTTTTTTTTTTTTTTAAAGTGGAGGTAGACACATTTCAGGTCAGTTTATTAAACTTTTGTATTCTTGTGAAAAATAAGAGAGATGCCAAATGCATTTTTAGAGCCCCTTAGAGAAAGTTTATAACTGACTTATTTATTTTATTTGCAATCAATCACTCTGACAGTATTTTGCTGGACAACAGACACTGCACTCTTGCAATTTGCTCACCCAATTTACAAAAACAATAGCCACTTAATTAATACATTATTTCATTATTTCATGTTTTAAAACTGATTCTACCTTTTTATTCTTAATCCAGGCAACTACCCTTGCAAAAAACAAGAAAAAAAAAGTCCATTAAAAATATTTCACAATGTTCTTCATTAATATGAAAACAATTCTCCATGTTGATTTTTCACAGATGTTTTACTCATTCTTTGAATACACTGTGTTAAAGTTTAAGGAAATGTCTGTAAACTTAAAAGCAGTAAGTTACCAGTTTCCGTTTTTCTACGAATGTTCTTCTTAAAGTGTACATTTTGGTGCATATTTTGCATGAGTAAAACATTTTGACCGCTCATATTTTCATTGTAACTTGTTTTTTGGACTGCTTATAGAGAGATCACGGATATCCACATTCGTCCTGTGATTCAAATTGGAAAACACTTGAGAGTTGAGTTGCCGAATGTAAAAATCAGATACACAGAACAATTTTTTTTCTTGTGCGTTATCTACACTTTCCAGATGCTCATTCAGTATGCGTGTTATTACCCACAGTTCACCTTGGTCATCCTCAATTTCTCCAAACCGCACTACTGTATCTGCCCGTCAGGATGGCTGTTCACCGGATGGTCCGGGGAGAGTTGATGTGGAAACCATCTGATGTGAAACCCTCAAAGCACACATGTACACCATCCTTCTTACAGGCAATATAAACGAGCACTGAGCTCCCCCAGCACCAGCCACATTCTCCTCCTCTGTTGCTGAGTGCTTTCCATTCTCATGTAAGTCCTGATTGCTTTTACAGAAACCAATGTTTCAGATTATCACTACACAGTATTTGTTGCTCATTTTGTTTCCGCTCTCTCAAGAATGTTCAAACCATTACTGTTTGAAATTTACTTTGTCCACCAATTCAGATTTCTTCACCAATGTCTGAAACATATTTTGTTGTAAACCACAAAAATTCAGTTTTTCTTTTTAATAACCAATTTGAGCATCCCACTGAAACAGCGTATATAAATTCAGCAGGGCTGGTTTTAATGTGAGTACAGTTAGTTTTGTCTTAAAGGGATTGTTCACCCCAAAATTTTAATTCAGTCATTAATCACTCACTCTCATGTCGTTCCAAACCAGTAAGACTTTAGGGTTACACTTAATATTGATGGTCCACTTTAGACATTCTACTAACTATAGGTAGCTTTGCAACTATATGTAAACCAACTCTCACTAGAATATTAGTAGACATTAAGCAGACAGTCTACTAAAACTTTAATGAGAGTTGGTTGACATGTCGTTGCAAAGTTACTTATAGTTTGAAGAATGTCTAAAGTGGACCATCTGAATAAAGTGTTACCGACTTTTATTTATCTTCGCAACACAAATGAAGATCTTGTCCCTCTGTTGACAACCTATGCAACTACCATTTTGATACTTCAAAAAGTTCATAAAGAGATCGTAATCCATATGAATTGAATGGTTTAGTCCAAATTTTCTGAATAGACACATTGTGTTATATGATGAACAGATGTGATGAATTTGTTTTTCATTCACACATAAACATTCAACAACTCAGACATCAGTTATCACATTTGAGCTTCCTCAAGAACCAATGAGGTTCATTCTCCTGTTATGCAGCACATTTGAGCTTCCTCAAGAACCAATGAGGTTCATTCTCGTGTTACGCGGCACGTTTGAGCTTCCTCAAGAACCAATGAGGTCAATTCTTGTGTTACGCAGCACTTTTGAGCTTCCTCAAGAACCAATGAGGTTCATTCTCGTGTTACGCAGCACATTTGAACTTTCAAAAAAGGTTTTTTCTCTAGCGTCAAGCAGGTTCGGTTGAGCTTCTCTTTAGGTTTACTGATCAATGTTTATATGTGAATATAAGCCTAAATTAAATCTGTTCATCATATAAAGTGATCGAGTCTTTTCAGAAAATCTGGACGAAACCGCTCAACTCAAAAGGATTCATTTTACGATCTCTTTATGAACCTTTTGAAGCATCAAGTGTCAGTTCCATAGACTGTCAATGGAGGGGCCGAAAGGTCTCAGATTTCATCAAAAAGATCTTCATTTGTCTTCTGAAGATGAATGAAACTTTTACGGGTTTGGAACGACATGAGGGTGAGTAATTAATGATAGAATTTTCATTTTTTGGGTGAACTAAGCCTTTAAGTAAACATAAACAGATGGGACAAAGCATATGATACGTCTCAGAAGATTAAATCTGTGCATTAGGTCTTGCAGTGTTAATGCAGCTCCAGACTTAATTTAGTGTTTGTCATTTTACTTGTACATGTTTGTTTAGGCTTGTAATCAGTGTTGCATAGTAAGGCTCATAATAATGACTTAGGGGAAGCATATACATATGGAGGCCCCTAGGCTAGATGTGCACCACTCATGCTTATGACTGTGGCAGATGGGGGACCAGGCCTGTGTAATCTGGACGTAATAGCAACAACAACAATACCACATTTTGCCTCCTGTTCCCCTCAGCTCCTATTAGTTGTTACTCCATTGTGTTTAATTTTCCAGATAACTGTGATACTTTCCCAATGTGTGGTAAACTGTGAATAACAAACACAAATGCAACTGTTGATCTATGACGCCTCACATTTTAAGCAGATGCACGGAATTGTTTTATTCCCAGATGCAAGGGCATAAATGAAATATTTATCAGTTCTGACATCCACTGTCCTCAGTGCTGGTTTACAGCAAAACCTGAAGCATTCAAAGTTGTGTCTCTGTCTTTTTTACCCACGTCCATTCGGCAGACATTGAGAAGCTGTGACACTGCCTCATTGAAGGGTGTGTGATATGTACAAAATAATGTTCTTCTGGTCAGAGACGTTTCACATCTCAACATAGCTCACGTCAAGGCGTGTCTCTCATGCAAACGCGTGCAGACAGCTGCTTAGCTGTACATAACTTTGCCCTCGGCAAGAACGTGCACGCAATGTGAGATGTATGTTTCTATAAATATGGAAAGGAGCAACAAGGCTCTGTGTCACTCACGGCTCCACATCACCTATCTTAAAGAGATGCCCCATTTATGCATATTTGAAAAGTTCATTTTGTTTCGCAGGTCTCGTGGAATAGGTTTACATGCATCCAAGGTAAATAAAACGTATATTTTCTCATAATATCTATTACGGCAGCACACTGTCTAAAACGGTTCGATTTGGTCTATATAAACCCCTCCTTTCCGAGAGCCTACTTGGCCAGATCTGTTGTGACTGGTCTACTCTGTTCTGATTGGTCAGATGGCCCTGTCAGGTTGTGATTGGTCGCTTGAACGCTTACTGCTCGTGTCGGAAACCAAACGCCCATTACCATATCTGAATTTCTTAAGCACTTGATATGAAGCGATACGAAGAGTAAGAATGGTGACATTTTTTTCGCATTAATTCGAGCGCGAGTCCTCATTCTTTGGAAGTGCATCAAAGTGGATTTGCTTTTTCAGTGCAGAAAACAGTGACTTCTCAACATTTCAACAACACAAACCAAACTCTTCCAAGCTTTCAGGTACAACTGCAGCGCAAGGGCAGGTCAAAGTAGACATTATTCGTGAACAGCCAGTAAAGACCATACGCTGGCATTACGCAAATTTTCAATGTAAGACTGGAATTACTGATGACTCCATTTATCATGCATCTTTGAAACTTTGCAGACCTTTTAGATTCACAAACAGCTATACACACTGCATGAAAGGTATTATCTGAAAAAAAGCATTATAGGTGCACTTATTGTGCAGTGTGGTGAACTTAACCAAACTAGCATTTTACAAGCAATATGATGCTCATATTAAACACCTCAGTGAAGTTGGAAAGGATGCAAAAAATAATTATCCGCAGAGGCAAGCTGGCACAATGCTGCGTGCATTCCAGTGTAAGGTGACGGACATGTTAGCTCCTGAATGCAGTGCATCTGATCTAACATCAGCTATTACACAGCATCACTGAAAGCATTATCGTTAGGGTAGCTTGGGGCTCAGCTTACAAATATTTGCACTTTTGTTTCACAGATTGTTCACAAAGGATCCTATTCCTCCTCCGAATCTTATACTCCTCTGTTAACAAATTTTTTTTTTGGACATTTGGTGCCTGATTATAAATGATAGGGAATGGTAAATTTTTTCTTAAATACGTTAGTTGATGTCTTTTAATTTACTTATAACTGAACCTAAAATTAGTTAATCATTTCTTTTTGTGTTTTCAGTTAGTTTTTGTTTAGGAAGAGTTTGGTCTTATAGCTTTACCATTAAGAGAAGATTGTTTTTAAATTGTTATTAGTTAAAGCAAGATTCATATACATTGACATACGTTACGATGATTTTGAGGAATATAATAATATGATTTGAAGTATTGATAAAGGGGAATAGGAATAGGAATAGGAATAGTATATAACCAAAGCAATAGATTGTGAAATTAACACAGTAAATTTACTTTGCAGACCATCATAAAAAATATATTCAAACTTGACAGAAACAAAATAAAACTCACACAAACCATCTTGAATTAATCTTTTCACCGTTTTAAACAATCACCAGGTCCGGTTTGGTCGAAATAAATGAGTAATTCACCGAGTTTTGATTGAAATTGAAAATGTCGGAACAAGTGAGAAACCGTGAATAACACCTAAGTTTACTTCCACTGTCATTTCACACTAAAAGCTACGTGCACACTATAGTGTAAAATACTAAGACCTAATTATAAAATTTAAAATGAACTTACCAAACTTCCAGATATCCACCGAGTGAAACGTCCAGCTATCCGTGAGTGAGCTGCTGCAGTTGCGCTCTGACGTCAGTAAGGGGGCGCTGTTTACAGCAATTCTGTATTATTACATGGCATATCACAGCCAAGTTACAGCTAGGTTACAGCAACACAAAAATGTACAGTAAAATGTTCCCGCTCAAACAAAATTACCCAGAATGCAATGCAAATTACAGTATTGTACTGTATTATAAAATACAGTATTGTACTGTTGGTTTTTACAGTAATGCCTGCTAAATCTACTGCGACATTTAACAGTGTAGGTATTTTAATAATAAATTCTTATGTTGAACTTTATTCTTGTAAAAACTACGGTGGCCGAGAGAGCTCAACGCACTGATAAATAATAAAACACCAACAAATTCAGAAAACGTGATCATCAGTTTCACAACACATGTGCTGCAAATCCACAGAAACGCGCTGCAAACCATCAATGTATTATGCAAATATTGTATTTCACTTCAGCTGTGATAAAGTATGCGTGAACGCCACTACGAGAAAGTGTCAGACTTCGCGTCTCCGTCTTCAGCTCCTCCCCCCGATCATTTCATCCAATCGCAGCCTAATGTCATCAGTATTATCCGCAGCTATCGTGTTGCTCAGAAGCTAATTACCCTCCTCCATCCCCAGTTCCTCCTGTCGTCCAGCCAGGACTTTACCTTCTGATTCTGCTTTGAATCAGACGAATTCTTGAATTATGTTGTACATGAAATTGTTAAAAATGCTGGTTCCGTTTACCCTAGGCTAGGCTGCATGGATGCGCAAGGAGTTCTTGCCAAGAACAGAACCATACCGAAGTCCTGACAGAAATGTTATTTATCCATCGTGCATTTTTTAGAACATATTGTTGTTAGCTGGGAAGACTGTCTGAGATGAATGGAACACGTGTGCCATAATAAACTTCAGTGTGGACCAGTCAATAGTCAAAAGTCTGACTGTGCAAGTGTAATGTTGACACCCAAACCTCACTACACTGTTAAAAAAATGACTGTAAATTTTACAGTATAATACTGGCAGCAGGGTTGCCAGCCAGTTACTGTAAAATTTACAGTAGTGTTACTGTAATTTAATTTATTCTCCGATTACAGCAAATAACTGTATTTTTTTAAATTATGAAGGGTCAATTTACAGCAATATTCTGTAAATTTGAGTCAAACCGACACGTGACCCCAGAATGCATTGCAGTTTACAGCAATATGCTGTATTATTAAAAAACAGCCAGCGGCTGTAAAATAATGCTGTAATTTTTACAGTAATTCATTACAGTGTAGACAAGACAAGCTTTTACATCCTTCATTCTGATCTCATGAGGAATAGTCCTTGTTTGGGTTCTATTTAACATGACTGGATTTGTCCACTGTGAGTTTCATCAGAACTTCAGTAGATAATCCAGCTTTGCACTGTTTTATGAACAATTTGTCCTATAGTTTTTAGCAGCTCTTGTGTGTGACAAGACTTAACAGAGAGTAAAAAATCTGCTACCCTCATGTACCAGTTAGGCCTATTTGCTTCATAATGCAAAGCGCACTAAAGATCCATAGTCTCCCTTGAGATATTAATAGATCAGACATTGGTTTGATTAACTTGTGTTAGCCAAGCTTATCGCTAGTATGTAAAAGCTCCTCTGCACTTTATCGTGTTTCTTTCTGGTATCCCCAGGCAATGGCCATGAAGGAGATCTCAGTTTGAAATGTAGGCCACAGTGTGGGACCTCCACAGTACATTATTCTGCCTTCCTCAACCTCAAACTCCAAAGAGGAAAGCAGGCTCTAGTTACAACCCATCAGAGGAGCAGGTCAGAGGTAGAGATATCAGGGTCACACACAGAACTTTCTCCATGTGATGAGATGTACAGATGCTGAGAGCAACAGGGACGGATTATACACTTGCTCGCGCACAAACAGTTCAAGTATGTCTCTCAAGAGATTGAAAAGGCGCTCCTCACTGCACTCCTTTTTTCCTGTCTGTCAGAATGCAGAAATGTTCTGTAACTAGGGCTACTGAGGAATGTTTCCAGACACATCTTATAAACCAGTGGCTCATAACAAGCTTTGCTTGAGGACCTGGACGGCCAATTAAATTCAGTATTTTTAAATGATCAACCAGAACACTCTCATGGCAATTCATTTTTTATGTTTTGGTGAATTGGTGTTGAAAACATCTCATTCGCATGTTTTTGTAATATCTGCTTGTGCGCCATTTATGGTTAGATTTGCTTTTTTCTAAAACTGAATGATTTGAATTGTACAGAAACAGTTTTTTTCTAAGAAAATATACGTTTTTGTATTTATCTCATCATACGACATTATAACACAACAGCTTGAGGTCACTCGCCACAACAAAGCGACCTTTGCAAATCCACTTGTTCTTCATGTAAGAAGTAGCATGAGCACTTGATGTAAGAAATAGAACAGGTTTGATTTATATGCTGTTTAGAGATTGATGATTGTGTTATCCACATGTGCATAAGCAATGCTTCATAGTTTATTTCTGCTTCTTCTTCGCCTGTGTTTTGATCAGGAGATTCTTACTCTTTCATGAGATGTGCAATTGCGCCCCCTACAGGATAATGGTTAAAATATCGATTGCCAGAAAATTCCATCAAAGCTTGTTTCTGCCGCTGAATAAAAAATAAAAAAGATAATTGCGACTTATCTCACAATTCTGTCTTTTTTTCTCGCAATTATGACATTTTTCTCAGAATTGTGCGCTGTAAAGTCGCAATTGCGAGATAGAAGCTTGCAGTTAGCAAGAACTGTGAGATAAAAAGGTCACAATTGTCTTTTACAATTTTTTTATGCCGTGCAGAAAACTTGCAACTATTCTAACTCGCAGTTTAATGATTTGTTTTGAAATGTTTGGATCCCACTGCTTGCTTTTGAAAAACTCAACAGGCTTGTCTTTATACTTTGAGGGATTGGTTTCTAAAATGTGTCTTTAATTTTAATGGTTTCATACTCTTGGCAGCCAGTATTCACTGCTCAAAACACATTGAGGTCGGTACAACCATGTTTGCTATTTATGCAGCAAATGACTTCACTTTAAAGGCCCACTATGTAATTTTTGCCACTAGAGGTCGCTTATTCAAAACAAAGGCATAGCTTGATATTGTGAATGAGCGTGGAATCATGGGAGTTGTTGTCTTCACCTCTATAGCCAGCCGATAGAAAGCAACCCGATGTGACTCGGGCAGAAATCATGTTCATGGATGAGGTAAAGTATTAAAATTTAACATGACACACAGGTCACTTTATCTGACAAGTTAATATTGTGTTTTACTTGGTCAAAACAGTCATAATAAAAATCCGTTTGAATGTTTCGAAGGTTATGTTAGTGTTACTCTGTGCGTTCGCTCTGAGACACTTGTTGTACACTGCAGTAAGCTAGGTCAATATTAGAATATCATATTAATAAAAGCTGGATAACTTGTTGCTAAATGTCATGCAGTTCATTTTTAGATATATTATATGATGGAGAAATTGCTGCATTGCTGTTACTGTGGCTATGTTAGCCGCTTTGAGGCATGGTCAAGAATCAAGAAAAGAAGAGATTCAAAAATAAGACTAATATACTGAATAACAATGATTAATTTTCTGACGATATATGTATCCAAACAGTTGAGTATATTAAACAATTTTTGGGGTTTTCCATGGTTCCTACAGAAGTAAAAATGGAAATCAGGGTAACACGGATATGATATCATTGACAAGCAATGCAATGACACTGCCCATGTCCTAAAATAGCCAATTTATCCAGATTTAAACATTAATGGAAATATTTGGGATAATGCAAGTACACTAGTCAACAAAATAAGATTATTCTGGTGGTTATATATGGTTATATATATGGTGGAAATTTGCAGAATTGAATAGTTTGACGTTGAAAAATTGATGTCCACTCGCATTTAAGTTCTTACTGTATCTCGCTAACCACCCTATTAATAGACACTTTTGTTCACAGAATAAAGTTTTTGTTAGAAGTAGGTCAAGCATTTGACCTGCACACATGGGCCAAATGAAGATGGGTCAAAGGAAATGGGGGCTTTCAACAATAAGGCTGAAAATAAGTTTGTAACCTTACATGCTGTTTACTCGTAAACTGAGCAGTAGGATGATTCGTCAGTGTCCGCAGAACTTAAATGCTGTTGCAACCTTTCCAAGATCTTTCCTTCACCTTTGTGCTCTGAGGTCAAGTTAACAATACCTGACATAAATAAGGAGAGGAAAAGCGCTAAAAGGCTCTGTAGGAGAGGCAGATCATTAATCTTGCCTTGGTCCGCCGTGCCATTCCTCACCACTAGATGCAGCTGTGTCCCGTCCTTTACAACCGCACTCACGCTGCAGTGAGGGAGGAATTAAATCATAAATATCACTGCTAGAGATGCACATACTGTATGTTTAAGGTTTCTATCAATCGTTTTTAATGAGTATATGTTGATAAAAAGTAACCCTTTGCGACTCTTTGTTTAAACTTCACTTAAGAGACTAAATTACATTAGTAACATATAAAACACACAGTCAGCATTGATATAAAGTGTTTACATTCATATGCCAAGTTGTTCAAATTTAAAATGAAAATATTTACAGAATATGCCATTTCGAATCTCCTCATTATAAGTCTGAAACAAAAAGTGTTGTTTCATAATATTTCGTGTTATGTTTGAAGGGCAATGCAAGTAGGCTATATGCTGTATTATTAAAGTTACTTATGTTTATGTTAAAAACAAAAATATAATAAAATCAAGATATATATATATATATATATATATGTGTGTGTGTTTGTGTGTGTGGGCGTGGACGGGTATTCCCTGCATAATGGGGACCGAACGTCCCCACAGGTATAGTAATAGAAAAATTACTAAATTTTGATCTTGTGGGGACATCTTTTGTATGCCATTATAAATCATACCGAATTATCTTTTTTGAAAATCTAAAATAGCAGAACATTTTCTGTGATGGGTAGGTTTAGGGGTAGGGGTAGTGTAGGGGGACAGAATATACAGTTTGTACAGTATAAAAACCAAAAAAAACATTACTTCTATGGAATGTCCCCATAAAACATGAAAACACAACGTGTGTGTGTGTGTGAAAAGTAAAGTCCTACAAATTCTACAGTTTTCTAGCATCTTTTGCATATTTAAACTCTTTCCAGAATTGACTGTATGATTTTGAGATCAATCTTTTCACACTGAGGTCAACTGAGGGACTCAAACTCAACTATTAAAAAAGGTTCAAACATTTAATGATGCTCCGGAATGAAACACGATGCATTAAAAACTGGGGGGTGAAAAATGTTAAATATGTATAACAAGGTAAATTGTGCTTTACCAGATGGGTGAGCTTGCAGTGCATTGGCCAAGTGTTTGCGTACTTGCATAGAATATGTTAGTGGTAATTAATTCTTAATGTCGGCAATACATAGAAGCTGCATTAGTCTTTTCTTCGTTATTGTAACGTATATCCAAGTGAAATGGCTTCGTGAACTAGAAAATATGTAAAGCAGGACTTGATTTTGATCATGAGGAATTGATTGGATGGTTGTGATTGGCTATTGGTGGATCTCAAGTGAGTGACAGGTTGCCCCGCCCTCACACCAGTAACATGCCATTACCGAAGAAATGTCGCAGCAAGAGGGAGGGAAAGTTATTTTGAATAAAGATTACAGTGCACAGATAAAAAAATAAAAAAGAGTTCATTTTGATTTCAAGATGACTTTAAAATTAAGTATCTTGAAGACTCTGGTGGTAAAATATAATATTATAAGCCTGTATGGAATACACAGCCTTTAAGTGAGGAATACCAGAAGAAGAAGACCAGCAAGCAAAAAGAAGGCAGCCGTATTGAGAGTTATATAGTCCCTTCCATGATAGAGTTATATACACTCGCTAAAAGGTCATATTTTAACTATTATTACATGATGAATTAAAGATCAGTGCATCAACTCTTATGACAGTAAGTAAGTATGGCGGTCGTTATTGTTTTGCTCTTGCACATGTGGCTGAATGAGAATAACTCATCATCTGTCATGATGACCTCATCTGCTGTCCGCCTACATGCTCTCACACACGGAGCGCTCTAGACGTTGTGTGTGTCCCTCTGTCCCTGTGAAGTGAATGGGCTGGGCCGAGGGTCTGATTGAGCGCCAGTGATTGTATTTGCTCGACTGAGATGAGTCTGTGATGCTATCACACACAGGCCGGTCTCCGTCACACAGCACCTTTTATGGCCGTGCAGTTATTTGTGTTTGCCCTGAGATTAGTGTGGTATATGAGATGTGTGTCTATGCATCATGCAGTAACTCTGCGTCTGCAGTATTTGTGTTGGCCTCTATCAGATCTGTTTTTTTTTTTGCCCACTCTGTGTTTTTTCCCCCCCAGTTATAGACAGACTTGGGCAGACTCTGTACATTACATTACATTACATTACATAAAATAAAATAGTAACATTACATTCAGCCCACACCAAAGAAGTTTATTGTTTTAATTCAAAGGGGCCTTTTCCACCTGTTTGCACCCATACTTGGACATATTATGGTGTTTTTTTCAACTATGGCCAGTTTTATGTCCCAGGGGTGATTTTTATTTAAACAGATTTTTTTTTTTTTTTTTATTTATTTCCAAATGCATTAATCTCTCGAGTTTACAGTTTGTGCCATCATGACTTTCAATCCTAATCTCTGAAATGCCCACCTTAAAAATGTAAACATTTTATTTATTTAAAAATATGATCATGCAAACATTGCCTTTGTGCTATAATTTTGTAAAGTTTGAAAAAAAAATTAAAAAGAAAATAATTTCATTTATTTAGGACAGTGTCTATGAGTTGATCATTTTATTCCAAAAATGCTTGTAATTTCCAACACTGTCATTTGCGCGACAAAATGGGGACTTTAAGATTTGTTCAAAATAACAATATGAATTAAAATGAAAAAATACTTCTAAAGGAATTATTGGACTTAGTTAATGTTAATTTCAACATTTACTAACTTATTTACTAACACTATTAAAATCAAAAGTTATATTTATTAATTTTTAATGAAATTAAGCTAAGATGAACTAAAAACGAACAGCTGTATTTTGAATAACTAACATTAACAAAGATGAATAAATACTAACAAATGTATTGCTCACTGGTAATGTTAGCTATTGCATTGACTAATGTTAAATAATGTGTCCGTATTGTAAATTGTTACCCAATATCCTTCTAAAATAACAGAATGCTTCTGTGATTGATTTATAAACAGTGCCGCACAATCTTAGTAGAGCAGGGTTCTTCAGTTCAGATCCTGGTGCTCCACTGTAATCAAACACCTGCAAAATCTAATCAAGGTCTTCGGGATTATTTAGAATTACAGGACCTTCAGGAGTAGAAGAGAAGTAGTACACAAATTAAATAAACAAGTGAGTTTGAACAGTGTTTTCGGAGTGTTTTATTATCTAAATGTCCACAAGACCACGGAGGCATAGCCATGGTGTCACCATCACACTACTGACTGGAGTAACACCAAACCAATGCTTGCAAAGAAAAAAAAAAGTTTTTTTTTCTTTCTTTGAATTGCTGCTTGCTGAAAGCATCTTGTTGGTTTATAAAATTGCTACCAGTAACCCTGAAGCGAGAACCTGAAACCAGAGAAATGACTGTTACTGTGGAAACGTGAATTGCGGAGAGAGATCTAAACAGTGAACACCCACACCAGCAAATTCAATGAACTTTCAAACCCTGTTTTTTCCACAAGGTTCTGTCAAAGTCACGTACAAACTTTCTTCCAGAAGCATTAATGTTACATTTGTTCAATGGTATCCGGTCTTTATCTGGCATGGGAAATGGGCATGCTAACAGGTACGCTTAGGACCGCAGCCTCTAGTGTCAGTCGCTAGTGCGCCTCTTGAGCCCATGCGAGTGAAGTTTACTAACTCAGCTCTTGCTAGCTGGTCTCTGTTACACTCACCCCCCCCAAACCTCACTCCCATCCGGGTCACGGCACCAATGTAACACCTCTGGTTCTACTCACACCAAACTGAGCAGGATTCAAACCAGAGTCTCCGGCATGGGAGGTGGGTGCGCTAACAAGGGCGTAAAGACCACAGTGTTATTCGCTAGTGTGCCTCTTTAGGCTAAGTGAGTGAGGTGTACACATACAGCTCTTACTAGCTGGTCTCCATCACACTCACCCCCCAAAACCTCACTCCTATCCGGGTCACGACACCAATGTATTCCCTAAGATCCTACTCATACCGCTCCTAGAACCGGCATGCTAGCAAGGACATAACGGCCGCAGCCTCTAGTGTCAGTCGCTAGTGCGCCTCTTGAGCCCATGCGAGTGAAGTTTACTAACTCAGCTCTTGCTAGCTGGTCTCTGTTACACTCACCCCCCTAAACCTCACTCCCATCCGGGTCACGGCACCAATGTAACACCTCAGGTTCTACTACACCAATCTAAGCAGGATTCAAACCAGAGTCTTCGGCATGTGAGGCAGGCGTGCGCACTAACAAGGATGTAAAGACCACAGCCTCTAGCGTCAGTCACTAGTGTCCCTCTTTAGGCCAAGGGAGTAAAGTTTCTTGCACAGCTCTTACTAGTTGGCTTCCGTTACACTCACCCTCTTGAACTTCACTCCAATCCGGGTCACGGCACAAATGTATCCCCTCTGATCCTACTCGCACTGCTTCGAGCGCGATTCAAACCAGCGTTTTCGGCATGGAAGGCGGGCGTGCTAACAAGGGCGTAAAGGCCACAGTGTTATTCGCTAGTGTGCCTCTTTAGGCTAAGTGAGTGAGGTGTACACATACAGCTCTTACTAGCTGGTCTCCATCACACTCACCCCCTAAACCTCACTCCTATCCGGGCCATGACACCAATGTATTCCCTCAGATCCTACTCATACCGCTCCTAGAACCGGCGTGCTAGCAAGGACATAAAGGCCGCAGCCTCTAGTGTCAGTCGCTAGTGCGCCTCTTGAGCCCATGCGAGTGAAGTTTACTAACTCAGCTCTTGCTAGCTGGTCTCTGTTACACTCACCCCCCTAAACCTTACTCCCATCCGGGTCACGGCACCAGTGTAACACCTCAGGTTCTACTACACCAATCTAAGCAGGATTCAAACCAGAGTCTTCGGCATGTGAGGCAGGCGTGCGCACTAACAAGGATGTAAAGACCACAGCCTCTAGCGTCAGTCGCTAGTGTGCCTCTTTAGGCCAGGGGAGTAAAGTTTCTTGCACAGCTCTTACTAGTTGGCTTCCGTTACACTCACCCTCTTGAACTTCACTCCAATCTGGGTCACGGCACAAATGTATCCCCTCTGATCCTACTCGCACCGCTACGAGCGTGATTCAAACCAGCGTTTTCGGCATGGAAGGCGGGCGTGCTAACAAGGGCGTAAAGGCCACAGTGTTATTCGCTAGTGTGCCTCTTTAGGCTAAGTGAGTGAGGTGTACACATACAGCTCTTACTAGCTGGTCTCCATCACACTCACCCCCTAAACCTCACTCCTATCCGGGCCATGACACCAATGTATTCCCTCAGATCCTACTCATACCACTCCGAGCGGGATTCGAACCGGCATGCTAGCAAGGACATAAAGACCGCAGCCTCTAGCGTCAATCGCTAGTGGCTGCTTCTTAAAGCTAGGGGAGGGAGGTTTACTCCCACAGCTCTTACTAGCTGGCCTCCGTTACATTTACATATTTACATGGAAAACGACCTGAACACAAGCGTCAGTGACTGTGCTCAGAGTCATTCTCATTACTAGTCTTGTTTGGTCTTTCAGTTCGTCGTGAATCTCTCCCTCTGTTTCTCTTACAGTAGCTGCTCTCTTCACTTAGGCTTTCAGAGGGTGACGATGGCTCATCATAATGAGTGATGACAGGAGATGCAGATTCGTCAGACAAGATTTCATAAAAGACACTGAGACAGACAGATCGCTGTAGCGAATCTGATATCAATGATTAATAAAGAAATATTGGCTATTTAACAGATCATAGTGTATTTGAAGAGTTCATTTGCAAAAACTGATAAACGGCACTTTTAAAAAAAATGAACTGACTGGTCTGCTATTCAAAACAACCCAACTGCAATTAGATTGATATTACTTGGAATGTACAATAAACAAAAAAAACATCAGTTGTGATAATTAATAAAAAACCGAGTTATCTGTTAATACAAATTAACTCTTCAAAATTAATAAAGTTAATAAAAAAAGAAACAAGCGCTGATTATGATTTATCACCAATCACACAGTGCTGACTGTGAGTGCAAAAACATTAAGCGTTCCATTTCATATATGTATTTACTTCAAGTGTTCCCAAACCTTTTCCCACCTAAATGTCCTAAATATTCTAAAACACCATTTCTCATTTTACTAATTTGATTTTGACTTTCCTGTGATGCAAAGCTAAATTTTTAGAATCATTACTCCAGTCTTCAGTGTCACACGATCCTTCAGAAATCATCTGATTTACTCCTCAACAAACATTCAATTTCAATTTGGCATTGACATTTTGGTAGCACTTTATTTTACAGTCCTGTTTCCCATGAACAGAAATAGCAGAAATTACAATAACTGGGTAATAACCCTGAATTTAACCTTAAACCTATAACCTTAACCTCTGTAGTTACCTTATATTAAAATTCAACCGACAGTTCTATCACTGTAATGATTGCATTGACTTCCACACCTTAAACTTCAGACCGCTGAAGTTTGTAGGTCAGTCTGCACAGGTCAACTTAAAGTTTTTGTACTCTTAACCCTCAATCAACACTTGCGCGTCTGTGCGAAGGCTGGCTGATGTAGGTGCTGCGGATACAACTCTGGGTCCTCAGATGAACTGAGCAAAGTTATAACAGTCTTGCAGGGCTTAAGGACCTCTTGATAACCCCCACAGTCTGTCACATCCTAATGTCATTTGATAATTGCCTCTGCGCAAGGATTCTCCAAATGTGAAATTACATCTATCTTCTCTCCGATCTTAATGCATCAGTGACATACCTTAATTCCCGTCCCATTTCTCTTATTCTGGGGGGCTTTTAGTTCAAGACAAAGTGGCTTTTGAAAACTGGCATGGCTCTTTATAACAGGAATAAAGTAATGTTTCAGTTTTACTCCAGTGTGGTCATTGGACAGTTTAGTCATGTACATTCCCTATTTCAGAGTTTCAAACTGGGGTTCGTAAAGGAGCTTCAGGGGGTTTGTGAGTTGATGAAAACTAATAATGAATTAAATCATAAAAATTACAATCAATAAATAGTTTTAATTAGACAGCCGTCAACATCCAAATATATGTGTTTTTAAATAATTCAAATGTTAACTTAAAAGGTACTTCATGTATACACATTATTCCAGATCAAAAGTGTTTGGAATCCCTGCCCTATTTAATCAGTCATAATGAGAGACACAACATTAACATAATGTGGGCACACTATCGCTTTAAAAATATATGTGAACTTTAGTGAAAGATTATAGTTTAGTCATGTTTTGCATGTTTTATGTCATGTGGCTATTGTGGTATATAGCCTACTGAAGATGTTTAGCAAAGTTTTTTGGTATTTAGTGTGTATATGTAGTTTTATTTTACAGCGTCCTTGTAATAAATGTTACATGTAGTTACTATAGTAATGACTAAAACATATGCATAATTGCATGCAACTAACTCTAAACCAAACTCAATCCTAACCCTACAGTAAGTAAATATAGTTAATGAATATTACTCAGTACTTAAATGTATAATTACAGTGTAACAAGGACACCTTAAAATAAAGTGTAACTGTATTTCTTTACTCCAACCATAGTACATTTTTTGAGGCTGGAGAAGTACACCATAGGCTCAGAGCAATGTAATATTGTTGGTTTTATAATCAACTTATTGTTTTGGAGCAAGGATTTTAGACTATTTCTTTTACTAGGCAGTTCTTCACTTTTGACTTGGATGTAACAGAAAGCATTAGCATTTAAAAAAAGCAATGTGGTCACAATCCAAAGTGTGCCTGTATTTTGCACTGACTGCTGATCCATCCAAATTGGATGTTGTCCTGTCTGGATAGCTTGACAAGCCATGTATTCGTTCATTGAAAAGATCAGCATTAACATTCTATTAAATATCTACTTTTGTGTTCAGGTCACTCACGTTTGGAACATAATGAGGGGGGGGGGGTCATTTGTGGGGGAACTAATCCTTTAATCCCAGGTGTAAATGGGCTTCAAGCAGCAAACCTCAGTGTACAGTAGATGAAGTGTCAATACTTCAGCTCAGAGTCTGTCTGTCTTTCATGGTCTCTCCAGTAGATGATGCTCTGTCTCTCCTGTTAAATGACAGGTAGAAGAAAACCCCACATTAGAGTCTGTTCTTCATCTCTTTATTACCTGCTCAGAGTCAAACCAATGTGACCAGAGTATAAAGGAAGGGAAAGACCACAACACTTTGCAATGTGGATCCATTTGTGGTATTGTCGCCCGCATGAGAATATGGAAATGTGTCTAAATAGAGCACCTTTTCAGCTAATGAGAAAGGTATTCATACACCATCACTTGGGGATTGGGATACAATGGTTTTTCTTCCTTAATGAATGCAGAAGGCAACGCGTTTTCATTAAAAGCTGAACGGAATTGTCGAACTGGACAATGCAGTACATTACTTTTACCACGTTATTACTTCTCATTAAAAAGCACCGAGCAGAACCAGAGACGGACTGTGTGATTCTTGAAATGCTTTAATTTCTGAAGCTCTGTGGGAGGCAGAAATGAGGATAGATGACGCTAACAAAGAGCCATTGGATCTGCAATGTTCATCTCTTTCAATGAGGAAACACCTGAACATAAGAGAGTCATAATTGGCGGACACGTTAATGATCTGGCCGGGTTTAAGTGGCCATATATTTTAGTAGCTTTATAAATTTATTTTTTCTTCCTCTCCCTCTGATATTTTTCAAATGTTCTGGTGTGATGACTGGTTTCCATGGTTCCTTTGATGTAAAAGCACAGATACTTAAAAAAGTTAAATGAGTGGAACAGGAAACAGTCCTTTTTATGAGGAGATACAGCATAGAATATTTTATAGTCCTATCGTACAACCTATTCTCGAATTACTGTAGAAATAACAAACCATGCCATGTTTTTAAAGGGATAGAACACACACACACATCATTTCGTCATCTTCATGTTTTTCCAAACCTATGATTCAGTCAAGTGTTGTTTTGGAAGAAAGGGAGAAAGGTTCGGGACAACATGATGATGTGAATTCACATTTTCTTTGGGAAAAATATTTTTTTAAGAGCCTCTCTAAAAAACAAGCACTTTTTTAACCAACAAGATTGATACTTAAATACTTGCTGCAATCTAGCCTCAGATTCATAGAAAATATGGTCTTGGACAGACTTGAGTGCTGCAACACTGCAAAATGTTACAATATGAATTGTACTCATTTCGAAACATCCATGACATTGAGTGTATGTAGCTAGAAGCATTGGCGCTCACATGTTCTGGGCCTTTTGCTGTACAATTAATGTATGGTGTTTGTGTATACCTGATACTCTTCAGTTAAGTCAGTCTCAGGGTTTGAGCGTTTATTCCACCTAGAACCAAATCTGACGATCTGAGAGGAATTTTTCTTGTCTCAGTATGTAACAGCAAACACAGACAGCGACGTGGGAGTTCAGTGCGTTACAACAGTGCCTTGATTTAAAAGGGATAACAATGCTTCTCGATCGATCGACTAATTTCTTTCTCGGGTGTTTAATATTGCTCATCAGAGATGCTCTGTGGAAGAGGTAAATAAATAAATATGACTATAGATCAATGTGGAACTGAATAAATATCAGTTACCTTGGAAACAGGAGCATGTGATATGTATAAGAGAAAATACATTCTAAAAGTTCAACGGTTGCATTTGTAACACTTGCGTCGACGCTGAAAACAAACTTTTCTTTTCTGAGATCCTGTACTTTACAGTGGAATAGTAGATCGGATGGGACTGGGACATGACCAGGCTGGATTTGAGTGTTGGTCCTTTGAACAAACAGATTTAATAGTTTTAATACTTCAGTAAATAAATAAATAAAGTAATTTGGTTCAAAAAGTGCAGGGAAAAAAAACTAAACAAAACTTAAAGTGATATCATAGCAGACCCTCATGATTGTCAAGTTGTCAAAACGTTTTTTATTTACACAATTGAACACAATTTAGTGTTTTTTTTTTAATATTTTGAATGCATGAACTAATAATTCATATTATACTACAAAAATACTTTTGACCTAAAAAATGCATTGATTGATTGAAAATAATGATTGTGATGATGATTTTTTTTAACTTGACTGTTAAACCACCTCTCATTATTAAAGTCAAGTTAAAACTTTCTTGAAAATTGTACAAAAGTTTTTTTTAAAACCATATGAAACGAGCACGAAAAGTTATTTAAACTAGATTTTATTCCCTCATTTGTTTCACGTCATGAGCATGTGCACCCACTTCACCACAGCTCTGACACCGCTCGCATTTCATTGAGTAATATGAATCTTTGACTGAAACATGTCAAATCCGACCAGACATGCATTAAAGGACGTTCTTAAATCCGGCTCATATCTCACAGATCACATAATGCCCACACTTCATTATCTGCCTTTGCATTATCAGTGGAGAAATGATGGAATAAATTAGCCAACATTCCCAGCAGTGTGTCATAGAAATTAAAATTTCATATTTTCCATTCTATTTCAGTCTGTCTCCCTTGCTTTGGAATAATATCCCTTGCGTTCCAGTGGCAGTGGAGGATTTGCCCTGTGCCAGGTATCAAATCGTGGGGTGTGGTAGAGTTTGGCTGGTAGGAGATTGATTGTGTGTGAAAGAAAAAAAAAATGAACAACTACAAGTTAGTAGTTTAATTGACGACAGTGTATGAGATGTGAGGAGAAAGAGGGGAACTAAGCTAAACTCAGCACATTTTTTGTTAATGCCCTAAACCCGCCAGTAGCATTTGCAGGAAGCCAGAGACACATGGTGCAGACTGATAAATGGGTTTTTGGTAATCTGCAGGTGTCTGATGAAGTTATGGCACATGTTTGTTTTTTGAGATTGACTCAAAATTCAAAACTCGTACACAGATTTCTAATATTAGCATTGGGGAACTCTAAGGATTTGCACTCATCAGCATTTAATGTGCGCCACCAGACAAAACCAAACGTAAAACTTCTCGATGACTTTTTGAATTCCTCATGTGTGGTGTTTCTCTGACAAACACTGACAGGTTGGGAGGAAGATTTGGATAATCTTGAATTTTTGGGCAGCAATGTCCTTGTTTCTTCTCCTCTGAACTGCACAAATCTCATCCAGTTGGATTAAAGGTTATTGGATGGATATCATCATTCTGATTCCCTTTGGGGCAAGACACTGGGGATTATATATTGAAATAAAGAAAAATATATATTAAAGTCAGACTTACAGAGTAAGAAAGAGATAGATATAGAAAACAGAACGACTCCCTGGGCTCTATTTCCCAAAAATGACTTATCTGCTTACAGTCAACTTATGCCCTTGCCCATTAATTTCATCTCCTTAGTCTCCCATTTGTCTGTTTGATCACTATTACTAATGCACAACTTAAGAATGCGATATAAGTTTATGTAGGGACTTCAAAGACACTCTCTCCCCCTCTCCCCAGAGAAGTCTGATACTAGCATTATGATTTGCTAATCCTAATAGTGGAGTATCCCTTCAACAATGGGCTTTGGATCTCCTTTGAAGTCTCAACTCAAGCTCCAGGACAAGCAGACTTCCAGATAATGGAGCTAGCCAACCTTTCCATCCCCCTAAACCCCATTACTAACTCTTGACTTCCTTTGCTACAACTACAACTGACCATAAGAAAATGAGATCTCATCAGCATCTTTGTTGTTTCTCCTCACCGTCAACAAGATTAAATGAAAGATTTCTGCCTGTCTGATTTTGTCTCCTGAAGAAGAAGAAGAAAAAAAACAAAAAAACAATCCAGTGCTGCTCTAGAGTTTCAGAAGTGATCTCAACAATGTCTTACGGCGCTCAGATTGACCAAGACACCAAAGTCTGCAATGAAACATCAGAGATCTTAATATGAACTATTTCTTATCAGATTCTTCCAAGACCAAATGATCTGAGCTGCTATCTGCATTCAATATCTTCAAACTCCTGCATGTCAACAATTGTCTTTTCTATTTTTATTTAATTTGGTGGGAAACTCAGTTCATAACTCGTTCATATTCAAATTAGACTGCATATTTAATGATAAAGCATAACCATATTTTAGTTCTACTCTAAATGTAGCTACAATCAATCAATCAATAATAAAAGCATATCTTGTACGTTTTGAAAAGACTTAAGGTCATAGATTCAATTTTTATATCCCTAATTAATATTACAACATTTCAATGGACATCAAAATTAGTTAATAGTGGGAAAAAGAGAGAAGACCATCATACTATTATTCATGTACTTTTAATGTAATATAATATAATATGACTTAAAAGAGTTATACCATGTTTTTCGGCCTTGAATCAGACTGTATGATGTGGCAACCAGTCCAGACACATCCAGTCTAGCAATCATTTACAATTTAGTTGGGTCAAAAAACACCAGAGTAAAGTAATAGACATGGGGTCTGAATGGTCCTCTGAATTCTCCTGAGCTAAATGAGCAACCTTCGGGCAACAAAATTTTCTCTTGGGTGTCTTTATTTCAGTGTTACAGCAAGAATCAGAACATTTCAACAGAAGCATCAAGGGCAGTTGACAACTTATTTTTAGCCTCCAGAAACTGCTTGCCATTGATGGGAACTACCATTAACATCTCTGCTGGTTCTAGTCCTGTCATATAGAGTGGGTGAGCTCTTGCAGAGAGGGCTTTTTAATCACGGTGCGTGAAGGCTTAAACTTCCTAAACATCATGGCACAGCCCACCTGGCACACTGTGGTAATGACAGGCCATTTCGCCATCGATACTGATTTAATAATAGACCATGCTTACACTAAAGCAAATTTGCCTGACAGTTGTCGGAAGTGTCGTGACTGATCTCCAAAACAGCAGTCCCCGATTGCGCCGTGGTAATTGGCCAGAGTAAACACAAAACAAAACCCTCGCCTCTGCTTCACAACGTTCCGTCCTTGCTCTTACACATTTCTTGCCTGCAGAGGTGGTGGGTGTGTAGGGAATAATTGGCTAGGTTTCAACTGGAGACAGGCGCTCACCCCAGAAGCGCTCCCACAACGCAGGCCCGCTTCCTCTGATTCACCCTTCAGAATGATGGCGAACTCTCCCGCCTTTTCCCTCCTTGCTTAGCTTCCACCTCACACTGCACCTGACTCATCCGTAGATATTTGCGTGGTCGGTTTGAAGTTGATATTTTTGGCTCGCTCCCATCCAAGTTCGAAATGAAGAATCACCGTCAGCCATACAGTCTTGAACCTCAATAAATCACAGGAATTATTTACTCAGCAGTAAAGAGGAGATGGTAAATTATCTTGGAGGCGTCTGTTCCTCGATTATGCGGCAGATGTGCTGGCCCGAATGCCTTTCTAAATCCAGCTTTCTCCTTCTTGGTCCAAGGGTGGCATGGGGGCATGACGCCATAGCCGTGCTGGTTAAATAAGGCTCTGCACAAATTAGGACCCTTACAGCCCACAGTAATGAATCCCCAAGCAAATGAGTAATATATTGGGCTGTCTGTCACTTGGCTAATGGAGCTCTGTCTCTTTTCACTTTGGCTCAGAGACAAATAGCTGACAAATGAGCCATATCCTCTGGCATAGTGCAGTTCGGATTGGGCATCAGGATTGGGACATTGTCCGTACCTTGGACTGAACCTACTGGCGACCACACTGTGGCTCAATCCGGTCCTTTTGGAGCTACAATTATGACAGTAAGCGGAACCTGATCCTCTTCATTAACAAGCAGAATCCTTTGTCTTCTGGGGCCCCTACGGTTTCATTGAGGGTGCAGGCTCATTCATGCCTACTTAGTGCTTGTGTAATACGATTGCTGAGTTCCCATACACCTCAGTTCCTGGATTACCGAGATCTTCTACAGGTCCACGACACACATTTTTTTTTCCGAAGTCTTGTTTGGAGTTAATAGATTCCTCAACGTCTGTCCAATATAGGTCACTTGGGTAGCATGCTGCAGTACCATGTGGCACGTGGCTGCCTACCTGAACCCTCCATCTGGGCTCTTCAATGATTTCGTCCTCTTGGGACAGACTCAGATCACGGCTCCTGTCCTTTGTCACTACGGCAACAGCCGTATCAATTAGCATCCTCTTAATTACACAGCAGCCACTGCGTATCGCGCCCACCTCACAGTCTCACCCACCCACGCACAGCCAACTCACGTCGCTCAGATCACACATGCTTATTGCCGGATATTTATCACCATCACTGGCAATGGTGGGTCCAGAATGAGTCACATCTGAGCATCAGGAGCTGAGGGAGCAGGAGGAGAAAGGCTCATTTGCAACTCTTCCGTTGATCACAACCGTTGCTTACAGCTCTGTTGCTGTTCTGGAGAGCGGAAAGGCTTTAATTATAACACATGAGAGATAGCAAGAGAAAGTATTTCTCCATTCTATATAGAAAGCAGTTATAAAAAGAAAGGTGGATGACCATGATTTGATTTTCTTAGAATCCCATGTGTGAGTGGTGCTGTGATCTGGATGCTCATGTGGTTAAGCACCATCAGGGGTGGGTTGCAAAGCCTTTAAAGGGATAGTTCTGTCAGTAATTGCTCACCCTCATTCCAAACCCGTAAGACTTTCGTTCATCTTCGGAACACAAATGAAGATGTTTTTGATGAAATCTGAGAGTTTTCTATCCCTCCATTGACAGCTATGCAACTGACACTTTGACCCTTCAAAACATATAAATGGATCGAAAAACTAATCCATATGAATTGAGCGTTTTAGTCCACATTTTCTGAAGAGACACGATTGCATTATTTGATGAACAGATTGCATTTAGGCTTTTATTCACATTTTTTTGTGGGTGAACTAACCCTTTAATATGTCACATCATTAGAGATATATCTTTTGAGATGACGCTAATGATCTCAAGATCTATTTTCTTTTGTTCAAATTGGGATTTTTCTAAGTGGCCATTCTAGCATTTTTAAGGGAGGGGGAAAAACTAAGATGCCCATAAAACATTAAGTTCTTGAAATGACAATACTTTTCCCCCCAAGCAATTTAAGACAAACTGAAACTTAATTTGTAAAATAATGAAATAAAATATTTTCCAATATTGCTATTTAATTTTGTCCATCAGTCCATTGCCATCTACAGAGCTCTATAGTGACTAAAACGTTCATTATCATACCCGATTGCCTACTGTTTTGTTGCTTATGTGATATTTGACTACAGAGATAATTGTTTTGTGTGGCCAAAATGACCACATTTTCTCTAGGAGATCTGTTGTACTGTAAACAGTGTTTATTTTTGATACTTTTATTTATTGTCATTATTTTTTTAAATGAAAAATATAAAAAAAAATACTTTAATTATATTATATTGATAAATTCTAAAAGATTTTACTTTGACAAAATCCATCTAATTTTATTATAGAATTTCTTTATATTTATTAAACATGTATCAACATTAAACAAAAAATATGTAAACCTGAACTACTGAAATTAGGTAATGAGTACTTTTGTAAAATATAAAATGCATGTCAATGATCTATCTATCAAGAGTGATATAAACAGTGAAAAGGTAGGAGTGTTGTTATCACTAAAATACCACATGGCTATCGGCATCAGATTCGAGAACCAGAAAGAACTAGTGTGTGTGTGTGTGTGTGTGTGTGTGTGTGTGTGAGTGTATATATATATATATATATATATATATATATATATATATATATATATATATATATATATATATATATATATATATATGAAAAATAAACAATCATTATTATTAGTATTGTTTATATCTTGAGGTGTTAACTTTTCCTCGTCATGTTTTCATCAAAATGATGTTTTTATTAAATCATTTAATTACCGAAACAATTGGAAAACCTTGTAATTTCATCAATATTGGCCCTGTATACTTGGCAAACCAGTGACATGACAGACCAAAGCAGGATTTACTTTTGGAGAAATGACAACGAATTTGATAAATGCTGTAAAACTGAAAATGAATTACACAAATCTACATCTAGGCCCATGCTTATGGGAGCCTGTTCGTTGTGTCTGAATGTATAATAATAATAAATTACCCTAGAGTTTGACTGCTGGAGGATCAGTGGCCAAGACATTGCTGTCATTTACACCCCTGCAATGGCATTTATCTTTAAAATAATTAGTACTGGGTGAAAGATCAACAGCATCCCGGTCTTAAATATCTCACCTCTCTTGATGTAGAGTGATATGATGGCTCATCGTAAACTTTTTTAATGTGCTGTTTGCTCTGGCAACAGCTCAAATTGAGAAGTGACACTCCTGACTGATATTATTTATATATTCTGATGTCATGATCAATGCTTTCCTCATCTTTTGATCGTCTGTTGTGTGTGCCATTAATGGGATGGCCATTTCATTGAAGAATGATATCAATAGAACAATGCATTGAAAGACATCACAAGTCTAACACAGCTTTAAAGTTAACAGTTTGAAAGCTGGCAACGTCAATTAAATTGTTTTTGAAGTAACTGAGGGCATTTTTGGTCATTCCTTTTAAGTTGGTTCTTACTAGTGCGGTGTACCTTTAAAAATGTCTTTAAAGATGTAGAGATCTGATCGTGCTATAACTGAAAGCCTTTTCAACAGCCTTGTTTCTAAGGCTGCAAATGGCAGAAAGTGACAGTATCACTTTAATAAGGTTGCATTATTAAACTAACAATGAAAAATACTTCTGAAGCAATTATTAATCTTAGTTCATGTTAATTTCAACACTTACTAATTCATTCAGAAAAATCAAGAATATCTGTTAATATTATAGAATGAATAATGACATTGTTTAGAGTATAGTAACCAGTGTTGCAGAAAGTTACTTTTAAAAGTAATGCATTACAATGTTACGTCACTCCCTAAAAAAGTAACTAATTGCACCACACTTTTCCTAAGATTTGATAACAGCATAATAATAGCATTCAATGAATTATCCAGCCGACAAATACATTTATATATCAGATTTTTCATTAAAGCCATAAAAGTTCTTACTGTTGACATTCAAAACAAAGTTCTTGCACCTCGGTTTTTTCAAAATAATTCTCACACATTCATTGTAGGCAGTCTGAAGCTCAAAAAATATGCCTCAGGCTGAAGTAAATGCATATTTACGTAGAGGGCGCAGATAAAACTAACCTTTCAGCTGTTCTGGATTAAAGAATACAGGAGAAGGAAGTTCAAAACTCTTATTTCTAAATTTAATATAAAGTCATTTTTGCTTATAAGGTTGAACTGGATCATTGAAGCTCAGTAACAAAGACATTTGTAAATAAAGTGAGATTAAATACATAAAGTACATTTGTGTAACTTAAAATATTGAACTATTATAGGTTTGCGTACAATTCTGAGTTTACGTTTCGTTTTTCTTATTCATTTCGAGGAACAGTGAATCTATTTTTGTGCAAGTGAGATGAGTAAATGGATGTTCACAACAAGGCGTCAGGAGAGCCGTCAGTCAAAAAATGTGAAAACAAAAAAACCTTCCGTTACTTATTTGAAAACGTATCTAAGATTTATTGTTGTGAATTTAAGCAGTCAAGCGTTACTTGAAAAAATTAATCTGATTACACAACTTGTAGTGCATTATCCCAACACTAGTAGTAACGGATAATGTTACCAGTGTGCTTTCTTAAAATACAACACAGGCATATTAATTTTTTAATGGCAAGTTACAGAGCCGAAATGCTATACTTTAGATCTGCAATTATAAATTCAATAAACTAAAGGCCAAATCATCCAATGCTATGAATTAGTAATGACAGATTATCTCAGGAAAGGACTACATGCAGTGAGAGAAAGAGATGACTCAAATCTTTGATCAGTGCCACTAATTAACTACAAGCTCTATTCTATGAATCAGTCAAGATCAAAAGTTCCACCCATCAGCGATCCACGACTGATCACCCCTGACCAGCTCACGTCACATAATACGCCACACAGGCGCTCAGGTCCAGTCTGCTCACAAACACTGACATTCTGACAACAGCACACCTGATATTCTCCCTCCTGTTTTCATACGCCATTCAATGCTACATTCAATGTATCTAATTAACAGTCTCGACGCTGAGTGTGTGCCAAGTGCAGAAGCTGAGTTTGGTCTCTCCAAACATTTACGTCACAGTATGAGTGATGGATTTATAGAGAAAGGCATTAAAGTGGCAAACAAACAGCCCCTCAGGCGCTGATATTTGCAGAGTGAATGCTATGCTGCTTTACAAAGTGCCTTGGTGACTGTCCTCAAAAATTGGGGCAAAAGTTGTCTGGGCAATTTCACAACAAGGTTAAGTGTGAAGTAACATGGCTGCTGCATTCTGCACTGATGAATTCAGAAGGTCCATCGTGGCCTCGGGCAGAGGGCAGACTTTTGGGAATTGATTTAGAGATTTTGGAGATGGGAATAAGAAGCAAGCAGGAGAATCTGAATGGAAATCTTCTTTCGTTGTTGGCTTGTAAAAGTCTTAGACGGCAACTCCAATAACCTGCGGTATATAGTGGAATAGATTTGGAATATAGCCTAACCCGGCAATTCAAACAACCACAAAGTCAAATATGTTAGAGAGTAAATCATACACAACTTCAAAAACCTGTTGAAGGATTAGTTCATTCAGAAATGAAATTTTGATAAAAACATGGACACAACACAAGCACGAATGAGATTTCAAAGCTGTTTGTCAAGCGAAGCTAACACGCTTCATAAGAATTATATAGTACATCAGTGATGTGGACTATACTTTAGTTTGTTCCTGCCACGGTATTTGTGACATTTTACCTCACGCGTTACATCTCACAATTAAAATGATAAACGTGTTTTATTCATTAATGTATGTTTGAATAAACCTGGCTTAGCTACACTTTATTTTGACAGTTTATTAACCATAAGTAACTTTACCACTACATGTCAACTAACTCTCATTAGAGTAAACACGATAACTATGAAGGTAACTACTAACTATTTATATTCATACCAACACATTATAATTGTCTGTTTATTCTAAGCTTGCATGCTGTGGTTTTACACTTTGTACAGTATGTTTTTGCTGTTCTTGTTGCATTTACAATGCTTTAACCAGCAGTTGTCCTCAGCACGGTGTGTTTCGAGTGAGTAGCTAGTGTAATCAATCTAATCTAACAGTGAATTTAGCTGTTGAAGTCAATAGTGGAATAAAAAGAAAGGTATGTCTATTTACACTTAGTGTAAATAGCGTCCCTTGTTGGCAAATGCTATTTACACTAGCTCCGCCCACCAATATTTGGTTGGGCAACTCAAGTTTTAAAAAAGACGCGTAGAATTCAACTTCTTCAGTGGCTCAGCATTAGCGAGTATTAACGTGATCGACGCGGGTTCGAATCTGCCTTTTGCTGAGCTTGCATTTATTTTTAATAAAAATAAAAATGCGAACAAGTGTTTAATAATATTAAAAGTATTCATTGGGTAGCGTTAGGGGAAGGTGTGTGTGTGTGTGTGTGTGTGTGTGTGGGGGGGGGGGGGGGTATTCTCCAATAAGGCAGCATCCATTTAATAATTTTGATAAATATGATCACTTTCACTCTATGATATTATTGCGTCCTGTTAGTGTACAAAACACTGATGTTCAAATAGTATCTGCCAATGTAAAGTCTAGAAAGCATTTAATTACTCTTATTGCAAAGAACTACTTTTACATGGTGTAAATAGAATATATTGCTATTTTCACTTAGAGTAAATAGCATCTCTCGCTAAGAAAATATGCTATTTTCATTTAGTACCAATAGCCGCTGTATAAAAACAACCCCTGGTCTTTTCCCCTGCAACTTCAAACATAACTATATAAAAAAGCTGAAAAATAAAAATGTCCTAATGTGCAGTTTATGCTTATAAACAACAGGTTTTACTTGAGTGTTGATCGTTAAATCAATTTGATGAATTAATTAATTGAAGTTTTGGGTGTAAACTAAACCTTAAATTCATTATTTACACTAGGCAGGATGCAAAACATGCTCATCTACAGCAACAACTGATCACATTATACCCATATGTCCTTAAATGCTCCAAAAGTGTCTTTTTTGAAAAATCCTTTTACAGTTTCCATCTCTATATTCACATTAATATTCATTTCTGGCCCTGAACAGCTTTCCAGTCAGCCCCCATCAACCCAGAGGGCATTTTGCTACACAGAGGATGCCAAGACTGGCCTGCCCCTCATTATACTGGCTTCCCCTTCTCACTAACCTAACACAATAAGGGCAGCAGTCCTTATGCAGAGGTGGCATCTGCTGTTCTCTGGCACCGCCACAGGGGGTGGGAGCGGAGACAACTATCATGTCCAGCAAGGAAGTGTGTGTGCTTGTTTGTGTGTGTGGGTTGGTTATGAATGCACAGCTGTGCTATTATCTCGGCCTGCCACATTAGAGCTTGACCCCGGCCAAGCCAACCCCAGGCGCTGATGGAGGCGAGACTCTGACCACGTTGGCTCTGCATGGATGTGTGCGAGTGATGCCACCGTGAGAAGGGTATAATAACACTGCACCCCACAGCCAGAGGCTATAGCTTCATGCTTTTAGACCAATTTTTAGCCAGCCACACAGGCTGTGTGAAGGCAAAAGAGCAGATAGAGGGGTAAGGTGAGGTGAAAAGATTAAAGGGGAGATGGACAGGCTGTGGAGAAGACGGATAAATACATGATGGAGAATAGTACTGTTCGAGTCATGGACTACTAGTGTTTTTGAACAAATCTTTTAAGCCATTGATTTGCAAGTTCCTTCTTTGTAAAGCATGTGGCTGTTTTGATGGCTTTTTGCCTCGAGATTGACTTTATCATCCGACCATCAGATGGAGCCGTGGACACTCCGCAGACTTATGGTTCAGCTGTAGTCAATTGTATGGAAACTGTGTTTCAAGAAGTGCTTAACACTAGTGCAGATCAGAGACTTAAGCATGAGTACTACTTTAATAGGTAAGGGAAATTCAGACCTTTTAAAGTGGGCGTCCTGGTGTGGATAAATAATCCAACCATACAAAGAAAGAAATTTGAGCCAAAAGGGACAGCACCATATCGGGTGTGAGTGGAGGGCCACCGAAAGAGACAAAGTGAACCAAGTAGACTGGGAACAAATGCGGAGTTGCAGCCAGACTATAATTTAACAGCAGGGAGTATGCTGTTCCTTCAAATATATTTTAAGGTGAAAAAGATTATGGTGCTCAATTCAATTATTCACTTTTTTATGTGTGTGGATTCCAGAAATAATGTTTGAGTGAATAATATGTACACTGAAAAAGGACCAACTTATAAATACTTTAAATTTGTAGTATGCTTGTAGTAATTTGTAGATTTGGGATGTAAGAGAACATATGAATAAGATTTATTTTACAGAGATGAAATGATAAAGGTCACCCGGAACTGGGAACACTTCCTATAACACCAAATGTACTCATCAGACAAAGAAGGGTGTATACACTAATTTTAGGGTGCGTTCACACTTGTAGTTCAGTTGGTTTGGTTCGTTTGGTCTGGACCAAAAAACAACAACAAAACATATAGTCCCGGTCCACTCAGCGTTCACACTGGCATTTTTAACAGCAAACCTTAAGCTACCGAACCAAAGGCTTTGGGATACGGTCACAACCTGATTGGTCGGGTTTTATGACGCATATTTTGCGACGGAGCTCACTTACCAAACATTCAAAACAATGCTGTGTGCTGGATTAAACACCATCATTTTATGCATGTACATATGCTTTATTTTTACCAGCTAAGAACTCACAAAGAGCTCATAAAATGTTCAAAACATTCAAAACAGCAGCTGGATTTCCTCCGTTGTATGCAGAAACAAATATTGATGAGGCACTTTACCTCCTCGTTGCTCCACGATTGCCCTCGACTCATTTTTGAAACACCGATCTTTCCGCGTCTTCAAATCAGCTGACTTGTAGCGTCTCATCTTGTGACATCACGTCCTCTTTTTGGTTCATTTCATGTCTTTGGTCCATGTTGCGTTCATATATCAATCGAACCGCACCAGAGTTCGTTTGGAAGCGGACCGAGACCCATCTTTTTAGCGGTCTTGGTGCACTTGTTTGGTCCGCACCAGGGTTCGGATATCAGCGTTCACATATGTTCAAACAAACCGCACTAACTGAGCAATCGCACCAGGGTTTGTTTTAATCGAACCAAACATGACAAGTGTGAACGCACCCTCAGTCTCTCTGCTTATCCCAAGGTTTACCGTAATTAGCCAGATCCGGGCCGTATCCAGGTCAGATGTAGGATGTGCGCCTATACTCGCCCACAATGCAGCCCTGAAGTGTCAGCAGAGACTGTGTCAACTAGATCATCCCTTGTGAAGGCCTTACCGACACGACAGCCAGTAGCACATATCCCCAACAAACCGTTCCAAACCATCCCATACCGGCGTGATGAATACGATCTTCAACCAAATGGAACTGGATTAAATATTTTGACTGTTGCGATCGCAAATCGGACTTATGACCAGTAATTCTGCCTGAATCAATCACCTTTGGCTTACTTAGTTGGGGACACTTGACTTGATATTCAACAATTGTTTTTGATCTGCCTCAATTTACACCATTCTATGAGAACTGAATCGAGCTGGACAATTACATCACTGTTTTCCTCAGGGCTGATATACAGAAATGAACTAAATGAAAAACTATTGATTTTTTCAACGAAATGAATCAATACTGAATTAATTTAAGCTGGGTAGTGACACCATTTTCTGTAAGAGAAAATACATTATTTGCCAATTATTACTGTAAAGCTGTTTTGACACAATTTGCATTGTAAGAAGCGCTATATAAATAAAGGTGACTTGACTTGACTTGATAAAGTTCTTTGGCGTAGGCTCTGTCCATAGTCCCAGTCTGAAGGGTAGCAGATACAGGAGTTCCTGCCTGAAGATTAAGGCAGGGGTAGAGCCTACCCCCTGATGTATGGACAGGACCGACCTGGTGGTGGTGGGGAGGATGGGGGTGAATGCCGGCGTCAGTATCTGCAAATTAAATAATAGGTGGGAACAGAACCTATATACTCCAGATGTCGAGTGATGATTGGCTAGATCTATGAGTAATGAATGACGTGTGTCTTCCAGGTAGAACTTGAACTAGAGCTCCCATTTCTTTCAAATTATATTAATGGTTTGGCTCAAATCTTAAATTTTGAATGACTAGTAATAAAAAGTAGTTGAAAGAGGTGGTCTCGGGCCAGACGGCAAACGAACTCTGGGGCGGTTCGCATGAGATGTGAAAGCAATGGGACCCAACGGACCAAACAGTATCATAATTCATTATGGGAAATGCTTATATAAAATGCAGCAGTGTTTGATTCTGAGTGAGCACATTGGTTACTGCAGTTGAAAACCAAAGAGTGCCTCTTCATATTAAAAGGTCGTGTAATCGCACTTCTCCATGTAAGAATGCCGTCCCGATGAAGCCTCGATTCCCATTCTACTGCATTATAACATTCGTATAGTGTTTGCATGTATCTCCGCACAGTCAGCCAACTAGACAGAGAGATCCAGAGAGCGCGTTTAAATTTTCCATTTATTACGAATGTAGAAGGCTATACAATTTAACAGCTGGAATGACGGTTACATTTGTATAGTGCTTGCGTGTGTCTCTACAGTTACAAATAAAGCCACAATAAGGTTGTGGAGCGAACTTTTCAATCATCCTGAAGGATGACGCAGAAGAAACCAATTAGAGGACAGTTTTACTCGCCTGAGATTTGCATAAACGCATTTTTGGCACACTTTGAAATATTGCTTTGTGGAAGCTTCTTAAGATTCACTTCCTCTCTCCACCTTTATCTCATCAATTTTTTAAAGGCATCATAAATGAATCCATTGTTGCCTTTGACATCCCACAATCCTATGCGTTCCATTCCACGACTGTTGAGCTAAAAAACAAATACGGTGTCCAAAATTTTGAGGTTGGTGGTCAGTTTGTGTGTAAATGTACAATTTTGACCAACTTTTTCCATTTTTGATGTTATTTTTAGTGAGAAATTACAAATATGGTAATTAGATGTTCGCTTAGTTCTCACCAACGCTTGCTCTATGTTGTTGTGGATCATTACACTGCCTCAGAAGTCTGTCAGTTTCATGAGGTGCCTTCATGCGCCAATGCTACATGCCAAGTCATTGCCTGATAGAACAGTAAGGCAGCAAGTCAGCTGCTAATAAGCTTTCTGACACAGCCACAGTCAGAGATGGTCTTATTATTGAGAAATACGAGCTTCCATTACTCTGCCATTGGAGAAAGCGTAACAGTTAACTTTGATCACATGTGCCTCGATAACCAATCACATTACAGCCTATAACATGATTGAGTTGTACGACAGTCGGTCAGTTTGAAGGGCATGAGAGGTGCTGTAAACTGAACCATCACAAAATTTTCTGCATTTTTTTCAAAGTAAACTCTAAAAATAGATCAATTCAAAATGAATTTAAAATGACAAACATGTTGACTATTCATTGGATAAGCTTTTCCCCAAAAAGCAGTTTATGCAGCGTATAGTGAAGCCTATGGTCCCCCCCTTTGGAGGCTTACCTTAAAGAGGCTTTCTGCTTATGCTAACCAGCCAAACCTTTTTACTGGTAGCCACCTACTGGTGAATCGGTGAATGAATCTGAATGAACCTTTTTGGTCAACAGATTCATAATAAAATAAAAAACAACCACTAATGGGGAAAGAAGTTGTTTAATAAGTTTGAAAAATTTGAAATTTGAAAAGATTTTCCAGCATAAATCACTTTATGTTTCATTGTCTGATGTAAATAGTCATAGGACTAATATTCTAAGTTTATATATCTGTATATTAATACTAAATATTATCAAATTAAACAATACAACATGATTAGGGTGTATTTGCCTCTGTGGAGTTTCGTGTCTAAGAGCCGTAAAGAAACCCATGCAATTACTTCACTTCCTGTTACATAAATCAGTTTTTATTCTTCTTCTTCACAAATTGTCTGCTCTAAAAATTTAGCAGCACCACACAGTACATTAAAACTTGAATTGTGGGGTATAAATAACAGCTAAATTGCCTGGTTATCTAGATGAGTAATATCAAGCGGGGAACACAGAAGTCTTCCGTTTGAATGGAACAAATGCTGTGCTCGAATGTCGAGGGTGCATATTTTAAATGACATTGTCTACCCAGAGGAGCTGAGGAAATCAAATTAACATACGAAAAAACAGAGACAGGCTGAGGTATATGAGCTTGGGAAATAAAATCATTAATCTTCATGAATCTCCCACAGGAAATCAAATAAAACCAAGCGCTATTGTTTCCCACGATGCTGTACGGGCATATGCAAAAAGTTCTCGTAAATGCCCTGAAAATAAGAAACAGTTTCCTGTCGATGTAAAGTCAGTGTTAAGTGTCCCCAGAGTACATTTTCAATAGGTAGAGGAGAAACGTCTGTACTATTACGATTGAAACGCAGACCCTCTGAGGTCTGTGTCATCGTTTTTCAAATGATTTTCAGATGTATTCCCAGCACATCAATATTTTCTGCTCTCCAACTCCAATCCTATTAAATTAACATATAATGAATATTACATCAAGGCATTTTTTATTTTGGGCTAAGACTTTTACTTTGTGTAATAACTTTAAACTTTTGAGCGAACCTGGTGATTTTTTTTTTTTGTGTGTGTGAGTGTGTTTAATGATAAACGACAAAAGATAGAAAATTTACTCATTGCTCTTGATCTTGAATCAGATTCATGGCAGGTAAAAAAATAAATAATTATGGGCAGTACATTTTCAAAAGTCACCACACCAGCCATAGGCAGATGTGGCAAAAAGTTAGTTTTAGACCCATATTGTCCAATTAAAATTATTATCCAAACAGCTTTCAATATCAAAATAATAATAACAATTATAATAATATTTTTTATCACAAATGATTACAATGGAAGGGGATCTTTGTGTAGTTTACTGTGCTGTTTTTTGACTATTTAAATAAAAACACTTAAAGGTATAGTTCACCCAAATATTAAATTTATCCCATGATTTACTAACCCTCAAGCCGTCCTACGTATATATCTCCTTTAGACAATCACAATCAGAGTTATATTAAAAAAAAAAAAATCTCTTCCAAGCCTTTTAATGGTGGTGAATGGTGCTCACAATTTTGAAGCCCAAAAAAGTGCATCCATCCATTATAAAAGATGGCTCCAGGGGGTTGATAAAGGCCTTCTGAAGCGAAGCAATTGGTTTTTGCAAGTATTAGATGATTTGTTAAATGTATTTAATAGATTACACATTCAATAAAACATTTACAGTTGGTTTGTAAAAGGCGTTTATGCAAATTTGGGCTTTCCCTCCATTTCCACTGTTCTAACCAGCATGTGGCGTTCGAGTGCTTCAGTGAATCATTTTGCGAATCAATTGGTTCAAGTTTCGAAAAGCTTCATTTCTCTCATCAAACGTCATAGATTTTCCTCTCGTAATTACAGTAATTAAGCCTTGGCATGAACAAAATGCCAAACGAAGTGGCAATTATTTATTTAAGGAAATATACTATGAGCTGACTTTTCAAGCAAAACAGGGTGCAAAAAACCCCTGAAAAAGGCAAACAGAAAAGAGAATGTGAAACATTTATTAGCAGTGAGAATAGATCACAGGTACCTCTTGTTGCCTAATAAATCCTAATGATGCCTAATATACTCAGTAGACTTTCAATATAACATAAGCTTAATTAGTTGCCTGCAAATTCTTCACGCCCACCACTCTGAGCGGCTTACAGTATTTGTGATCCTGCAGTTTCTGCCCCTATGCAGCAGCACTGACGGCGACACATTAGGCAGTTCGACGGATTGCTCCTCAGGTGAGAATTCACCGCGCCACCGCAAATCCGTTTTTCATGCTGTCTGGCAAGCACGTGAATAAAGAGGAAAAAACAAACAAAGCTATCTCACCAGAGACTAATTTAGCATGAAACCCAGTGTTGAAATGCAGACCATTCATTCCACAGCATTCCACTGACACCCGGTGAAGGATTGCACTAAAACAAGTGTGTTTCTCCACAGGGCAACCAAGGGTAAAAGGCATTAGCTTCTGATTGAATCTGGTGGACTGGTGGTAAAACGCAGCTGGATGAGGAATGATGTAGAGAGGGTGGGTATGGGATTTTTGCTGCTTTCTCCTCCATTCGTTTTTATTTAATAAGGATGTCAGTGGAAGAGGCAAACAGAGGCTATCAATTATATAAAAAGGCTTGTTTGAATAGGATGACTCACTGCAGAGTAGGACAACGTGTTAAAATGAGGAGAACGGGTAGGTGAAGTACTTAAATTGATAAAAATAAGGATGCTTTGATGTATTACATTCACAGGTATGATGAGACTCTCTCTCTCTTTATTTATAATTTGTTTATTTGCCTTACAGTTTAGCAATAGTGAGATTATGTTTGGACACGCATCCCTGCACAAATTCAGTAAGGGAGGGAAACATGGGTGGTGTGCTGTTAGATAAGAGACTGAGGCTTTACAAATTAAGGTTTAATTAGCCCGTCTAACTGATGTTCTGTCAGTCTTGTGCAGTCCACATCACGAGGAGAAAAATGCAATTTCCGGAAAAAGGCTTTCTGATCCGTCTCTATTTACCAGCACAGATGGGTAAATCACATCAAACCTCATATTTCACTCCCAATTCAAAGAAAGAATGTTTTATTATTATGATCATGATGATGATTATTATTATTACTAGATAGAACTAAATAAGTAAGGGCCGTTCACATATCACTGGAAACAATTTCCAGTTCAGATTCAATTCTCCAAAGCAAAACAGTGGATTATAAATCTGTGCCACTTCAGGTGAAGTGCCGATGTTCCTTCGAGAGGTTAAACGCTTATCTTTCCCTTTATCCTTTTGTAATCCAACTCTCATGAGAGAGATGTCCAGAACACTCAATTTGATGCTCTCCAAACTGCAGAGGGATTTTTGGGATGTTCATTAGCCTGAGCTTTTGCCAGTAATCGTATATATTGTTAATAGTGAACAAAATCAGGGTGCTGGGGAAAAATGCACCGTGACATAACAGCGACAGAGAGATGCGCCATGACTGAAATCGCCCCAAGTGAAGGAGCGCTTAATAATGCATTGGGCATGCTGAGGAGCCACCCTGCATTTAAAAAGGCAAATGTGGATGAAGTAGTCTGGTGTCATGGTGATGACAAGCTTTGAATGTTAATGTTCAGCCAATGAATGATAGATTGCTGCGGAGGGGAAAAGTGCAATCTGGCAGTTTCTGATAAACAGCGCATGAGGCACTTCTCTGAGATTACAGGCTAATTATTTAAATTTGCTTCGGTGTTTGAAAATAAAAATACTTTTCTGACCCCATTTTAAGTTGTGAGCTGTGAGGGCAAGCCCTCAGTGTCAGTGTCACCCTGGGTTACATTATACATAGTCAGATGGAGAAATAGGAGGAGGCAAAATTGCTAACACTCCACGCTAATTAAAGTTCTTTACTAGGAAGGACAAAAGAAGTGTCAGGATCCAGTTCAGCTGGGGGAACCCACATTACGTGAATGCCTCAAATCTGTGCAAATGAACTCCATTACGCTCAATCCTATGATACCTCATTTTGGACATATTTTACGGCAATACCGCATAAAGTGACATTTGTGGAAAAATTGCTTTGCGCCAAGCAGACAAGGTGAGAGAAACTTAAATTTCATATTATTGATACCATTTCCACATAAAAGTTAAAGCTGGTGCCAAGATGGGTCCTGCACATGTTTCCTAGTTGGGTCCCACCTAAAGCCCAGTGAAATCCTGCATAAAACCCACATGGGTAAGTTGCATGGGACCATTATGGAACCAGCCGACAAAACCACATGCAATATGTATTTCAAGCCCATGTAGTCACCATGTAATTCCCACATAGAAGTTAGAGCTGGAAATCCATGTGGACAATTGACATGAGGCCATTATGGAATTCACAGACAATCCCAAATAGGGCCCATTTTTTTCAGGCCATTTCATACCCTTATGAACCCCACATACAAATGCTACCTTGGTTCATACATGTCAAAGTACTGATGAAAAAAAAAAAAAAGTGTATGATTTTAAACAATATGTGATATTATTAAAAGGGTCATAACCATGCCTTTAATTTTGCAGATGGGGGTGTGTCACTTTTTGTAATATAATCAATTTTAAGTATTTGCAAAACATTTTACATTTAAATTAAACATTTATACTCATTCATTCATATGCCAAATATGTTGAAAACGGAATTTATGAATTACATAAATCACACAAATGTTTCTGCCTATATTTTAAAATTAAAAATGCTGAAATCTGACCAAAAAAGAGGACTAGTTTGCATCACTGGTCGTTTAACATTTAATTTCTGTCATACAACAGTTGTCAAATTTTAAATGCTCAGCTACTTAAATATCTTCAACTGTTAAACTGGAATTCATATTCAGTATCTATGAGTTTTCATTAAAAAAAAAAAGTTTTCAAATCAGAGATCAAACAGAGCTTGAGGTGGAAATTTGACAGATTTTAACTATTGGGGGCTTGGGGAATTTGGATGGGATTTTGGCTGCAAAATTTGCAAAACAATGGCAAATGTAACTACACCTATATACTTAATTCTGTAGCTTGCACTGTACTGTCATGACAACTCTTGGAGTGTTTGGCATGGTATTGGATATGACAATGTTAATATGTTTGGTCTCAGCAGAGTAGAGTATGTACATGAATTACCTGTGGCAAATCTATACAGGTGGAGCTGGGGAAGGGGGAGGGTATCTTTAAGGCAAATTCTGACCAAGTATTTGAAGGTTGAGCAGCGAGCTCATTGCTGTATGAGTAGCCAATCTGACTTGCTATATCAAGAATGATGTGATTGCAAGCAGGTTGAGTTAAGGATCTATTAGCCTACGCCATGAGTTTCAAGACAGAACATTGTATTTGTATAAAGTATACAAATGGATGAGCCTGAATGGATGCATTCGGCATACGCAAACTATCTAGTCGGACTTTCTATTCAGGGGCTCAAATCACTGAGCACATGTGCTTGGAAAGCAGCAGATTGTGCTGATGACAACAATTGCGTCACTTGAACTGCCCGTGAGCTGAAGCGGGACAAGGGAAGTATATTTTCAGCTTCGGAAGGCTTTGTAAACAACAAACAGTCAGGCAGCTGACAAGGTTTTGGTCCGGTGAGAAATTTGATAAACAAGTCAATAGAATTTATTTTAATTGGTTTTTGGTCAAAATATGTGCCATAGGGCCTAAAACATTTCTGCCAATAAGCTGTTAAGACGTTTGTGCGACAGACACGGAGGTTAACCTCCCACGTGAACAGAACCTCTCAGCAAAATTTTTCTCAAGCGCTCAGGGATATGGGACTTGGAAGTCAGTTATACATTTTTGGTGTTAACGTATTCCGGTCATTCATTATGTACAACAGAAGGTCTTATGAATATTGCTGAAGCCTGAGGTCAGTGTTCTTGCCGTAGGGTAATTATTTTTGATACTCTGGAGATTGTCAGTTTCCCTCAAACCTTCCAAACGGAAGCTTTGTTGAATAAGCTCAGCTTTAGCAAACCCTTGTGGCCATAGAGGAAATGTAAAGCACAGGATCTGTAGAGCTCTCTATTATTGGACTCTCTGTGAATACACAAGGCTTTGGCTCATTTTTCTGGCTTCCATCTTTGTTGCAGTGGCCACAGGGTAGGTTGGTTTGAAATGACATACATCTGTGACATTGCTGTACTTGACCTTACATACCAAGAGTGACGAATGAATTTAAAGCATAATCGACCGACACTTTTTATATAGTTGATCGGCCTGCCAAAGCCAAGATGCTTTTTTTAAACAAAACTAGATTAAAATCATAATTTTAAAGGATTGTTCATATAATGAGTGTTTCATTCCTATATTTTGTTTATTTTTTTAGTAGTTTAGAAGTAACTTTTTTTGTTAATGTCCGAGGTGATCATTGGCCACCACTCGATTAAATCCTTTTTAAGATCATCAGTTCACTTGACAGGCATCGTTTTAAAACCCCTTAGCTTAAAACCCCCTTTTCTTAGTGAACTGAAGTCCTTTTTTTTCCTTCTGTCTGCTAGTACTCTTTCTATTCATATCTCGTTGACACATTGGAATTACTGAAATGAAGGAAATGAATGTATATTGCGTATAACGTTTTGTTCACACTGCACACAAATCCAGTTTGGTTTTCAAATGCAATCTTTAGGACTGATTGTCGACACTGTCATTTTGCAAGTGATGAAATCCACTCTGTTTGTTCATGCAGTTTAGCCAGTTTTCAATATATCTAGAGCAGCTACAATAGGCATAATTTAAGCATCAACATGATGCCTTTCTTCTACCACAGCTGAGATATCTGTCATTGTGCAAGGAGAAGACCGAAAATTGGACATTTTTCCTCTGCTCATGACATCTCTCCACAGTTATAAACTCAGTGCACAGAGAACATTAGAAACACTATTTTTTTTTTTTTTCAAAATTTCCAGACTTTTGACCTTTTCTCAAATGCATAAATGCTTGTCCATACTGTATTTTAATAGGGCTTTGCAATTTACAAGGTGTTAGTCCGGCAGCCGATGAAAGCTTGAGCATATGTGTGAGTGTTCAGTATATTGCTTGAGTCAATTACTCACATGAATGCTCTGCGATAAGTACAACTTTTAATCAGGGCTATGGTGACTGCTATAGTTCCTGCAGGATTTAAGGGCTCGTGGGAACTCCATCCAGGCTCGCTTTCCACCAACTGTTAGTTGCCCAAGCAAGAAACAGCCATAATAGACGGCAGATTCATAAAGAGTTGTCACTGTGGATACAAAAAAGGCACTTTAATGAATCCACCTCTGAAATGTGTTGAGCAAATGGCGACGATTCAGTATTGGCATTTAGAAAGCAGAATCTTCATTTCGGTACTTCGTAGTATTGATCGACTACAAACATAAACAATGGGGGTCTGTTCCTGTTCAAAGCAAGCTCATGCTGGGCAAATGTGAGGAATAGCTTGTCGCTGAGCATTATCATGCGTTTGGATTTCTGAAAACCATTAAGAGGGATCCCTCAGAAAGACAACCCTTTTCTAAATAGCCACAGACTTCACAGTTAGGTGCTTATTACTTTGTTTCTTTTCGAACGAACAAAGTCCTGCTCCCCTGCCTCTTATGACACTTAAACATTAATTTGATTAATGTTTTAATCCACACTGACTACATGCAGCCACACAAGTGAACTCGGAAAATCTCATCGCCATCCATCAAGCTTGTGCAGCTGTTTATCAATAAGTCGACCCACGAACTGCCCGATGACAAGGCCAAAAGGCCTTCTCTTTCTTCCGTGAAATGGTTGGCTGTCTAAGAAAGTCATCGCCACAGCAGGGGAAGCAAATTACTGTACATATAAAACAGCATTTCCTTTAGATAAACAAGTGAGTTTTGCACAGGTACTTGATCTATGATTTTTCAAGACTTTGTAACAACATAGGCTCATTGGAAAAGCTTGTCAACATCTTTGCAAAACATAAAATATGTACCAATACATACATATCACTGCAGTTTCTAAGAGAAACGAACCCTAGAGGCAGTAAAACAGCACACCCTTTTAATCGTTTTTCACACACAATTATGATTACGGGGCCAGATTATGGATTAATAAAGACTTGTTTTCTTGCGGCTCCTTGCACAATTATATTATGACCTTGAAACACTTTTTAACATAGTTCATGGTTTGTAAACGAATATATTTTGGAGTTTCCATCACTTACCCAGCTCCAGATGTTCAGTTTTACTGACGTAACAAGCTTTCTCGGTAGCTCACTTGCAATGCGAAGAGCTCTGTACAAATCCTGTGAAAGAGGAGTCACAGTTAAACAGCTCAAAGAAAACAAGCTAAAATGCCATGGTTATGATTGTGTTTTTTTTATTTTTTTTTTTATTTTCTTTGGTTAACACTATCAGGTAGGTTTAGTGTTGATGCACGTTATCAAACGTGATTAAGCTTTTAGCGCCACTCACCGGACATTTCGATTCACAACTGCGGTGAGACTTTCAAACTCCAACATTATAAAACATTGCGATATTCACGTTCATCTGTTCCGGAATAAACTAAACACTTTTTTAGCGCCACTCGTTGGACATTGGACTCTTTGAAAATGTTGCGAAACGTGTATGATGCAACATATTTTGCGTTTTGACACAGGTACGTTTTTCTAATGAGCCTGAGCTGGAAAATAAACAACATTCTTCAAGAAGCGAATTGAAGCAAAGCTTATTATCATACAGATTCCAAGCAAATTCCCTTCCTTCATTCACTTCTGCCACCTACATGGCGGTACTGAGACACGAACCCTCGTCCTTCGGGTTACAAGTCTCTAAACATGAGGCCACAACTGCTCCTAACGATTTGGATGCATCAATTGATGGAGTAAGCGGTCATTTGTTGGGCAGTGAGCAAATGGAGTCAATCTCAAGAAAAGGTTCTTTCAGGAGCTTCATATATGGAATCTATTAGGTTCATCATTTTATGGATTTAGTTTCAGTTTATTACATGTTTTGAATTAAACCGCTGTTAAACATACTTTATAAGTAGAACTAAAAAGAAAAATAACCGGCTAAATACAAGTATTATGCAATCATTTAAGACATTTATAGAGTCTTATTGGGATAAAAGGTTCTTAAAATTTGTTAAGAACTGTGTCATAACAGAAAGGAGGGACAACAAAAAGGCTTGGTGAAACAGGGGAATTTGTTGAAATAACATAATATATAAACAGGGTTGGGGAGTAACGAAATACTTAGTTACGCATTTAAAATACAAAATTTTAGAAACTATATTTCATTAGTTACAATTTAAATGGGTGGTAATCAGACTACATCTGAAAAGTGTTTTAGATTACCAAAGTGATTACTTTGAATTTTACTGTCATTTAAATTAGCAATTGGTGATTCTCTGACTCTGACAGTCTGAAAAAGCGGAGTTAAGTTTCATCAACATTTTAATACTTTTTTTTTTTAAATATTTTGTTATTTTTATTTAGTACTGTCCTGAACAAGACAAAATGTCCACGACTGTTTTCATGTTTTGTGATCGTTGTTTGTGAGTCATTTTATAATTCACTCGTCACTGCAACTTTTTCTCACAATTTGTTTTTTTCCCCTCACAACTGTGAGTTTGCATTTCACAATTCTGACTTCTTTTTCTCAGAATTGCGAGATTTAAACTCCCAATTGCAAGTTATAAAGTCAGAATTGGGAGATATAAACTTGCAATACTAACTTTTTTTCTTGCAATTGTGAATTTAGTATGTGAGTTTATATCTCATAATTCTGACTTTTCTCAATATTGTGAGTTTACATCTCATAATTCTGACTTTTCTAAATATTGCGAGTTTATATCTCATAATTCTGACTTTATAACTCACAATTGCAACTTTATATCACACAATTCTGAGGGAAAAAGTCAAAATGACCTTTTTTGTGTTTGTTCCACACTTATTAGTATTCCAAAGTATTCTAAAGTATTTAGATTAAGCTACTAAACTTGAGTAATGTAATGAAATACGTTACAAATTACTTTTTAAAGCATGTATTTTGCAATCTGTAGTGAAATACATTTTAAAAGTAGCCTACCCAGCCCTGTATATAAACAATGTGTGGAAGAAAATAGTCAGAAAAACACAACAGAAAGCCCAAAATGTGGCAACTTGGCTTCTTTTAAGCCCATGCTAATGGTCCACAGCTGTAAGGAATCGGCTCAATGAAATACACAACACAGGTAATCGCTTTTCCTGCTCCCAGAGGGCAGACAAATAATTAAATATATAAAAATACATATATACATATGAAACAACCGCACTGAAGCTGTTTTTTAAGAGTGTGGTTTTAGATTTGTGAGCTCCCACCTCTGACACAATTCACTCTCTGCTGATTCCTCTCGAATAGAGAAGGAAAGATAAATTGAAGTTATGAAAGTGAAGCCAGTCTCTTAATCGTATACAGGTAGTGGATGGCCATTAGGTCCTGTATTTTAATGAAGCTAACGAAATTGAGAGCCACTAGTGATGCTTTCCACATCAAGCTTTTTTTTTTTTGCAAGCGTTTTAATTTTAAATAGTTTATATCACAAGTTTGAAGCACATTATTACACCAAGAAATATCTGATTTACAAATAAATCATTTGATGAATCTTTTAAATGAACCATGAGCCAATTTGCTCAATATTTGTTGGGAAACTCCAAACAAATAAAGATGCTACACTATTATGGCAGACAAGTTATTATCGAGTATTCTAAATGAAATATCAATGTTTAAATTTTAGTTAGTTTATATCAGTTATCAGATATCAGTTTTATAATAGTTTATAAGGCCACCTGGGGTACATGAGTTTTGGGTATATGTTGTATTTTTTATTCATTTGTTAATACATTTTAACGTTCATTTAGAATAAATTTTAGTATGAATGTTACTAGCTATGCTTCCATCCACCTATTTTTATGCACATTTTGGGATATCACATAAAAAATGCTGGATGGAAATACCAAAATGGACATAAATCCTAAAAACGTATGAAACAAATAAAACAAAACCAATGCGCTCAATTGAGGTGGATAATATAATTGTACGAAAGCCTGTCCTTGGAACCAAAGTTGTTGCTACACGGACTGATTATAGTGGAACACCCAGGAAGACGGTGTGGCAAATGTTCATCTCTGCACACTTGTTTATGTTCTGTATAAATGCGTTTATGCCTTGATGTAAGTACATCTGCTTAGGTATATAAATATATGTATGTTATTGATGTCCCGCGATCGTTCTGCGGTTACCATCGGCGCGTTTGGAGCGCCGTAGCGGCCGTAATTTGCCGCGAGTGAAATGCGCTAATCAGTATTAGCATCGGCAGATTTCTAAACTGTGGCATTAATGTGTTTACATTAATATTTCGCCATTGTACAATTTATAACGACTCTTTGCATTGATAAGGTTGTTATTACTGTTAAGGATGCAGACTTGAGTGTGAATCATTGTTTATTGCATTTGTTCAGTATCATGCCAGTGTATAATGATTCAGAATGTTTCTTTATAATTATATTTCTTTATTGTTCTTTTTAGACCATTAATACAGACATCATTGCTTCAGGATAACTGGTTCAGATGACAACCTAAAGACTGTTCAATAAATACATCTTTGTGAAGCATCTATTCTCCAACCCATGATTCTCTGACCGGAATCCTGTCCATATTTGGCCGCCTCAATCAGCGTATTATAAAGTAGCACCACACGCCTCCGCTACAAAATTGGTCCTTCGAGCCGGATTGAGAGCAAGATTGAACCAATATGGACAAAGCAGAAAGTGAACTATCTGAGACAACATCCAGACCTCGACGCAAGACTAATCTGCCTACACATCTGGATGAGTATGATGTTGGCTACCACCCTGCTAGTGACCGTCCTCCAACGGCTTCATCTCACTGTTCCAGTCAGCCACGAAGCAGCTCGAGGAAAACGTCTCGCAGTGGTGTCAGCTCTCAATCCAGGACAAGTAGACGTTCCATTAGATCCGCTGGCGTTTACATCCCACCAGAGCTCACTAGCGTCCAGACTGCTATGTTGGAGGAGAAGATCAAACAGAGACAGTATGACAGTCTAAAGCAGCAAGTAGTAGAGGACTCGCTGATTGATCTTGAATACCAAAGACTGCAGATACAAGCTAAAGAAGCCCAGCGCATGCAAGAGGAAGCACTAGCCGCAAAGGAGGCCCTGACGAAACGACTAGAACGACAGCGTCAGCTTGAAGAAGCCGAGTCTGAACTCGAAGTAGCTAAGCTTGTATCCTCTATACTCACTGTAGACTCTAGAGCGACCACTCCAGTCCCTACAGACTCTGGTTCTTCGAATGCTCAACAGCTTGCATCACAGCGCAGCCAGGCTTGTTTACCACAGCTCACGTCTTCCGAACCTCAGCAGCTCCCCTTCCAGTCGCCTGCTGTGACGTCAACACTGCTGCCCTGTCTTACAGCACTGCCTGATTCTGATGTAACTGCAGATCCATCTAGACCGCCACCAGCTCCACCCTCCACTGATGCACTTATGTCCGCTGTACGTGACCTAGGGCCACAACCATTCTCACCGCCAGTCCCTGACATTACACCATTGGCTCCTACTTGCCGTTCCACTACACTGTGTGTCATTACCGCCGATTGTGGCTCCTCAGTCTGCAGTAGGGTTCACCACTCCGACCTCCGCTGCGTACCCCATAGGTAGCAGTATGCAGCGTGTAGTACAGCAGCCTGTTACTGCCACATTACCTACCCATCGCTACAGGCTACAACAGACAGTAACAACGCCGGTGACAACACTTCCAGCTCCTGCGCAGCTCCCTGTTTTCAGCTACCAAGCACCGGCGACGACACTTAATGCTCCTGGTCATGTTAAAGCAGCTGTGCCTCACCCCCCAATTGCCTACTCACCTCAAACTAGTCCAGAGCCTCTGCTCGCATCAGCCTATGGCATTCCACGACCCACGTTACCCATATTTGAGAGCGGTGCTGAGAGTGACTTTGCTTTGTTTAAGTTAGCATTGGACAATTTGCTGAGTAATCACCATCATATCAGTGAACAGTATAAATACCATGTTCTCTTAACACATTTGGAACTTCCTAGTGCCCATCAGCTAGCTAAATCCTTTATGTATCATCCTCAGCCTTACACTGCTGCTCTGCAGGCACTTCAAGACAAGTATGGACAACCAAGACAGCTTGTTCAGTCCGAATTGGGTGCCATCATGAGCACCCCACCTCTTAAGTTGGGTGATGCTAATGCCTTCGATTCATTTGCATTGTCAGTACAGTCTTTAGTGGGTATGCTGAGAACTCTTGAAGGCCAAAATGGTTACGAGCTTTTGTGTGGCTCGCATGTGGACCGTCTCTTGAGTAAACTACCACCAGCCTACCGCGATGGTTTTGTCGAACACTGCCTAAGTCGGGGTATTCTCCAAACCGGCACCGACAAGACCTACACGCTACCTGATTTCGCAGACTGGCTCCATGTCAAGTCCCAAGCTAAACGTATCTCTAGCCGAGCAGTGGCTATGTCCCAGAGTGAAGCTTTGAAGCCCTCGGGTAGAGCTAGAGGAATACTTTCTTCAAGAGGGCAGCCAAGGCCAGTTCTCCTGACACGTGAGAGCGTAGCTAAGACTCCTGAGTCGACAGCCCCTAAGTCCAGCTCCAAGCCCAAGCCATACTGTCCCCATTGCGACAACAGGGAACACTACCTCAACTCTTGTGAGGCATTCAAGAAGTTGACTACATCCCAGATTACATCTTGGATTAAAGATTACAAACGATGTTGGAGATGTGGACGGTCCCATGCTGTGGAGTCTTGCAACCTAAAACGTCCATGTAGAATCTGTAAAGAGCTACATCTCACAGTTCTTCACGAGTCCATCAAAGACATCACCAGTGCTGTCCTCACCGTCAGCCTCCCATCGACTCGGGTTTACTTGGACAGACCAAACCGTACACCCAGAGTCATGCTGAAGGTTGTCAAGGTTCTTCTGCACAATGGACACCACACAATGGAGGCACACGCTGTTCTTGACGATGGGTCAGAGAGAACACTCGTGCTTTTCCCAGTAGTGCAGCAGCTCAAGCTTACCTGTACCCCAGAGTTACTTCATTTACAGACTGTTCAGCAATCTCATACAGAACTCAAAGGTTCGTCTGTTTCCTTCGAGATCTCAGCAGTTACCAAACCCATGCAGAGGTTCACTATTCCCAATGCCTTTACTGCGACTGATTTGAGTCTTGCGGAACATAACTATCCAGTGGCTGCGCTCCAACGAGCTTATCGTCATCTGAGAGATCTTCCTCTTCCCCCTGTTGACAGAGTCAAACCACTACTCCTCATTGGTTCTGACATGCCACACCTCTTAATGCCATTACAGCCTGCATGCAGAGGACCAGATGGAGGCCCAATAGCCATCAGAACACAGCTGGGATGGTCTCTTCAGGGCCCCATGAGCCCCAAACAGCCCTCACGGTGTTATCAGCAGTGCCTTCATATCACCACCATTCCGCAACAGGATGATCTGATTCGGCACGTCGAACGTCTCTGGCAAGTCGACACTTTCCCATACAATGAGAAGATGGTCACCAGGTCTAAGCAGGACAAAGACGCTCTTGCGATGCTCCGGAACGCCACAACCAGTGTGAACGTAGATGGTGTTCAACGTTATGCCACACCATTGCTCCGACGCATGCCCATGACTATATTCCATACAGATAAGAATGCTGTTCTTCCTAGTCTTCGAAGTACAGAACGCAGATTGGCACGAGATCCTGAACTAGCAAAAGCCTACTGCAATGAAATCCGCAAGCTGGAATCTGCTGGATATGTAGCCAAGATAACCGCCGAAGAAGCACACAGTACCCCGGAGTCCTGGTTCATTCCACACCATATCGTACAACACAATGGCAAGAACAGGATCGTCTTCAACTGTTCATTCCAACATCAGGGTCAGTCCTTGAACAGTCAGCTGCTTCCTGGCCCGACGCTGGGATCTTCCTTGTTAGGTGTGCTCCTGAGGTTCCGACAACACACAGTAGCTGTGAGCGGGGACATAAAGGCTATGTTCCATCAGGTACGCTTATTACCCAGGGACAAGCCAGTGTTGCGATTTCTTTGGAGGGACATGTGCAGAGACCAGGAGCCTGAGATCTATGAATGGCAGGTGCTTCCATTTGGAACTACGTGTAGCCCATGTTGCGCCATTTACGCCCTCCAACGCAGTGCACAGAACCACCAGAACGACCAGGTCAGTCTGGTTAACATAGTTGAGAATTCCTTCTATGTTGATAACTGCCTACACAGCACTTCGAACTCTGGTGAAGCTAAGGAGGTAGTTGATGGACTCCGTCAAATCCTGTCTGAGGGAGGCTTTGACCTGAGACAGTGGGCATGCAATGTACCCTCTGTCATCGAACATCTTCCCGCAGAAGCCCGCTCTGCTAACAGTGAATTGTGGTTGACAAAAGCCAGTACAGACCTACAAGAACCCACTCTAGGCCTACGGTGGGACTGTCTCAGTGACACTCTAGGATATAATTTGCGGTCAACCGAGCCTCTGGAGCCTACCATGAGAAACATGTACAAGACATTGGCCAGCCAGTATGACCCGCTGGGGTATATCATCCCGTTTACCACCCGGGCCAAGGTTCTCATCCAAGATCTCTGGAAGCAGAATCTGGGTTGGGACGATCCAATAACCCCTTTACAGCTAAGAGAAAAGTGGCTATCATGGATACAAGAGATTCCTAATCTCCGTCAGCTGCAATTTCCTCGACCTTATGCCCCAGCCTGTGCCGATTACCCTAGTGCCATCCGGGAACTCCACGTGTTTTGTGACGCATCAGAAAGGGCATACGGCTCAGTGGCCTATTTACGCACTACGGATGATCAAGGCCACATCCATGTCGCCTTTGTCCTGGCCAGATCCAGAGTGGCTCCCAGAAAATGCCTCTCCATGCCTCGTTTGGAACTGAGTGCAGCCCTGACTGGCGCCCAGCTAGCCAAAGTGATCCAGACTGAGTTGTCTCTCAATCTCCAGACAGTCACTCTCTGGTCTGACTCAACGACTGTACTGAACTGGATCACCTCTGAATCCTGTCGCTACAAGGTATTTGTAGGGACACGCATAGCAGAAATTCAGACCCTCACAGACACGGCTGAATGGCGGTACATTGATTCACCTCACAACCCTGCTGACCACATCACAAGAGGACTGACACTGACCCAGATAGCTGGACCCCACCAGTGGAGTTCAGGACCAGACTTCCTCTTCCAACCTTCTGACCAGTGGCCATCTGTACCCGTCACTAAGTTAGAATCGGAGATCAGTGAGCTGAGGAAATCTGCATTCATTGGCACGGTCAAAGTCTCCAGTAATTTACCTGTGGACCCTGAACAATACCACACATGGCTAGAGCTTGTTGAGGCCACAGTCAGGTCCCTACACGGGGCGGCCGCCGCAGACAGGGACTCTTCACCGCAAGCTGATGACTATGTTGAAGCAGAGAGAAACTCATCCTGGCCCAAGCTCAACAGGACTCGTTCCCACTAGAAGTCCAAGTTTTGAAAACTGGACAGCCAGTTCCGGCTACTAGCCGTTTGGCATCCCTTGCACCAGAGTATGATAAGGACACAGGACTTATCAGAGTAGGGGGACGGTTACGTAGATCTAGTGATCTTGACCTTGATGCCATCCACCCTATCCTGTTGGACCCTGGTCATTCTACAACGAAGCTGTTAATTAAAGAGACGGATCGCCGACTTCTACATCCTGGTTCTGAAAGGGTGCTAGCGGAATTGCGTCGCCAGTATTGGATACTTCGGGGCAGGGAAGCTGTCCGTAAACATCAACGTAAATGCCAAGATTGTCAGTTCTGGCGAGCCAAGCCTGCAGTCCCTCAAATGGCCGATCTTCCATCCTGCAGACTGCAACTTCACCAACCGCCGTTTTATTCTACTGGGGTAGATTGTTTCGGCCCCCTTTCAGTCAAAATTGGTCGCCGCCACGAGAAAAGATGGGGCATTCTTTATAAGTGCATGACCACCCGATGTGTGCACCTTGATCTGTTAGAGCACATTGACACCGATGCATTCTTGCTCTCTCTGCGTCGCTTTATAGCAAGGCGAGGTAAGCCAATGGAATTGCTCTGCGACAACGGCACCAACTTTGTAGGAGGGGACAGAGAGCTATGCGACACTTTTGCTGCCATGGCACCGAAGCTTCAAGAGCTGCTTGCTCCACAGAAGATCAGATTCCGCCACATTCCACCTAATGCTCCTCATTTCGGAGGAACCTGGGAGCGTGAAGTCAAATCTGTGAAGACTGCACTACGGGTCATTCTGCGAGAGCAAACGTTGCCAGAGCCAGTGCTGCAGACGTTATTAGCCGAGGTTGAGGGTATTTTAAATTCCAAGCCCCTCGGCTATGTATCTTCCGATGTGGCAGACGTTGACCCAGTGACTCCAAACCTACTCCTTATGGGCCGTCGGGATGCCTCCTTACCTCAAGTCTTTTTCGACTCTACTAACCTGCTCGGAAGACGCAGATGGAGACATAGCCAGGTGTTGGCGGATCATTTCTGGACTGCCTTCATCCGAGATTACCTCCCAAGTTTACAGAACCGGCATAAGTGGAGAAAGGATGGCAAAGACTTAACTGTGGGTCAAGTAGTTCTCATTGTTGATCCCCAACTTCCTCGTGCGCTCTGGCCTGTGGGCACAATGACTGAAACGTTTGCTGGACCTGATGGGAAAATTCGCACTGCTCGTGTGAAAGTTAATGAGAAATTCTACACTCGCCCAGTGGTTAGGTTAATTCCACTTCCTCACTTTGAGGAAGAGCCTTAGACCCTGTAGACAGACTTTCTTGGTGTTTACAATTATCCTGTCAGATAATTGGGGGCGGCTGTGTACGAAAGCCTGTCCTTGGAACCAAAGTTGTTGCTACACGGACTGATTATAGTGGAACACCCAGGAAGACGGTGTGGCAAATGTTCATCTCTGCACACTTGTTTATGTTCTGTATAAATGCGTTTATGCCTTGATGTAAGTACATCTGCTTAGGTATATAAATATATGTATGTTATTGATGTCCCGCGATCGTTCTGCGGTTACCATCGGCGCGTTTGGAGCGCCGTAGCGGCCGTAATTTGCCGCGAGTGAAATGCGCTAATCAGTATTAGCATCGGCAGATTTCTAAACTGTGGCATTAATGTGTTTACATTAATATTTCGCCATTGTACAATTTATAACGACTCTTTGCATTGATAAGGTTGTTATTACTGTTAAGGATGCAGACTTGAGTGTGAATCATTGTTTATTGCATTTGTTCAGTATCATGCCAGTGTATAATGATTCAGAATGTTTCTTTATAATTATATTTCTTTATTGTTCTTTTTAGACCATTAATACAGACATCATTGCTTCAGGATAACTGGTTCAGATGACAACCTAAAGACTGTTCAATAAATACATCTTTGTGAAGCATCTATTCTCCAACCCATGATTCTCTGACCGGAATCCTGTCCATATTTGGCCGCCTCAATCAGCGTATTATAAAGTAGCACCACACGCCTCCGCTACAATAATCGTATCTTTATCCGATAAGAAGACATGTACATAACTTATGAGGGAAACACATTCATCGAATAAATCCAAGGACATTGCCTCAACCGATTTGAATGGATAAATGGACTTACCAGAACAATAATTTGCATAGCAATGCTGATTTGATTATTCTGAAATGCCTGAGCTGAAGTCTGTCTTTAAAATGATTTTGTTTAATTCCCTCCCAGAAGTCTCACACTATTGCATTCCCAAACACCAGGCATCCGAACTCAAGATAACATGTCGACGTTTATTGTGTTTCGTCTGTGCATAAGTCATTTAAGCTGTAGAAAAACAATAGAGTCATAGTTTCTTCCACAAGTGCAGTAGTTTTATTACAGATTTTTTCTGCTATTTTGTTGTTTAGAAGACGTATATGGAAATATTCACAAATGTGTTCGATATTCCAATTTTAAGTTAAATTCCCAACTTTGGATAGATGAATCATTATTTTGTTCATGAAAACATTCGCACGCAGATTTAACGCAGGGTTAGTGAATGAGACCCACTATCCTCAAATCACCTGCAAAATCAAGACAATTTTTGTTGATTTTAAAAGCATCAACACAATTTTTCTTGCATGATTTAATGTGAGACCGCTGGACTGTAATAATTAGAGATGTGCATATTTCAGATCGAAAGTGACATGTGGGCCATAAAAAAGCTTTGATTTGGGACCTACACTGACTAAATGGATATTTAGCACATCTTTATTTTATGAGCAGAAACACATGCGCATTCCATCATTGTGGGCGTTTATGTGAATAATATTACATGCCTAGAGCTTTGATTTAATCACACCTTAAGACAGTTGAACTCGTGTCTTGTTTCAATGTAATGAAAGTGAATTAGAACCAGGTTTGTTCATATGACTCATGTACTTTATTCTAAGTGAACAAGTCTTCATACAACATCTATATGTTTATTGAAAAACATGAATTCTTTAAGAACAGTGTTGGGGAAAGTTACTTTTAAAAGTAATGTATTACAATATTGCATTACTTCCTAAAATAGTAACCTAGTTACTTCTTCATAAAAAGTAATGCGTAACTTTACTTTTGCGTTACTTGATCTCACCTGAGGTGGGCTTGTTTGTTTGTTTTTTAATAACGACAAAAAAAGTTCTATTTTTGGCAATTGTAAAGGCCCTTTCACACCAAAAGTGAAATGAATAAACCTCAGGCTGAGGAAGTGCATATTTACGCCTGAAGAGGGCGCAGACAAATATTTCAGCTGTGCTGCCATTCTAGATAGAAGAAGAATACGTCGCAGGAGTCGGAAGTTCATCCCTCTTATTTCCAAATTTAATCAAAAGTAATTTTTGATAATTAGTACGGATCAATTAGATCATTGAAAGTCAGCAGCGATTGGTTCATAAAGTGAGATTAAATGCAAAACGCGTGATTTAATACAGTGAATTATTACTGGTTTGCATAAAATTCAGAGATTGCATTTCACTGTTTTTGTGCAAGTGAGATCAGTAAATGCATGTTCACGTTTAGTCTAGAACTACAATAACTACCGCACACAACACCTATGTACTTTATTTCTCTCAACATGTGGTCATGAGAGCTGTCAGGCAATAAATGTGAAAAAATAACTTAGATATTTATTTGTAAATCGAAAAAGTAATGCATTACTAGTTACTTTAAAAAGTAATCTGATTACATAACTCAAGTTACTTGTAATGCATTACCCCGAAAACTGTTGCAGTTTCGGTTGCTCCAATAATAGCAATGATGTGGCTTTTAAGCTAAAGATAAAGAGTTTGACACTCTTGAGGTTTATGAAATATTTTTTTATTGCCTTTTGCCTCTGAGAGGGCAATGTCACAGCATTTAGTAGTGTTATAAATTTACCATATAATTTGTTAGGTTTTATGCATTGTGTCTTGATCTTTTATAATGACCAGATGTTGGAAAAGACCATTTCTCATTAATAACTGGAGGATGAGGTTCTGTTGTTGCTACACAAAATCACATGTGATACTATCAGGCCTGAACGACTGTATTTTTTAGCACCGTCAGTTCTTCTCACTTTATGTCCCTATAAAGCAGCTCTCTGCAGCAGAAATCACCCAGCAACATGGAGAATTGTGAAGACAAAACAAGCACTGTGAAGTGCGAGCCCTGCAAAATGCTAATAAGGGTTCAGCACTGAGAATTTATAGTGTTTTTAATGACGGAAATATATATTCAAAATAATAGATGAATTACGAGGGTTTGCCTTGGTTCGAAATATACATGCACTGCAGAAAATAATTCTAGATCAAATGAAAAGTACTGAAGATTTACTTTATTGTACTTGTTTAGGTTTACTTGCTACCATGAAGTTGAAACAACTTAAACCTTCAGGAACACATGTAGAACATATTTGACCAAGTAGAATACATATTTGATGCAATAAATGAACTAGTATGAAGAGATGGTTGGTTCATGAGGCTACAGCCAGCGATCTGTCACGACACATAAAAGAGCCACTATGCTGCATTTATTGTTTAAACTTCTTTAAAAAATTACAATATTTTAATTATGACCTCTTTGCTCCGAGATGTGTTTTTCGCTGTGTGAGAACACGATGTGTGGCGTGAGAGCGCACGGCTTTTCGGACGTAGCAACAGTAACTAAAGGGGGCGGGTCTTTGTGAAGGGTCAATTTTGTGTCTGATTGGTCCAGATGCTATAATAATAAAATATTAAATAATAAAATAATAAAAAATGCTATCTCTTGAAACAAAGATGAATCCATAATACTATTTAAAGGTACACTGTGTTATTTCATCAATCAGTTGTGAAAGTCTGGTGGTTGAAAACTTCTGGAAACATTAAATTCAGAGACAAGAGAAAATAGAGATTCGCGAGTGCGCACACATAATATCTGAGAGAGCAGACCACTGTATATTTGAGAGTGTGTGTCCAGTTTTGTGCAAGAGTGAAGGAAAGTCTCTTGTGAGCAGAGATTCTTGCTCGCGCATTACATGGACGTGTTTACAAGAATTACATGGATGAACCCGAGTTACAAGAATTTGTCATTAAAATAACGCAATACACACAATCTCAAATGAACTATAAAAACAATAAAAAATTGTGTCTGAAAGCTCCAATGATTTTTTATTTATTTTTCAATTTACATTTGAATGAAGAAAATCTCGTTTTTTTCTGTGACCATTTCTGTGGATGCACAAGCCACGTGATCTATGACAAGCTGTTTTGACTTTTATTCATTTTCAGGATATGAACTTATAATATCAACAATTACATTTTCACTAGTTAAAATGTTAATTCTTGATATCAAGAATTAGATTTCCACAAGTAACGATGGCAATTTTTGACATCAACAATTCAATTTCCACTAGTATAAACTATAATTCTTGATATCAAGAATTGTATTTTTACTAGTGGAATCTCGCCATAGGCTGCCATTCAAATTCAATTATTTATATCAAGAATTAATTTCTTGCTAGTTGAAAATCCAGTTTCACATATAAGGAATTCATTTTCAGATATCAGAAATGAATATTTTTACTAGTAGCAATTCAATTTTTTGATATCAAGAATAGACATTTCAACTAGTGACAATTAGATTCTTGATATCATACATTTTTACTAGTAACAATGTAATTATTGATATCAAAAATGATGATTTTTACTAGTAAGAATTGTATTCCTGATATGTGAAATTGGAATTTCAACTAGTAAGAAATCAATTCTTGATATCAACAGTTGGATTTGAATGGCAGCCTATGGTGAGATTTCACTAGTGAAAATAAAATTACTGATATCAAGAATTATAGTTTATACTAGTGGAAATGAAATTCCTGATATCTAGAATTTAATTATTGATATCAAGAATAGAATTGTTGATATCAGGAATTAACACTGTTACTAGTGGAAATGTAATTCCTGATATCAAGAATTCGCATTTTAACTAGTGAAAATTGATTTGTTGATATCAGGAATTCCTATCCTGAGAATGAATAAAAGTCAAAATGGCTTGCCATACCTGATCTGCGCCAATGTCTCAGCACAGTGTCACTCTTCTGTTTTACTGACATTTAGTGCAATCGATTGCAGATTCAATTCTTTAAGAATGAAATGAACTGTGACGCTAAAGTAGGTGTCATTTCTTACAGAAGTTCAGATGTCTCCCATAATATTGACTATCTTTCATTGCTCAAGCATGTTTATCCTCCCTTATCTCTCACTTTCATACAAAGTCTTTACTTGATGCTCTTCTTGACACAATGGTTTGACTTAAGGGCAGATCATTAGAGGAGTGCCCAAATACAATTTGAATTATTTCTCAGTCCATTGTCATTTACTATGGCTAATGTGATAGCTAAAAACTGCCCAATTAATAAAGCATAGTTACCTTCTCACTTATAGATTTTGTTGTTTGCCCACAAATAACACACTCTTGTAATTTAGATTGCTGAAGCCCCACTGAGATAGTTTCAAAGATGAATTACTTCTGTGGTAATATTTTGGCTTTGCAAACAGTGAAGATTACTTTTGTTTTCTCCAAAGATCCATCGAACAATTCTTTCAAGTTAAACTTTCCACTTGTAACTTGTCGTGATCCATCTTTTACCAGTATGGTTTGGTTTGATGGAGGACATATCGTCCAAAAGCATAAGGTAACATTTGTCATTGTTTGATACCTTTGACATAATCCAGTAATTTCAATAGCATTCCAAGATATCTGGAGTTTTGTGTGAGGGTGGAAGATTTCCCAACTCAGATTTCGGAACAGGTTCAAGTTGCTCTGATGGATGACCAACAGAAACCTGCTTGGTTTAAAAACGACTTCTTTGAGAGCTGTGCTTCATACATCACTACTCTACTGACAAACTTTCTTTTGCCTGTGAAATTTTTCTGAAATATTGCTAATGTGGCTACAACTTTAGGCTGAATTCAGAAAGGTATACACAGTAAAACCCCCAGAGTTAAATCAACTCTGCTCAGATAACATTTGGTCCCGCTCTAAATAGTGTTAAAGTAACAGTGAACTAGTGTTAAAGTAACACTCTTCAGAGATTGAATGTCTTTTATCTTCAGTTGATTTCATCTAAGACTGTGGCTGAGGTCAGTTGTAGTTCTTGTGTTTCTCTTTTCTACAGTGATTCTGCTTGTTAACAGCAGGTGTTCATCAATAATGTTCACTCATCGCTTAATTAATTGCTTAATTATCTCATTAACTTTAACTCTGCTTCAGTGTTACTTTAACACTATTTAGAGAGGGACCAAATGTTATCTGAGCAGAGTTGATTTAACTCTGGGGATTTTACTGTGTACTAGCATACTAGTCATACTATTTGTCATACATTTAAAAACAAAACTCAGCTCTGTTATTTGATTATTTTGACACATTAAATATTTCAAATTAATAACAAAAATTAAACTGTTAATTTTGACAACACTACATTTAATGAATTCAGTTCAGAAAATACATGCATAGTTGTTGTTACTTCATCATCTTAAGCTCTAAGAATGCTTCAATTTTGTTTTACACTGTCGGAGTCCTAATATTGCTCCTGGCTAATGTGGAACCCAGCCAAAACATTTGCTAGACTTTAGCTGGCTCTAGCCGTGCCCTATAGGACAAAGTTAGTGTACGTCCTGACACATTGCAACGCAGTAGAACTCAGCAGAACCTGCGATTGAAGGTTGCTTCAGGCATTATCTTCCTTTCATCCTGTACTGTGCTAAGTATCTCCAGCCACTGCTAAACACCCTGTTGTCGGCGGATCCTCTATTAAGGTTTACATTTATATATATATATATGCTTTTTGCTGACACTTTTCCAGCAAAGTGACGATAAAGTTTACTGATGACCTAGCAACTGAGAGCAGCATGCTGATGCTCAACTACTGTATGTGTACTATCAAAGTGAAATAACAGCACAGTCATCATGCATCATGGCACCGCTTGAAGCAGTTACCAAGGGATGCTTTTGATACAGGCTGGTTATTGAAAAATACTTTATGCAGTCTTTACAGATGTTCCCAGTGAGTCATTCAGGTTTAATCGTGGATATAATTGGGTCCATGCTATCTGTATGTTCTCCCTTTGGTGAATATATTCTGAGTATATATTCTCTTACAGTGTCGATGAGGAGAAAGATGAAATGGACATTTGATGGACAAAAGTTGTTAGTACATTAGTGGTGAATATACAGCTTAATGTTTTGCGACACATATACAGAGCCCTTAAAGGGACATGGTGGTGAAAAAATGTGAGATGGGAGGAAGAAAAAAATACATTTCAAAACTTCACTCGCAAAACATTTGCATTCCCACTGACAAAATTTGCATACGTTTTGGAAGCTGACGCAAAGTTTCTGGGGGATTTTGTGACTGAACGCAAAGTTTCTCAGCACGTACACACAATTTTGTGAGGGAACAATGCTAAAATCATCTCAGGTTATGCATGTAACCATGGTTCCCTGAGAACAGGGAACAAGACGCTGCGCCAGAAACGCTAGGGGACCGCCTCTACATGAACCGATGTCTGAAACACTAATCAAATCACAGCAATATCATATGGACAAGCGACAGCCCATGATATTATAATGGTGTGACCCGTTAGTAAATAAGGGAGGCCTAGATAACATGTCATCTGCTTATCGACTGAAGGGACTGCATGCAGGCGGGTTCCGAGGCATAGCTAAAAGACGCAGAGTCTCGTTCCCTGTTCTCAGGGTACCATGGTTACGTGCGTAAACTAAGACGTTCCCTTTCCCTAGGGAATTCGAGCTGCATCCAAAATGTTAGGCAAACGATGTATTAAGGGGAGTGCATGCCAACATATGGCAGTGACAACTGTCAAAATCAAACAGTTTCAAATTAAATGCAAGACCCACTCTCCCTATACATCACAACTGGGGTGTCAGTGACAGCACTCCTTATGGTCAAAACTGAAGCTATAAGCCTCGAAGAGCCCTCCATAAGTAACGCATTAAGGCTTGCCAAGGCCACTCAAAGGCCTGGGACCCACAATTTCAACAGGGGCCCTTTAAGGGAATGTGGCTAACGGGCCTGAAGGAAACCCAGCCATTCACTTCTCAGGGGAACAAAGTCAATGCCACCAGGGAGGCTGACCTGGTTTCTAGCTCAACTAGTAACCTAGTCTGCCAACAACCTGCCTATTTCCTCAGGTTTCTAAATATAGTTTCTAGATACATCAATCTCACAAAGAGATATCCAGTAATGCCAGCCAAGGCCTGCTACCTGCCAGAAAACAACTGCTAGTTGTTATTCACAAACCCAAAGTGCTGGTGACTTGCTCACAAGAATGTCTTCTAAGGCCAGCTACCTGGAGCGTGTCTCGTTGGTACAACACTGATGGGCTGGCCAAAGAGAGGCATGCTAAGGTAATCAAAATAGCTACCAGAAGCCCATTTACTGGGGGCTGCTAACAGGGAGGCCTGTTATGTGACAGCGCATCTGCTGACTGCTAAGGCTTGTTGCAGCCACCGTGTTGGCGACTCACTCTGAAGGGAGGCCTGCTAAGGCCAGTTATGTGACAGCGCATCTGCTGACTGCTAAGGCTTTTGCAGCCACCGTGTTGGCAACTCACTCTGAAGGGAGGCCTGCTAAGGCGTACTACCTCATGTCAAGTCTAGTAGCAGTAGATTGGCCCCAAGCTTAGGCACTGTTTAAACAGTCCACATCGCCAACAGGCAGTGCACTCATTAGCAACACTTTTTGCCCTTTAAGCAAGGGGTGTACAAACTTACGCCAACATGCTCTGGCAGAGGCCCCATTGGGCTTACTACTCTAGGAGAACACGGGCATCAGCTTGTGGCAATGCTCGAGCTACAAGGAGCTTACTAAATGACCAACCTGCAGTGAAGGTCAAAATACCGCTCGACCTGAACCACAATGGTGCAGGGCAGATAAAAGAGCTAAAAGCAAAGCTCTCAGAAAATACCTTGTCTAACAAGGCAATACCATCCACATGACCATGAGAAACTGCAGGGAGGGAGGCCTACAATAGAGACTCAATCATGACAATGATATCTGTACTCAGCCATAGGGGAATGGGAGCCATTCATCGAAAAAGCCACCCATAACCAATCCAATGCTTGAGTGTATGTTCAACGGGCTTAGACGCTAGCTAGGCTCTCTCTTAACAGTAACTAGTTCCTGAAATGCAGGGCCACAGCAAAGAGCATACCATTCACAAAGTGAAAAGGGGGTCTAACTGCCTATTCTGCCTCTAGACCAGCCTGCATATCTTATTGAGGCCAGCACTAGGGATGCAAAAAGGGAACCTACACACCGAATGAGGGTTCAGGGGCAGGAATGCTCCCCAGATCAGCAGCCTCAACAGAACTCTCACAAAGGAGAGGATGCACAATCACTCAATCTGAAACCACTAAAGTGGCTGACTTTTTAAAGCCTTGGCTATCCTAATCAGAATTAGGAGAAGTGATGCTAACCAGGTAACAATGACTTACCACCATGGAAAATGTGGGGTCTACCACACTTACAAGCCTGGAAGGTCCTTCTCACTATCAAAGCCGATGGCAGACCATCAGAATCATAATTGTCTCATTACAGGCTTTATGTAAGATGCGCCTAAGGTTAAAGAAGAACAGAGAGGGCAGTTTTGATCACTCTCAGAGTGAGGAGATCCATCGATGATGCTGACCACATTTTTGATGGATCTCCTTCCTCAGTCTTCTGGCCTTGTCAACGGCCCTCGGGCAGGGATGGGCCAGGTCCAGTCTGAATAGATAAGGACTCACACCTCAGCGGTATATGCACATGTTGAATGCCGCTGAGAGTGGCTTCGCCTCTCTGAACTTTCCCACCGCTGCGTTGCGGAGGTGGGGAAAAATTCAGAGGGCGAAACTGGTGCATTGAGGAGAAAGCCCTTGGTCCCTCAGCAGGTAGGCCTTCTATGTCTGCAATCATCAAAAGGGAAACCAGTAGTTCAACGACATGGTTAGCAAATTAATGTAAGTTCTTTAAGAATTAACGTTTGCTGTTTTTTTTTTTTTTTGTAATTTTGTTGAAATAGTAGATTTGTATAGGTGTATGAACTGAAAGGTTTTTTTTTTCTTTTTGAACATTGAAATTCATATACCTTTTCTTATGCCTGTTTTCCACTTGTGTTGTTGATTTTTTTTTCTGCACAAGATTCATTGCATTGAATCTAATTGAATTGAATTATTTGCTGATTTATTTGTATCAATCATTTAAGGTATTTTAAGGTCATTGTAAGGTATTACAATATATGATTTCCCTGGCCCTGGAATTAAAACAGTTGTGATTTAAGTTTTTTTTTTTTGTCTCTATTTTCCCACTTTTTTGAATATGATTTACTTATAATAACTGATTAAGTGTCATCCCTATATTAACTGTCTTTGGTAATTGTGACTTTAATTTAACAACTGTGGTGGTTTTTACCCCTGGCACCTGAAGCCAACCTTTTATGGCCAAACACTGTCAGAGAAGTGATGGTAAAAACATGATATTCCTTCCGTTTCAATTTTTTTCCTTCACAGCGAGGGGCTCCGTACAACTGCAACAGTATCAGTCCCCAGTGAACAGTAAATGTAATTGTTATTGTTATTTTGTTAATTGTGCAGTCATAAAGTAAATGAGCAAAGGTTTTCTCATAAATGTTGAGGGATTCATAATATTCAGGAAAAACAGAATAGAGGTCCATAGATCACCCAAATTTACAGACTTAGAGATTTTGGGTCTCACCACTGCTCTAAAAAAGGTAATCTAACATTTAATTCAGCAGCATAAAGAAACCAAATAACTTTCATTACCACACAGACACTCTTCCAAAATGTTTAAAGAGGGCCGTTGATCACTGTCTGTTCAGAGTTCCAGGAATAATTATTGAGTGCTTGCAGCATTTAATAAACTCTCCACAAGACAGTCTGTCCCATCACTCTCAAAGGCCAAAGATGCAACAATCACCATTAAACTTGCTGCATTTAATATTCAGGCCAACAATTTAGATTTTGTTTAAAAAGTGAAGATTATGCAGTGTTAATTATTTGCATTCATTTGCGTATTTTACTTCTATAGTATTTCTCACAGCATGTTAAATAAACCTACTATACCTGAAAACTTCATTTTATTTAATTTGCTTTGTTTTTATTTTTAATATAAAATAACAAATAACTATATTATGAAATATAGAAATATAATTTATATATCAGATATCATGAAATATGAGATTGGTCAAATCACCTACCTCTAATGAGAACGTGAATCAAACACTGGGGAAAAAAAATCAAAACAATGAAGGACAAAAATTGTGAAGTCCTCAGATGCCATGTTGGTTATTAATGGAAGCGTCATAGTTAAATTACGCTGTAGACAGAGAGAGAGAGAGAGTGGATGTTTTTTCTTTTATTATTATTTATTTATTTATCTTTTCCAGTATCCAAGATTTCTCAAGGGCTCCAGGAGTTTGAATATTCAGTGCGTGTTGCTGTGGCAGAACAGGGCTCATCATACAAAATTCATACCTCTGGATACAAACAATGATATTGCACAGTAATGAAGCAACTAAAATCCCACCAGATTGACTGAGATGATGGATAATGGTGGCAGGTTCTCTTTCAATCTGTGCTGAAAGTACTGAGGCGGTACTGTGTGAAACATCATTCTGTGTTCGGCCTTCAGCAACTTTATTTTGTTAATAATTAAGAGTTCTTTATAGGACATTCAGTGAGTTTGGCTGAAATGTCAATGTTTTTTTATTTAGTTTAACTCAGTATACATCCTCTTTTTGCCAGTTCGATAAAAGTCAGCTGAGTTTGAAAACCAGCAGCGTTCAATAAATGGGATTACTGAGCCAACCTCACTCATTTTGAGTCATATTGGAGAAATAATCGTTTAGCTTTTCCTCAAACTTTTGGAAAACACCCCAGGGGCTGCTAAGCCATGAGCTCAAAGGTATAGATTTCGGAAAAATAATTAGAATACAGAAGGTAATATCCCCTTCCTATTGTCTCCAAGCAAACATTCGGGACATTAAAAAAAAATGCTATAAAAAAAGTTAACTGCAGTCTCTAAAATGAATAAATTAAGCATATATTGCTATATGTTGAATATAGTCACAGCTAAAGTACATCCGCAGCCAATCCGAAAAATGTAGTCGCACCTTCTAACGTAAACACTCATGGATGATTGGTGAAAACCTTCATTATTAAAAATTTACATCATCTTTCTAAGCCAAAATGTCTTTACCATTCAAGTTGTATATCATAACTGAACATCAATATTTACATATAGTTTTGCCTCATTAATGATCACGAATATGTTTTATTTAGTTTCCTTAATTATTGTTCTATTGTATATTCAGTACAATATATAAGTTCATCTAATGAAACTGAAAATCGTCAGTCAGTAGTTCAGCTGTGTTCCATTTATTGAATAATGAAAGAGGACTCTGTACACTTTTTAACTCTTCTTAATAAGAGTAACAGATCAAATGAAATTATACGTCAGAAAAGCAACTGGGGTTTAAGAGATTTTAAAAGTTAAAAAATTATTATAGACTTCCATGAAAGATCAAACGCTTCCACAGTTTCACTTCAAAACAAAAGCATGTGTGCAGATTTATGACGACTGGTCTGGAATATGTTTTGTGGCAGCGCAAAGAATCTTGGAAGTGAAGTGTCCATCTGTTGAACCTGCAGAAAACCTTTCGAAGGACTCTTTGAGTAGTTATTTTTGAAATCTTCCATTTGGAATGACCCCACAACATGATTGTTCCAACATGAAGTCCCCTGCGTAGGCATCATCTGTGCTGTTTGGCATTTGCACCTACAGGATAGTCTCTGACCTATCTATACAAAAATGTTAGTTATACCATGGGTTTTAGAATGGCTAGATTGCTATATATCAGGACTAGTGACATTTAGATATGTATTTAATGCTCACTTTTGAGTACTTAGCATTTAGCATTTATTAGCATGAAGTCAGTATGACCACAAGATAGTGTGAGCAGCTCACTCAAATAAAGGTCATGCATTTGTGGAAAATAATGTAAGTACCAATTCATATATGCAAACCTAAATCAGTGCATCCCACAACACTGAAAACTAAACTTGGTGCTTACCTGAGCAAAAGTCGCCTCCACAAGGCTAGTGAGTTGTGGGTGGTTGCCAGGGCACTTGGCAGGATGCTCTTGCCAGTACACACACTTAGTATATCAATGTGTACTGAGCTCAGCTTCTCTCAATTAAGTTTGTTTTTGGACCATTCTATTCCTCTCTTTCTCTTCTCTTTCAAACACATGCACTGTGCTAAACGCTAGTGTTGCGTTAAGTGCCCCCATGTGAGAAATAGCTAGTAAACAAATTAAACTAATGTGTGGGAAGCATTCTTGCTGCAAAATGGCTGCTGCGAAACCCTCCAGCTGGCTGTCAGGCGTCTGAAGCTCCGAAGGTGTCGAACTCCTGAAGAAAAGAGACCTGGTGATGCATATTCAGCACGCAGCCTTAGCTAACCCACACGGCATAATCAGTCATGAACTGCTCAAAGCATCTATTTGAAAAGACCAGGGAAGATAGGAAAGCAAGTTTCATGCATATCTTTTTGAATTTCAGTGAACTCCAAGAACAACAGAACATTTCATATTTGCAGCCACTTCCGAGGCTCCACTTTCAAGCTCTAATTAGCACAGCTCTCAAAATAAACCGTAATTAAATCTGAGCTTTGAGATCTCTACCACTAAATTGATTGCTTATTTTAGAGCCACTACCTTTGTGGTCGGATTTCGAACTACATAGCTAATGCCATGTTCCAGAAATTGGAAGTGGAGATGCGTAAAATGAATCATATGCCATGGTCTAATGTAAACAAAACAATATGGTTGCATGACTCACTAGGAAAATTAATTTTCCCACTCCAATTTTGGCACAAACAGAACCCATGAACACAAAATGCACTGAAATTACATAGCAAATTATAATAACCATGAACCCTACTCGGAAATTGGCTGTTTGATCATTGTGACGCTGTAGCAGATTGCTGTAGCAGATTTCTAACAACACACACACGGATATATATATATATATATATATATATATATATATATATATATATACACACACATATAAAAAGGTGTACACATCTGTCTTGTAAAAAATGAAAAAGTTTTAAACAAAGAAATTACAAACTGGGCACTGAAAAACCAGTGACAATACAGAAAAAGTTATAAAAGTCATTACAGTTTATGCACACCCTTTTATTAGTGGATGTGCATATAATTTGAATGAACTTTAGAATTAACTAATCATCAAGCTATAATAGTAATAAATAATATATATTGAAATTAAAATATATTTATATAAATAATTTGTGTGTGTATAAAATCATATTTCACAAGACAGGAACTTGAGTGCAGCAATTCCAAACGTATGTACATTAGGAGGTTCCAAATTATACTTTAATCACCAGCAGCACAAAAATGTGCTCATAACGACATATTTGACTGTCAAAACATGGAAGCATCAGGAACCACTGCATACTAGGACGAGGAAGGACGAGGTTTAGAGTAGGTATAAACTCTCGGTCGAGCATGTTGAGCTGAGCAAATCTGTCTGAGCTGAACAAATCTATGATATATTTCAGGACATCCTCAAACCACAGCATCAGGCCACAGCCCTCAGATAAAACAGCATTATGCCTTGGACAAAAATCCTTCAGGTCTCTAGAAAAGCAAAAAAAAAAAAGAAATCATGGAGAAATATAAAAGTTTCGTACGGTTATACAAGGCGGCCTCAGAGCAAAGTGGAGTTTCATAATCTCTAAAAAAGCTTCTGCTTCCAAAACTCTGTAAAAGACACCATTTTGAGTAAAATGTAAGTTATTAATGCCATTTCATACTTCAAAGACCGTTTCATCAGGTTCTACAAAGGCCCTATCCCAGGGGTGTCCAATCCTGCTCCTGGACAGCCAACGTCCTGCAGAGTTTAACTCCAACTTGCTCCTCCAAGAAAGTTTCTAGTAGAGGTCCTGAAGATCTTGTTTACCTGGTAAGGTGTGTTTGATAAGGGTTGAAGCAAAACTCTGCAGGACTGTGACCCTCAGACATCCCCGACCAATAAAAAATCAGCCTCTACAAAACTTCAAAAACTTAACTGAAGTTTGCAGCTGAATTCAACACTAGTGGCTACAAAATATTTATACACATTATGAATACAGGAGCAGATAATCGATTGACAAGAACTTATGGATGTTCGGAAACCAGCAATATTAATTTATCATCCATTCATTTTGTTCTGTTATCTGCTTGTTGACGTCGTAGTACAGCAAAAATGTTGTGACAGTGGGCCGGTATTGCATTTGTCCCGCCCTTCCTCCTCTCCGATTGGATGGCTGAGTGACAATGATGAGCACAGTGTTTTACTCAAAGTTGAACATTCTTCAGCTCGAGGATAGCTGTAAAATACGCCGAGTGCTCAGCACTTGAGCGTGAAAAAGACGCTCAGCACCTCATTACGGTGAGAGTCCACTGGCACGGACAGAGCGTTTTCAATTCACTCCTCTGGAAGTCGAGCTTCACGCTCGCACGATGCATTGTGGGATTGACAGCAGACCGGAGAAAGTGTTGAGAGCTGCCGTAAGCATCAAAAAGGTTGAGCAGTTCTTGACTTTATGCAAATAGCAAGCAGAATTTAGGTAGTGATGTCTGTCTTGAGCATTTAAAATATGCAGGTAGTGCTGGAGTTCATGCTGGATTTAGTGTGTAAATCATATTGTTTACACTTTGGACGTTCTGCAGTTAAATACATTTATATGTTGAATGAAGTTTGAACGCTTTCATTGTGATTTTACTGGCTGAATTTGTAAAAGTTTATAAAATTAACAGGATATCTTTATTTGGATATTTGCAAACAAGGCTTGCCATTTCCAAACGTAATCGCATGCATCTCTGCTGATTATATTATCCGTGGTTTGAAAAAAACACTTAAACACAGTCACACCCCAAAATGGAAGTGTTATAGCTTTGCCAGTGGCACTGAGTGGACTTTTGACGCTGTAGTGGACACACCGTCATGCTCCTGGCATTTAAAAAAAATGCGGCGCTCCCATTGAAAACAATTGGAAAAGTATGCTAGCCGCAAAAAACAAAACAAAAAAACAGTACACTAATAGATAAGATAATAAACACTTCCTCAAGTCAATTTCCTGTCTACATTTACTTGATGAAAAGTGGTAATAATTGTAAAAAGTGGGTCAGCTGTACATTATCCCGCAAATGTCCAGTTTGAACTTGTTCATTTGCAGTGAATATATAAAGTACTTGAAAGCCATACTTGAGTAAAAGTATAGATATATTACCGAAAAATGACTTCAGTTAAAGTAAAAGTCACGATTAAGAATATTACTTGAGTAAGTTTTAAAGTATGTGATTTTTTTTGTACTCAAGTATGAAAAGTATATTTTTGATATTACAAGTACAAGTAAATGCAAAATACAAAAGGAGCAGAGAACATTATTAAAAAATGTTCTATACACAGTTTGAGCAGCAAGATTCAGTTCAGTTGTAACTCTATTACTTACATTTTGTTTGCTTTGAATTAAAAAAATGACAAAATTATATATATATATATATATATATATATATATATATATATATATATGTGTGTGTGTGTGCATTTAAGTACATGTCTGTACATATACATTTATACATATATATTTGTATAACATAATGGAGCAGGTTATGTTTAGAGAATAAGTTGCTATGGCTACATACCCTGAAGGTTGCCTCCGTTTTTGGAATCGAAAGTTGAGGTTATCGGCTTACTTACTCTTAAACTTACCTGGGTATATCACATAACCTGCTTTCGGGAATACCCCCCAGACCTATAAACAGTCCTAGATTGAAATCAGGGCTTAAATACGGGTTATAAGTTTAAATCAGCATGGTTAAGGCAATAGAGAACTAGACACAAAGCAAATTATATATTTACATAAATTTAAACACATTCTATACAAATGATTATACTACTGCACACATGCCTAGCGCGAGGGTCTAAGATAAACATGCCCGTGCATGTTCTCTGAGACACGTTTGAGTCTATATAATGCAGATCTAACATCAAATACTGTACAGATAAACAACACGGGAGGATCATGAGAAATTTAGGCCCTAATATAAAGTACAAACATCATTAACAATGTAAACATTTAGGCGGAATGCCGCGATCACGATCTTTGTACTTACTATTAGTTGCAAGCAAACACACAATCCTCAAAATCATTTCTGAAAACGTTTCTGACGAACTTAACTATTACAATTAACAAGCACATCTAAATCTTCTCTTCAAAACATATTTCTTACAACTCCCAGGATAGTTTTGGAACAGTCCAAATCACCAACAGAGAAAGGGGAGTTTTGCGAGAGTCCATTTCCAAAGGGTGGCCTTTTTTAAATTGTGAGTACATGATGAAAAATTCTCAACTTTTCAGAATGCCACAAGCGTACCGCAGGTCATGTGACAAGAACCAACACTGCGCCTGATCAAATATCGAAAGCTCAGCTGAACATAGCTGTACAGGATGGTTGTTATATCTCATCTCCATAAATATATCTAGTAATTAAGCTAATGCAAGGGCTAAAAATCAGTTTATCCTTTGCTGAAACTTCCTCATTGTCGTGGAGAGCACAGTTCAGAGTTGCATAGCAACGACGGACACCACAGGAGCGCAAGCGCTCCTGGAAAGTAGGAAAAATGGGCTTAGGGTGGCATTTGAGAGGAGACTTTAGTTAAGGCTATTTCGTCTGATGCTGTTTGGTCTAATACATTGGATAGTGGTTGTTTAGTGTGAGGCCATTTTGTCTGAGGTCACTTAAATGGTTATAATATTTTTCCTTTTTTTTTTGTTTGTTTTTTGTCTGTGGAAATTTACAGCATCTGATGACTATGACTGAGGTCTGAGGATGTCCTGAAAAGTGCACTGTACCAGATAAGCTTGCAGAACCATGAGGTCAAAGGTAACTCAAAGGTTACCAGTTGATTGAACCACACTCTCTGGATATTACTTCACTCATTCCTTCTTCATTGCTCTCTTGTGTCCTCTAGCCATCAAAAGAGTTGCCTGCAATACTCTGCAAAGGTAACAAACCTCTTTCCCTTGGGCGCAGAGCTTAAGTCAAATTACAGTAACATAATCTGACAGCCTGACCTGCATGCACTGCAGAACCACGGGTAAGCCTGGGAAGGTTTCAGTCACACCATATCAAACATTATTCATTATTCAGCTTTTCCGCTCAGAAAAGTGTTTTTTTTTTTTTTTTTTCTGGTTGCCATCTTGTAATTACGACATGGGTTAAAAAGCAGCATTGTTTTAGTTCAGGAGGAACTGTGAAAAGCAGCTGCTGTTTGTTTGTGGCACTCTTTCTTTGCATAGCTTTAAGGCCAATTCACACCGCACAGACAAACGGCAACAAACACCAACAAATAAGCTGGCCATTGGATTCAGAATTCCATGGGAAAAAAACAATCATATTTACACTGCACATACAAACACCGACACACGAGTCATTGAGAGTGAAGTCTGACAGGGAAAAATTGAGATCCACAACTACATACGTGTAACCATGTTAACAATATTTTCAGGCAAGTTTATTATATTAATAATACAGTATCACATATATTTTGATTGTATTAAAGTATTGTGGCAAACATTGCATTGGGGTTGTATAGCCTACACCGGTTTTTAAACTTTTTTTAGCTCGACCCATCAAGGGCTTATTCAAACATTTGAAGCTGAACAAGCCAAACCAAATTCATTTAAAACTAATCGTAGGTTAAACCTGTGTTGCTCTCACGCTTATAACGTTACCTCTCTCTTTTGGCACAAATCCAAATGTTTGCAAAATATTTGGATGCTATATTTATTATCTATTATCAAAAGTCCTTCACACGCGTTCCGGTATTGATGGAAAAAAATAATCCTCTTCTCATGAGCAAAAGGCATTACCACAGAAGCACTACGGATTATTTAAATTGAGCTTTGTAACTTTTATATTTCTTATATGTTTTGATTTTATTTTTCTAATGAACAAACTACGAAGTCAAGTTTGCAGTGCTTTGTTGTTTGTGCGTGAGGCACACATGACCCGTTCTGAGCGGGCCTCAAACCCAGGACTTCCGGCATGGGAGTAGGAGGCTCTAACAAGTAGGCTAAAGGCTGCAAACTCTAGGGTTTGTCGCTAGAGCATCTCTTGAGGTCAGAGGAGTGAGGTTTACTCGCACAGCAACTACTAGCTCGCCTCCGTTACACCCCCCCCAAACCTCACTCCCATCCGGGTCACGGCACCAATGTAACCCTCTAGCCGGGTCCTACTTGGCCCTCTCTGCACAGGCTTCGAACCCGGGTCTTCCGGCATGGGAGTTGGACGCTCTAACAAGGAGGTTAAAGGCTGCAACCTCTGGCATTTGTCGCATCTGTTGAGGAGTTTGGTTTACTTGCACAGCAACTACTGGCTGGCCTCCGTTACATTTGCAAGACAGTCGGACTCTGATCAACTCCAACATTCCCCAACAGACGCCAACAGGGGTATCACACCGATCCAACAAACTCCAACTAACGTATTTGTTGGCGTTTGTCGGTGCGGTGTGAATTGGCCTTTATGGAACGCGCTGATGACGTGCATTATTTGCACGAGCAGGGTTTGCAGAGGTAATACATACGTTTATGTTTTCTATTATTGATCGCTATCAGGATGTGAAGAGAGATTCAGCCAGTATGACAAAAACAACAAAGTGTCTTCCCTACCTTTAAAATAGCGTGAGACAAAATATTAGAAATGTTTATTAAAAAGTAACATTTCATGAATATTTTGGGAGTTCTTTGCCTGATCATTCAATCATTTTTGTGATTTACACGAGACATCTGGAGAAATAAGACTTTTAATGCATGATCGGTTTCTGATGTGCAGCTGTGGAGTGAAGACAGATAACTGATGGATCCAAAATGAGCAGTCTTAGCTCATTAACAAAAACCTAGCGTGTAGCAAGGTTTCTCCTGTTGTGCATATAAAAAAAGCTGATGCTTGTCTGTTTGTGATTAGCAGCAAATTAATTGAATTTTTATCCACATAAGCCTCACAGATGTATGTGGCTTTTTTCTGCCAAGCTCCTGAATTTCGTCTTTTCCATGTATGAGAAGCTTCATTGTGCTTACCAGAACTGGGCCTCACAAAGATAAATTGTACCTGAGTACTTCAGTTGCCATGGTAACACTTTATCCTCATTATGGTCGAAAAAGGGCAAGGGAGTAGAAAAAGCAGGTTCTATCCTTTTCTTAAAACACTGAAGAATCCACCATTTCCACAATGTAAGCTTAATATGACACTTTAATGCATGAATAACTTCTGAGGCTATACATTTATAACAGCCTGATTAGAAACACACTTACTAACTCCTTCTTTTTTGTCTAGTCATATTTACCCCTATAAAGGACTAAATATAGCACCTTCCAAACCTATTAGTCTACAAGCATTCACTACAGTCCAGCGCGACAACCCTTTGGCAATGCCCAAAACAACTGGCACAAAAAGAAGGGGCTGGAGTGGGAGGTTTGCCTGCCAGCCTGGCACTGCGAGCCATGCCTCACTTCACAGTTATTACCTAACCCAACCTGGCACTGTGATGATTCTCACAAGCTGCTCAGGTCCACAAGGGCTAACCAACGTTTGTGCTCATCTCAAAGATAGATGATAAATATGTACGTCACGTCAAAGGCCTTGAGTGATTCGATACGGCACATTATACATGGATAAACTGTGGAATTAAAACCGGATTGTTAAATGAGGTTCAATGTGTGTGTAGTTTAATTAATGTGAGAAACATAGCCTACTTTAGGCTACTTTAGCTATTTCATAGCTAAAATGTTATGCATGCTTACCGGAAGGCAGAAGGTAGTTTCCAAAACGGACAAGGAGTGCATGGTATGGAGCAACTTAAATAGTGACACAGAAGATAACTCAAATGATGAACAGCCGATGATGATGATGATTAGTGTCCATGATGACAGGTCATAGAGGGAACAAAGGATCAATGAAAATAAACAGAAAGTAAACGTAACTGAACATGACAATGTGGTGTAACCACATTTTAAAAGTAAACAAGTGAATGTACTGTATATTATTCATTATTTTCAAAAATAAATAGTATTAGTAACAATACACTCTAAAAAAAAATGCTGGGTTGTTTCAACCCATGTTTGGGTCAAATATGGACAAACCCAACCATTGGTTTAATTTTTTTAATTAAATTTTAAACCCAATGGGTTGATATGATTTTTGACCCAAACATGGGTTGAAACAACCCAGCATTTTTTTAGAGTGTAGTTTTGTGCTGCTATTTTACAACCCAAACTAACCTTGCAATGCTATTGACCCGTCACAAAAACCTGCCCCCTTAGTTACCGTTGCTTTGACAAAACAAACCATGGCGCTCTCACGCCACACTTGAAAAATACTGACTCTGATAACGCGCCAAGAGATAAGACAGAGCAGGTTACTTTTGGTCTGAAACAAAGTCTTAGCTTTCAAATTTTGTGGCTCTTTAATGACATGACAGATGAATGTAACGTCTCAGTTTAAGCAACACGTGAACCAATAATCTCCTCCAACTAGAGATAAACATGAATAAAAAGGGACCTATTTTGCTCCTTTTCACAAGTTTCTGGTGTCCCCGGAATGTGTCTGTGAAGTTTCAGCACAAAATCATTTATTACAGCTTGTCAAATTTGCCCTTATTTGTGTGTGTCCCTTTAAACATAAACCTGCTGCTGCTCCTTGCCCTCTTTCCAGAAGAGGGCGGAGCTTTAACAGCTTGCGCTTCAGTTGCTCAACAATAACAAAGCTGGAGAATCTCACGCAACCGAAATGATGATTGTCAGTAACAGAGTTCAGCCTTAGGGGGCTGTTCACACAGAATGCATTTTTCCATTCCAATGTAAACATGCGCTAGATGGACGTGTATGACCGTTAAACTCACATCTTGCATATTTTGCAGCATTTCGCACATGAGCACCACGTTTTAAAGACTTTCAACTTTTATTAACAGCACTGATTTTTAATGTCAGTTCCAAAAAAGTGGACCAATCAGAAGAACTCGGAAGTGGGGCAAGCTTTTGTTTACAATAGCAAGTTGGCATGGCAACCGTTTTATTTGACAGCAACAGGGCCCTTATTGTGGCTGTGTCCGGATACCCTGAATAATATAACATTTCTTCAAGCTATTATCGCAACCTGTTTCTTAAAAAAATAGCTTTTAGAGAGCTGCTCTTTGGCTATTTGATTGTTTCCATTATTGAATAACATCTCAAAAGTTCATCTCGGGACCCTCACGTTGCGCTTTTTTAAAAACCATTCCTGAGCGCTGAGTTTTGCGTTTTTAGATACAAAGACGCATTCTGTATGAACGTGACCTTACATTGTTCAAACTGTTGCCGGACACTGATGGAGAGACTCAGGAATAAGTTTTAGTCTACATGTAAATGAATGTAGCTGCTGTGGAGTTGATTCAGCTCATCAACTAGCATGCACCATCATGTTAAACTTTTGTGCAAATCCAGCATTAAATTAACCCTCGCTTGTGAAGCAGTCTGATGTAAAATGATGGCATGGCAACAAGACTACAACAACTCTTACTCTTTTACTCTTCTCTAAAGGAACCCAACATGGCCTTACCCCATTTGTTGTGTGTTCCCGGGTGCAGGGTTTTTGTAAATTTTGGGGTTTGTGATGTCACCAAGAAGCTCCTTGTAGTTCTGCCAGAAAGACTCGGGAGGTAAATTAACTTGCAATGAAATTTATTAACAATCAGCAAGCAAACATTGTAAGATAAAGTTCTTTGGCGTAGGCCCCGTCCGTAGCTTAGATCCTGAGGGTTGCGGACTCTGCATTTCCTGCCTGAAGATGAAGGCAGGGGCGTAGCCGACCCCCGGGAGGTATGGACAGGGACCATCCTGGTGGTGGTGGGGAGGATGGAGGTTAGGTTTCGCGTCAGCATCTGCGAACTCAGACAGGTGTGATGAGTACCGATCTTATATACTACATGTGTTGGATAATGATTGGTTAGATCTAAATTAGTAGTGACGTAACATTTGAGTCTTCCTGACAGAACTTGCGCTAGAGCTTTCATTTCCTACTAGCCGTTTGTTGTAGTCCTTAAAAAGTGATTTCTGTAAAAGAAAACATTTTCCTTGGCATTGAACTTTGAGGGTCGTAACTTTGCAGATGTTTATGCTCAAACAGCAACATTACAAACTAACAACAGTTTAAAAAGTGAAATCATAATCGAGGACCCCTTTAACATTAGAAAGTATGTTGTTTCAACCACAGGAAGACATATGTACCACTTCTTTAAGCTTTAATTTGTTAACTCTTCTGTCTGGTTTGTTTGTCTGGATTCATCATCGTGATTGGTCAGATTGCATGTCAATCAAACTCCTGGCAAAAGGTGAATTAAGTACTGAGTAATATTAATTGATAACATGTACTTATAGAGTCACCATTGGGGTTTGGTTTAGAGTTAGTTTCAAGTATTTATGCGTAATATTCTGTTATTACTCTAAGTAAGATAAATAGTTACCAATTATTATTTACCTTGACACATAATCATAAGGGTCTACAGGGGTCTTCAGTATGATACAATTTCCTATTTAAAATCTCCTAATTGAATAAGATTATCATTTTTTTTTGCCCTTGCCCTATAACTTTTTCTCCATAAAAATTTGAATCCAATATCAGGGCAGTTTTGTATCACCCTAACAGTTTTACCTTTATGTCCCTTTGAAAAACATAGAAATGAGTTTCACTTGCTTTGGTAAGTACACATATGTCAACAAAGGAAAGCCAACTGTGCTTATGAAGGAATATCATGGGGTCTTTAAGGACAAATTTATATTTAAGCTTGTACAAGTTATATTCTCCACATTTCTCTGCCTCCGCACTTCAGACTTTGGTGGTTGTCCTTTCATCATAAATGAATGGTGGTGATGCAACTACTGAGCAAACTACAGGAAGCAGAACAGCCAACCTGGGACTCTTTTTATCACTAACTGTTCTCTTGTATGTCATGTTGAAGCTCCACCCAACTGTGGCCGTTTTGCTTGGAGACCCATCAGTCCAGATCAAGCCAGAAAATGTTCTTCTCATCACGTTTCTCCAGCCCTTCTGGCTATTGCCTCATTATACACCTGATGCTTGCAGCCAGTCGGAGGTCTAGAGGGCTGAAGGTTTCCTTATAACTGGAGGGCTTTATAGCCCAGAGCAATGGGCTGTGCTTCTGTTAGCAGGCCGCACACATGGTGGGTGGTGTACCTTGGTTGTTCTAAGTGCTGAATACTGAACAGTGTGTGTTGCCAATCAGGACTTTTTTTTATAAAAGTGGCTTTGATTTAATGTTTGCATAATGCTATTTTAATTTATTCTGATTCTAATTTAATCAGTTTTAATCTCAAACTAAGCACAAGGTTTCAAAAGTTCTGATGGACTTCAATAATGTAAAAGTTTAGAGTGCAAAACTCAAGGGGAGAGAGTTCAATATACACCCAATTACCTAGAATATCCCTTAGGGCTTGAAAACATTGAACACATAGTCTACAAGTAATGAAACAAACCTTCCATGAGGGGAGAAAAGATAATGCTGTCCTTCATGGTTCAATATGAGATCGCTGACATAAGTTAATAGCAGCAATTGCCAGCAATATATCCGGTAAAATACAACCAGGAGCGTCCTCTACTCCTTTGATTCAATATCATCTCATGGTAACTTACAGCTATTGTTTCTCTTCAGGCTCAAAAGAATGCTTAGATAAAGCATGATGCATGGTTATGTTTCACTAATGTCGCTTTTTAACATCTTAAACCTCATTGTTGACATCTGTTTATGTATGTATATATATATATATATATATATATATATATATATATATATATATATATACATACAATCATCACTATCCAATCATCACTATTCAAGTGCCCAATTTTTTTCTTCTGATGTACAGAGTTGATGCTAGTTAAAGCATCTGACTTTAAGTCAGAGTCAGTCTGTAGATATTCTGCAGACGGAGTTGACAGATGTAACAAAAAATCAGAGGACAAAAGCTCTTCTGTATACACGAAGAAATGAAAGAGAGACGATTGTATTGGTGCTGCTAGGTGGAATTATGCAATTATGGTTTTGGGGCTTTGGCAACAATACCTATGATGTTTCCTTGACTACCAAGATAAATGCTGGCAAACAATAGCAGAGGCACTTCAGAATCCTGGTGAGTACTGGAATTAGCATTAGGCTACAGTTCAACTATTGTTTAATTACAGTTTTTGTGAAGTCATCGCTTCTCAATGACATCATGTAGGTCATTAAAGACGAATAGTGATGATTGGATAGTGATGATTGTTTACAGCCTTGGTTTGTCTTCGGAACACAAATTAAGATATTTTTGATGAAATCAGAGTGTAGTCGACATGACTAACTACAGTGGTTCAACCTTAACACTATTTTCGTTGCAGAGCTTCTGTGTTTACATATTGGCCGGCTATTGAATTAGCATCACACAAATGCGTCGTGCTGCTCACGTGACCAGAGCCGGCCAATGGCGAGCCTGTGTTGAGACACTGAAAACACCAAAGCTCTACAACAAAAATTGTGTAGCAGTATGACAGGAGACAAATTAGACAAATAACGTCGTTATTTTTGTTTTGTTGTACACAAAAAGTATTCTCGTCACTTCAACCATTGTTTGTTTTCACTCTTCTGAACTCATCGCTTCTAAATGACATCATGCAGGTCGTAAAAGATGAATATTGATGATTGGATAGTGATGATTATTTCTTGACAAGACAGGAATTTTGGAGTCAAAATCACATAATCTGACAATATTGTATACTTCGAACCCGGCATAAGGCCAGCGCACTGCATCGAAAGAAGCTGACAATCAGCAGATTATGCTACCTCACTTCTCTGACAGACGGCAAAACGGCATTTGTTGGGTCGTGGAATGCCTGAGAAGTGATGTATCATAATCTGTTGATTGTCCGCATCTTTCGATGCAGTGCGTTAGCCTTAAATGCATTACATCTGATCACACTTGTGCAGTGTGAATTGGCCTTACAGAACAAAAAGACTCTTTTTGAATGTCGGTTCTTTTTACTAAATCAAGACTATATTTTGCAATCTATCAAGTCAAGCCAATTTGAATTTGTTTAGCAGTTTTCACAACACATATTGATTCAAACCAGTGTAGTAGTCAGATTCCCATACAAAATAATTGGTTCTTTTTAGTGACTCAGAAAAATGCTGTAAACTGTGAGATTTAAATTAGTGTAGGGACTGGTTGCTCTCTCTCTCTCCATATATACATACTATAGTAAAGTATATGGCAAGACACAAGCTCTTTAACTGTAATGCTAATTCAATATGGAGGTTTTACTCAATGTGTGATCGGATTTATTTGGTAAATCTCATCACACAGTTAGACATCGTCTTTTGCAGGTGCTGTGCCATCCTTGTAATGCCATGGAAGTTTTCTTTGCCAGCAAATTATACAGCACTCATTAAATGTACCAGACTTGTCTGAGACAAATGCTTTAATCAAAGAAATGTAAAATGAGAAGACGGATTATACTGACTCATTATTGAAGAAGCTCCTTGCTGCACAGATGTTTTTATGATGTTTTCAACTCATCGGCCCCTCACCATTCTAATTTCCGAAATTCATTGTGGGCTGACGTCAGTGATAAAGACCCTCGGACACAACAAGTAGTTGCTCTAACAAAGGGTTTTAATTTTTCAGAATGTTTCATAAGCATCTGACATTTTTAAGTTCTCTTTATTCAATATGCAGAGTAGACTAATTATTTATTTTTCAGATGTCTTTCTTCCCAAGCTTTCTGGATAGAAAACGGTGACATATGAAGGTCTACAACGGATAATAAATTCATCCACAATAAATATTGCATTTCAGACTGCTTTCATGAGTGAATATAAAGACAGCAAGAAGATTCAGAAGGTATTCGGAATCAGCATGACGCTCTTTCTGAAACCCTCACGAACATCCAAGTAAGATTATGTCAGCTTCTTCTCAACAAAGTCTTCTCATATCACCGGCTCCCCGACAGACACTTCCTCACATTGCTTCTCCAGCAGTCATGATCCAGGAGCCACCCCTGTGGTAAAGCCTAATTCCTTCTCTCGTCTCCGCTGAGGTCTCTTCTTTCATCCCAGTCCAACTCTTCCATCCTGAGCCAGGATTACCTACCTCTCTCCTCTACTACCGCTGCAGCCAAGAAGAGGAAATCACACTTCTCTGAGTTCACAACGCCCTAAATCCACCGCCTGCATCCTCCATCCCCATTCACAAGGATGATTCCATGGAAGAAGAAGAAGAAAAACTCTCACCCAGCCAACAGCTCACAGACTTCTCCTGACTTGGAACCCCGCATGGGGCTGTCTTGACGTTTCCACTCCAGTTTTGAACCACTTTTTTTGACATCTTGGGGGAGGAATAGGAGCGAGAGCTTACAGCAAGCGTTGTTTTAGGAGCCGTTTGGTTGGATGTGACCTCATTTGAATTCCCAAGAAGGACAAGATTTTGCTAAGCATATTAATACATGCACATGTTTTTTTTTTTTTTGTTTTTTTTTTTAAAGCTCAGTCATGTGATTGGGATGTGACATTGTTGGGCCAATCAAAGCATTTCCACTTCTTTATTGATTGGTAGATCAAAATAAATTTTGGATTGCACATCACAAGCACATCATGTGGAGGGTTCTGTTTACTTTGATTACGTAAGAGGAAAACTGTTGATTATAATGATAATGTATTCATAACTTATTTTAAGAAAATACCAGAATCAGTTGACAGTCCTTGAATATCTGCATTCTTTTTTTTTTTTTTTTTTTGAGAATGTTTCTTTCACTGCTCTTCTGCTGTCGATCGTGAGTCATCTTCCTCAAAATAAATGGTTTGATGCTGGAATCACAATCATTAGTTAGATTCTCTGTCTCTAATTGCAAAACACTCTCAAACTCATTTGTCAGTTTAAATGAATCAAACAATTTTTTAGGACTAATTCACTGACCTACAAGATGATATTTTCACTCTACTTTAAACTTGAAACAACGAAAAACAGTTTTAATGGCATAACATAATAGTTTAACATAATTTTACTACTGATAACGCTTATTTATGGAACCAGTGGAATCAGTTCCATTCAATTTCGTATGCAAATCATTTGCTAAATGCTATAGTTTGGTTAACAGTAAGTTATCATAAATGATGAAAAATATGATTGTCACTGATTGTCATTGATTTTACCGTAAAATTTTTACTTTAACCTTTTTTTTTTTTTGTGCACATTTATTAATTTATGGAACTTTTAAGAAACCAAAATCGTCAAGTGAATCAGATCTGTTATATTTCTTACGATTCCTATTTAGAATTCCAAACACATAAAAAATTCAGCATTTTGAGCGTGGAAACGTGTTCAGAAAGTTACACTGCCTCCCAGAACCTCCGCTACTGGATAAAGCCTGATAGCAGGTGTGTGTGTGTGTGTGTGTACATGTGTAAGATAAGAGTAGCAGGAGTAGCAGCACAGGGTAAAGGAGGCACGGTTTATTCATTCTCTGTCTCAGCTGGGAGAGGACCTCAATCCTGACCCAACCCCGCCCTTCTCTCTCCAATCTGGACCCGATCCAGCAAGCACCGTGGGTGAGTCTGAGACAGTAAAGGAAATCTGTGTGCGTGTCAAAAGAGAGAGACTGAAACGGAGGGGGGAAAAAGAGAATAAGCAGTGAGTTGGGATCACAGCTGGAGTCAGACTCCATCTTGAAGGAGAGTCAGGAAGAGAAATGATGGCTTGAATCTCAGTGTATGTGTGTGAGACAGCTCAGGCCTCGTCTTTCTGTTTGAGCGGTCGCAGCACAGTGCTTTCATCATCTTGAGTGGGAGAGATGCCCATCACGGTTTAAAGCCTGCTGTACCAGATTGTCATTGTGTTTACTGGCAGGTCATGGAACACGAGGACAGGAAAGAGACTGAGTGTGTCTCGCTTGCATACGGATTGTTCTGACACATTAGCAAGGTGACTGTCATTTTAGCAAGGTGGCTGTGTAAAAAATGACACGGATGTCGATAACTATTTGCCTCTTGCTAATTGCTCAACACTGACAAGGGCGTTTATAGACTAATAATAGCAAAAAATACCTTCTAAATTGTACTGGTCACTCAAAGAGTAGATACTGTAACATTGTCTAATTAAATACAGCAGAGTGAAAAATGACTAATTATGATTATCATACATGGTATATCATGGATTATCATATTTCATAGTTTGGGTGTGTGTGTGTGTGTATATATATATATATATATATATATACACACACACACTGACCAAATCAGTCAAAAGTTTGGAATAATTAACATGTTTCAATGTTTTTGAAGTCTTATGCTGAACAAACTCGCATTTATTTGATCAAAAATAAAGTAAAAACAGCTAAATATTTTTACAATATCAAATAGTGGGTTTCTATTTTAATATAATTTTAACATGTAATTTATACCTGTGATCAAAGCTGATTTTCAGCATCATTACTCCAGTCTTCAGTGTCAAAAGATCCTTCAGAAATTATATTGATATGATGTTTAGATGCACAATTACTTTCAATTATTATCGGTTCTCAATTATTAATAATGGATATTGTTAATATCAATGTTGAAATCAGTTTTTGCTGCTTAATAATTTGTGAAAAGCGTTACTTTTTTCATGATTCTTTGATAGGAGCTACAATGAACAGTATTTATTTGAAATAGAAATCTATCCTATTCATTTAAAAATAAAATTGAAAATGTATAAATAAACAATATAACTAAAGTTTAAAATGTATGCTACATTTGGCAAAACGTCACTGTATTTGGTTAAAAACTTTACAGTAAATTTTTTTTTAATAGTGCAAATTTATTCAAGACACGTATTTCTGTTGTGGGTTTTGACAGATACTTATATCTCTAAACAGCTTGTGTACACCATTTTGGACTCATTTTCTATTTCGCCATAAATTGTGGGCCAGGCCGACGTTTTGAGGTCTTAGTTGGTGAAAATTAGTCTTTGGATGAGAGAAGACACTAAAAAAGACGTCTGAGCTGCTTTCTAATTCCGTATTCTGGGCCAAGTCCTCAATGGTGAGGTGGAAGACACTATGTAGGCACCTGAAAAGAGGTCAGGGGCACTGCAAACTCACTCCTGAGTTTAGGATGCTACAGTTACGTCCGCCGCCGCCCCACTAACGCAGCCGGCATCGAGAACCAACCCGCTTCTTGGCTCTCACAAATGTGAAGGATTCACATCACACAAGATTACATTTAGATTGACTGCTGTGGTCTGCAGTGAACGCTGCCTGGATGAGCGTGTCATATATTTAAGCTCATCTAAGTAAGAATGAGCACTTGAGTTTGCTTCTGTATAGATGTGTACGTCAGCATGATACCCATCAATAGTGGCTCTATGCTGAGCTGCATCACTAAAACATTTACAGCAACAGCTTAATCGCCCTTGTGCTGGCCTGGAAGCTGTTGTCTGACGCAGTCCGTATCTTATTGTACCGGCTAACAGACGGCAGAAGTGGAATAGTGGTCTTTTGCGTCCAGCAGATGGCACTTATGTCAAAGTGAAGCACTGTGAGGGCCCTGCATTTGCCTGTTGTTTGTTCATTTACACAATAGCTCCCAATCAAACTGTGTAATACAATTATAGAATTCAGTTGGCAGAGGAGGGTCTGTTTCATCCATCCTTTTTGATATCCATGGATGTGGTAGTATATATTAAAAAGTACAACTCTCTCTCTCTCTCTCTCTCACTCACTCTCTTTGTGTGTGTGTGTGTGTGTATGTGTGTGTCTAATATATATATATATATATATATATATATATATATATATGGGTCATGCAGAATTGGTTCAAAGTCAAAGATGGAAACGTCTTGTATGTTTGCAAATTGTATAATATCCAAGGTAAACATTTCTACCAATTGTGCAGTTAATTCTCATATTGTATTTTCAGAAAGTTTTGGAATATTTATCCTCTCCCCAAATGCGTCACTACCAAAACACAATAATAAATCATTTAATAAGTAGGGTTACATTGGCCTATTAAGATTTTGTTTAGATCTAAACTTGCAATATATATTTTTTTTAAATTGGTATATAAGGTATATCTTTTACAATTACAATTTTTACAATATTTAAATTTTATGAGATTCGTTGTATTTTGAATCCAATCTTTCAATGAAAAAGGCATAATGTTTATCATACTGATTTCAAAGTTAAGGATTCAGTAGTTTAAATATACATTCAACCAAACACTATAATAACATCTTAGTTGATAATTCAATGTATTTTATTTTTGACAAAACATCCCATGTTATGGTCGTGACTCCACATTTTCGGTAGTGACTGTAATGTGTTGGTAGCGACCATATCACATCACAGAATTACTCAAATATACTAAAACACTTCCCTCCCCCAAATAAATAATTATGTATTCGCTTTTGTCACTACTAAAACAATGTTGATATGTTTCGGTCATGACTGTTTCAGTAGTGCCAATTTTAGAGATGCTAATCAGCACATGGTTAGCTAGCACAGTTCTGAACAGTTGTGCACAGAATAAAAACCCTTCATTTTATCAAATAGCACTCAAAAAAAAAAAAAAAGACATCATAATCAAAACTTCACCACATTTTGGTCGTGACTGTTTCGGTCGTGACAATTTTAGATACATTTGAGCCTAGCTCAAAGATGCTAATCAGCTCATTTTTACCTAAGCTGTGTCCGAAACCGCCCACTCGTTCACTCATTCACTAACCCCTATATAGTGCATGACAGTTCAGCGCACTATATCAGCAAAGAGTGAACGAAAATGAGTGAGTGAATTTGGACGCTGACGTTAATAGCACGCGCCAGACAATTTCGTCATTGACGTTTCCTATACCCATCTGTAATATGTCCTGAATTGTATATTACTGTTTATTTGTCATGTTTATTGAGAATAAAGAGAGAATATAAACACCTGTGTCATGCTATTTAGTAAATTTATATTTAAAAATAACACTACACTGTCACATTTGTTTATAAAAAATATAATGGTAAATAAATACAATATAAACAACCGTACACAATGTACAACAGTTCAATAACATATGAGAAAAATCGACCAAATTATCATATGATAATGAGTACATATATTATGATATAAATCTGTATCATTTCGCTTCAAAATATCTTTACAAAGATGTTCTAGTTAATAAAAAATTACACTTACATTTGTAGAAGTTGCCGCTTCCCGTCCGCCATATTTATTTTTCTTTCGCGCTCGATCGTCTTATCGCGTTGGATTTTGGGTAACGGCGCTTTAACGAGTGTACATCGAATGTACGCTAAAAATCAGAGAGCATTGTGGGTAAAAGTAGCGAACGAATGGTATCTATCTACTATGAGGGAGGAACAGGAATATTTCCTGTTGAAAAATGTAGGGGTGTCATTAAAATCAGTCTATATAATATATCAGGGAACATTTTTCATTTAATGTACATACTATTTTTTTCATCATTTTCATTTATATGCACCAGTGTAACATTAAACATCAACACATATCTTCATATTTTTAATTTTGCAGATGCCTTGCAGAGACATATGCGAACATTTTTGAGTGGTGATGCAAATGAATTGAGTCAGTTTTTAATCAATGAATTGAAAATGATCATTTGAACTAATTCACAAAAAATGAACAGCCACACACTTGCAGATCAGGAAACGCGTCCTCAGGAAACCTAAAAATAAATTAAAGCGGTAAAATTATTGCGATATCCGCAATATTACTTAATTACATCACAGAATATTTAAAATGTCGTTCATCCCTAATAATATGCCAGTTGGTATGAGGAAGAGAGATTAAACAAGGACATTGGTTTCATTTCAATGACCCTCGGTGGAAGAATTACGCTGTTGATGGGAAAGGTGGAGTAAAATTATGGCAGACCAGACACAGACCAATAATTTTTAATGCTTTAATGTAACCATTAAACAAATATAAAACACATTGAAATGACCACGATGCCCACAATATTGATTTATGTTTTACAAGTATCACCAGTTGCTTGTTTTATTTCAATAATCCTCTGAGGAAGAATTACGCTGTTGACGGGATGATTAGAGAACAATGCGATAATGGTTGAATGGCTGCAGATCGTCAAGAGTTACAGATGGATCGTTACTGGTGCTGGCAAACAAGAGTTCTGGCCCTTCCGTGAGCCCAACAAGAGCCTATAGGTCCCCTGGACTGCATTCAATAACGTGACAGCAGTCATAACCATAAAAATGCAACGCTGTCCTCCTCATATTCCATATCTCACCCTCATTCTCTCTGTCTTTCCCTTATTCGTTCTCCTAAGTTAGTGTGAAATGAGGGGATGCTCGAGAGCCAAATGCATGTGTGAGTGTGGCTGCGAATGTGTGTGAGGCAGATGCTAGTTTTGAGGTGAGTGCATTTTTTCTTTAAACAGACCCATAGCAGACTCCAACACACTTATTGCTATTCCAACAAGTTCACTTGAAAAAAAAAAAAAAAAACTCTACCTACAACTTTGCAAACTCCAAAAAATGTTCCTGTATGTAGAATTCACTGCAGTTTCCAGCTGAAATGAACATTGGCAGTAGCTGAAATACAACTTTTATTAATTTTATTATGTTTGATTAATAGACTTATTTCTGCACGGTTGCACAATACTGTGTTTTGACTTCTATGAACACTTTTATCATAATGCATGAATTCTAAATGGATATATTTTGATGTTTCCATCACATAACCAGCTCCGTATGTGTGGCTTTTATAACGTAAGCCCGGAACACAACAAGCTGATGCCGACAAACTAGTGGCGACGAAAGCAGACTGGCTCACGTCGGCAGCGTCTGGGGCCAATGTTGCCCTGACGCACCAAACCGTCGCTCGACACCCGACTGTCATCTAACACGCGTGTTCTGCACCTGCGTATAAAGGAAATAACTGTTTATTTAAGCAGATATTATATCAATATCAATATTAAGGCTAAGACTGCATGTATACAAACCATAAACAAAGCAGCACTTGCATACCGTTTTGAATATCAATCATTCTGATCACATTCTTTATTCAACTCCGCTCATGTTATTATGAAAATATTCATGCATTCGAGTGGTCAGGTAAGATGACGTAGGATTAGAACAACCTTCTGTCTGTGCCGTCATTTGCTCGCTTGCATAAGTTTTGCTTATATTCTCGACTGGTTTGCTATACTCTCTCACCGATGGCCCAACGGCGATTCAACACGAAAAAAGCAGACGAGGACCAACTTCAGCCGACAGTGTTGAAAACATTCGGCCGGCGCACAAAAGATGTTCGATGGCCGGCCGTGTGTGTGTTCTGGGCTTTAGCAAACTTGCTCTGTAGTTCAGCTGGTACAACAGTAAATGCTTTTGTTTTTGTTAACTGGTTAGGTTTAGAGAAGGTGGACATGATGAACAGATTTAATTTCTGCTTTTATATACTCAATTAGTTCACAAATTCTTGCAAAACCAAGTTATCTGAGCTATTCTATAGACATTCATTTTATAGCTCTATAGGATGTCAGTAATTATCTCATTTGTGTATTTCTATTTCAATGTTGAATAAAACTTGAAAATGAACTTAGCACTCCCAGTCTCTTTGAGATATGAAAAAGCAACCTTTAACTCTGAGCAATAGAGTTGTCATCTAGGGAGAGAGGAAACTGAACAGCAGTAACAGACTGTCCTATTCATGGTTTATTGCTGCAGTGAGGTCTGTCCAAACAGCGGATCTTGCTGTATATCCAAATTAAACTCTAGTACAATCCAATAGAATCCAATGAAAACTCACAGTCTGTGTTTGAAATGAATCCAAAGAGTTTATTGAAGGCTTGTACACACTTCCAAGAAAGAAAGTGCGTTCAAAAAAGTTTAAGGAATGAACTAGCTAAACGCACTAAAAGAAATGCTAGAGAAGTATTGCACAACCAATATAAAATGTAACAATATAAAGTTATTTTGTAAGGGCTCTTGAACTTGAGGCAATGCTTAATGTTGCTGTATATGATTTTGGCACCACACCACCCGCTATTCATCTGCCATAGTTCAGTCAGTTCCCCACTAAAGTGCTGCAATAATGAATCTTAAACCCCAGAAGCTAGTTAGCATTTTTTTATTGCACTTCTGGTTCCTCTGTCCTGTAGTCAATGGGTGTTTTTTTTTTTTTTTTTGATGGGCTTTGGTTAAAAAGCGAATATAAGGTCTGTGGTTAACATCAGCTCAAAAGTATCTCACATTTTATCCTAAGACATAAAATACATACACACGATTTTTAACACGATTTTCACACGATTTGTTGCGAACAAGTGGCTAAGTCCACCAATCTGGTAAACTTATCTACTCACTAGTCACATTCATAGCCTTGTTGTGTTTATGATCAATATTTTTCAAACTATTCTAACTCAAACTATCCAACTTGTAGATTTTACATCAAGATTGAAAGAGTTTTTGGAAGCTAACGGTGACGTTGAAGTCATGCAACTGCAGCGTAGATCATTTGTAGCTTACGTTTAGCTTTTTACTCCTGCCGATTGGATTTAGGCTCCAAAAACCATTTTTGTTGGTCTCTGAGGTTATCTTGTGCAATACTCCTAAAGCCAGCAGGAAAAAGTCCTATTGGTTTTTTATTAAGGGATACAGGACGATGATAACTTCTGTGTTGGCCTATAAAATACGTTATCAACGCAGTGCTCATTGAATGATAAGTTCTCCCGTTCCATTGGCAGAGCCAAAATTGACGTCAAATGTTTGACCTCAAGCAAATAGCAATGTTTTTATTATGTCTCAAAACAAGTGTTTATGGGGAAGTCAACTTAAATGGCTGCCTAACAGCTATCTATGCTCTAAAAGGTAAGAAAAAGTGCGAAACAGAAGAAAGATGCCACAGTCTTAGCCCCAAGGATTACATTTAAAAGCTTATAGTAAGTTGTGAATAACAATATATTCACACTTATAATAAATCCAATACAAATGCTTCCTTTGAAATATTGTTTGCCAAAGAAAAGAGGTTACTCTTTCATAGCTCAAGAGACTGCTCTGTTATGTGTTCAGATGTTTCTCCCATAAAATAACAATATAGATGTAAAGCATTGGATGAATTAAATGAGAAATATTAATTTTGAAATCTGTGACATTTGATACCCGACTTGCTGAGATCTCTTCTAAAACTCTGACTATGGCTCTAGATGTAAGATGCAGAAGGAAAGGTCTCCATTTGCTCTCCATCCATCTTCCTGGTGTCCCGGAAATCTAATTTGTCATTTTTTTCTCCCCTACAGGTGACCTTTCACTTTTCATTCGTTCTACTCAACAGAGAAAACCTTACCCCACACACATATAATGTAATTGCTAATTACTTTGTAACGTGAGAAGGATAAAACCAGCTTCATTTAAATCACTGATGTCTCATTTACTTGTAAAGAAATCAATCATTCCTTTGTATGTAAACTCTGAGGGCGGGGTAGATGCACGCTGATGTGATCCTTCACTCTTCAGAAACTTCAGTAAACACAAATTATGAATCCTTCTCAGTCCATTTAATATATTATGCATGCAGCCATGCTTACATTGCAGATAACCAAGCTACAGGCCAACAGATAAAGCTACTTGAGTGTGTATCTAACAAAACATGTGTGCCTTTGGCATGAAAATGCGGATTTGTGGTATTCGTATCTATCATCACATAGCATGCCTACATCCCTTTTTCAGAACTGAGCTTGACTTCAGGCTGATCACGAGCCTCTCTGGATATTCACATGGACTCCAGGCACTGACTCTGAGAGGGGCTTACTTACTGAGTAGAGGGAGATTTGGTGGTAATATGGCTTTTTCTACATAAACATGTTTACATGAAACATTACAAATCTGAGGTGATATATTGAGCACTTAAAGGGATAGTTTAGGCACCTAAAAATGAAAATGCCATTATTTACTCAGCCTCATGTCGTTCCAAACCCATTTCTTCTGTGGAACTTACTCCCTATAATGAAAATAAGTTTCAAAACAAAACTGGGTTGAACTTTATTTTACAGTCCTGTTCTGTATATACTATGTACTTAATAATGATAATAATTGGGTAATAACTATGTTATAACCACGAACCTACCTAATTATCTTTCTTAGGTAATTACACTGTACCTACATGCAATGAAATAAAGTGCAAACCAAAACTGTTTGGTCACCAATATTCTTCGAAATGAAGATCAAGGTCATTCAGGTTTGGAAAAAAAAAAACAGTGACAGAATTTACACTTTGAGCTATCCCTTTAAAAATGCCAAATTCTTACTGCAAGCCAATGATTACTGAATTAAACAATTATATTCTAAATCTATGAGTGTAGATCAATATAAAGTTGCATCAACATTGTCATGCTAATCAAGACTTATATGTTTGTAAGTGTCTTTCTCTAATAAAGCCAATAGTAGTAGAAAAAGGGAAAGCCCTGTGAAAATATCCTGTTAAATGTATGATGAATAAATGGCAGCTCGGGTATTATAGGAGGCCTGTATGTTTAAAATTTATAACCATATGGTACTATGCAAAAATCTTAGGCTACCACCAGTTTTGTTGTTTTAGAAATGCTTTAATGACCATCCATATTTATTTTGCAGTCTGTTTTTATGATACAAACAGAAATTAAAGGAAATATGCACAAAAAATATTTTCTTTAAGCAAAAATCAATATTTAGTGTGAACTCGTGGACTTCTTCAATTTTCACAAGAGAAACAGATTTTGAAAGTTTTCATGGCCCTCCAGTTCATTTCTGTTCTATTTAGGTTTAAGAGAGCCTGGTTCCTGCTATTGCTCAAGTGTGAGGCGAGGTCACTAAATACTTGCCATTTTAGCCTCCAAAAGTTTTGTTTTTCTTTTGATTGTTTTGTTTTTTTAATACTGCATACAGATTTACTGTATTTTCTGGTTATAGTCTAATGAAGAGACTGAGAAATAAATATATATGCTCATTATGTTATTGCTAAAACAACTTCTAGTGGTGACCTAACACTTTTGCACAGTACTGTATTTCATTAAGTGATAAAATCCTAATACACCAATCCACGAGAAATCTGCGTTTTACCTTAACATGTCCAAATAAACACCAATAATAATACAAGTGCTACAACAGAAAGCCACATGATGACTCAGTCTATGGTACAGTAATCCTTTCCATAAAACATGGCCAATAATTGTAAACACACAACGCTAAAATAATGCAATAAACATTAACTAAATTGCAGAAAATGTCAAAAGGGAAAATCCCTTAATGTGCATTACTGATTAAAAAAATTAAATAAATAAATCAAATGGAACTATTAATTTAAGTAAACTATTTATTTATTTATTTATTTATGTATTCCATAAAGTTTAATCAAATGTTATTCTGGGAATGTCATTTTACGGTAAATTATATGGTAAAATAATAATAATAATTTGACAGTATTTTATAGTAAAGTTACACTTAATGTGATGTTAAACCATAAACAGTTTTTCACAATATATGATAAAGAAACTTACAGCTAAAAAATTGACTCTTCACCGGCAGTTTGATTGACAGGCGATCTGACCAATCATAATATCGAATCCGCCATTTTTTCTGACAAAGCAGTCAGGAGAGTTAGCAGATTAACGTTGGTGAACTTGAACTTGAGGAATTGCGTGTACTCACATCTTTCCGCGCTTGAAGCAACATTCCTTCTGATGTTCATTCATGTTTATTTGATGCTATACATGAACTAGTATGAAGAGATGATCGGTTCAAAGAGCTGCAGCGATCTGTCACGACACATTAAAGAGACTCTATTTGCTGTTTAATTTGCTCCACGATGTATTTTTCACTTTGTGAGAACATGATGTGTGTCGTGAGAATGCATGGCTTTTTGTACATAGCAACAGTAACTAAAGGGGGCGGGTCTTTGCGAAGGGTCAGTTAACAGGTTTTAGTTTTTCGACACAGATCGAGGGAGAAATTATGCAGAATTCTGTGGACTGTATTTATGTGTGGTAATATTCTTATTGGTAACTGAAAGCATCATCAAATTAGCAATTAATAAATGAACACCTAAAAGATGGGCAAGAAAGCTTTTACATTCCATGTATGGCTTATTTTATGTTCATATCAAATACAGTGTATGTATCTAATCAGGGATTGTATTAGCCATGGAAATGTCTGTTTCCAAGGAAACCTTCATAATGCCAAAATGATTCATCTATTTTACATCTTTGGATTATTTTCAGGTAAAAGTTTAACTGTCCTGTTTTATGAGGACATTAAACTTAAAACATCAAACATAATTATGTATTGGCATGATGGCAGCAGAAAGCACGAGGTGCTGATCGTGTGATCTGCATGGTTCAGGGCAGCCCTTCAACAGTCTGATAGAGAGACACCTGTCCATGTCACATGGCATGGGTCACTGCGAGGGTCACAGGACCAAAATGAAATCACACAACAGCCTCTGGGGCTCCCCACGCTGAGACTGATTGATGCTGGTGGTCGAAACAGCTTTTAATCAACTGATTGCATTGTCTGCCATCTAATGGACCACATCTTTTAACATAATGGCCAGAGCGTCAGAGAGAGAGAGAGAGAGAGAGAGAGAGAGAGAGAGAGAGAGAGAGAGAGAGAGAGAGATGTGTGGGTGGAAAGGGGTTGATGAGAGAGTATTTTGACAGACAGCTGCAAGGAAAAGAAGAGAGACAAGGAGAATGAAAGTTCGAGATGGAGATTGTCCACTCAATCAATTCAAACAAAAATACTGATTGAATAAACAGGACAGTTCAGCGTAAAATGAAAATCTGTCATAATTTACTGAGACTCATGTCATGCCGAACATATTCTTTCTTTCGCAGACCAAAAAAGATGTTAAGCAAAATGACCCATGCTGATCTTATCTATACATTGAATAATCTACAATTCACACACATGCACACACACACGTTGTGTTTTCATGTTTTATGGGGACATTCCATAGGCGTAATTGTTTTTATACTGTACACATTGTAAAATCTCTCCCCCTACACTAGCCGTACCCCTAAACCTGCCCATCACAGAAAACATTCTGCATTTTTACATTTTAATAAAACAGTTTTTAGTATGTTTTTAAAGCTATTTGAAATATGAGGACTCATGAAGTGAAATTTCATGTTTGTGTCGTAATACCCATGTCATTATGTAAATCATGTCCTCATAAATCAGAATAACACACACACACACACACACACTGAAAATATTCTGCTTTTTTATTTAAAAAAACAAAACAAACAAAAACAAAACAATTTAATATAATTCATAAGCTGTTTTACTCAGGGGAACCAAAAAAATGTCAATTTTTGGGATATTTTGTCCCCATAACGTTGAGTTTACCAGGACCACACACACACACTCTCACACACAAACACACACTTGATGGACTAAAGTGGCTTTTAACTGCACCCATTTAACAATAATCATAACCCCTGCTTTTCTATTCTCATGGCAGCTTCTGATGCCATGTGATGGTATCCGAGATCTTTTTTTAAGTGTTCCTCTGCCTCTCTAAAAGAAGAAGAGGCAGACTGAAACAAAGTAGAGATTTCAAACCGACAGGATGTCGATGGAAGAGCCAAACCCTTTGAGTCTTCTGCAAAAGCCTTGTCAAATGTTTAAATCAACATTTCAGCTGAAAGTTGGTTTTGGCAGAAAGGCTGTCCACTCAATCAATTCAAACAAAAGAGTTTGAAGTTAAAGGAAAGGTACTTCATCAATCTCTCAATGCATTTGCAATGCCTTTAAAATATTGCTCTTAGGGCTTCTGTTATGTTACACTGTAGAACTGCTATCAATATAATCAATATCAACCCATTGCTTGCATCCCGTTTGACAGATTTACATGTCTTTATGGATTTAAAAGACTTGACGATTCAATAAATCTTATGGGAATTGTAGGAGGAAGTCATCATCTCCCTGCAAGATAAGAATATAAATGTAATAAATGAGAGTGTAAGATAAGACAATAATAGTGCTCATTTGAAAACAACTTAGGAACAATAGGAAACATGAATATGAAAGGTAAGCAGAGAAATGAAACATATATTATAGTTGTTTTCCTGTTGAGTCCCATTTAGAGAGGCGCCAAAATTTCGGCAACAATGGGTTTCGACTGTGTCAGCATCTATTTCATGCACACGATGCGTAAAAGCCAAGTGCACAAAACATGTACAGTTGTGTTCAAAATTATTCAACCCCCAATGCTGTAAATGGTTTTAGAGAATTTAGAGTACATTTGTAATTGAATTCAGAATGAAATCCTACAAGGACTTCTTAAAGAAGCATATGCAACTAAAATGACATCAATTGGTTTTGTAATACAGTAGTAAATGTTTCTTTTGTGAATTCTTCATTGACACAATTATTCAACCCCTTAAAGACTACCTCTCTGAAGAACAGAGGTCCATTGAAGTGTTTTCAATCAGGTATTGAAAGCACCTGTGGATGTCAGGGAGCAGCAATAAAGCCTAATAAGCACCAATTAGGCAGCTTTAAAATGACTGTGATACTCAGCTCCTTCTAGACATTTACTGGTGTGGTTACAAACATGGTGAAGTCAAGAGAATGGTCCAGGAAGACAAGAGAAGAGGTGATTACTCTTCACAGGAAGGGCAATGGCTATAAGAAGATTGCAAAGATGTTAAACATACCAAGAGACACCATAGGAAGCATCATTCGCAAATTCAAGGCAAAGGGCACTGTTGAAACGCTACCTGGTCGTGGCAGAAAGAAGATGCTGACTTCGACTGCTGTGCGCTACCTGAAGCGTAGAGTGGAGAAAAGTCCCCGTGTGACTGCTGAGGAACTGAGAAAAGATTTGTCAGATGTAGGTACTGAAGTTTCTGCTCAGACAATACGGCGCACCCTGCGTAATGAAGGCCTCCATGCCAGAACTCCCAGGCGCACCCCCTTGCTGTCTCCAAAGAATAAGAAGAGTCGACTGCAGTATGCCAAAAGTCACGTGGACAAACCACAGAAGTTTTGGGATAGTGTTCTGTGGACTGATGAAACAAAATTAGAACTGTTTGGGCCCATGGATCAACGCTATGTTTGGAGGAGGAAGAACAAGGCCTATGAAGAAAAGAACACCTTGCCTACTGTGAAGCATGGCGGGGGGTCAATCATGCTTTGGGGCTGTTTTGCTTCTGCAGGTACTGGGAAGCTTCAGCGTGTGCAAGGTACCATGAATTCTCTTCAGTACCAGGAGATATTGGAGGACAATGTGATGCAGTCCGTCACAAACCTGAGGCTTGGGAGACGTTGGACCTTTCAACAGGACAATGATCCCAAGCATACCTCCAAGTCCACTAGAGCATGGTTGCAGATTAAAGGCTGGAACATTTTGAAATGGCCATCGCAGTCACCAGACTTAAATCCGATTGAGAACCTCTGCTGGGACTTAAAGAAAGCAGTTGCAGTGCGCAAGCCTAAGAATGTGACTGAACTGGAGGCTTTTGCCCATGATGAATGGGCGAAGATACCCGTAGCTCGCTGCAAGACACTTGTGTCAAGCTATGCTTCACGTTTAAAAGCTGTTATAACTGTAAAAGGATGTTGTACTAAGTATTAAGATTGAATGTCACTTGGGGGTTGAATAAAACTGATAATGATGTGAGCAGAGAAAAGACATTTGTCTTTATTTCATTATAAATGTTATGTTATATTTGTCTGACCTACACGTGCCTCTTTGATTTAATTGTAAGCAGGATGACTGAATGATCAAAATCAATGTCAAACCGGCCAAAACAATCAATTTCAGTGGGGGTTGAATAATTTTGAACACAACTGTAAGTTGACAGCATTTTTTTTTAATAAATTCAGTCAAGTTGTCTTATTCAGGACAGTACTAAATAAAAATAACAAAATATTTTAAAAAAGTATTAAAATGTTGATGAAACTTAACTCCGCTTTTTCAGACTGTCCGAGTCAGAGAATCACCAATTGCTGTTTAAATGACATTAAAACTCAAAGTAATCACTTTGGTAATCTAAAATACTTTTCAGATGTAAATGTAATCTGATTACCACCCATTTAAAATGTAACCGTAATGAAATACAGTTACTCAAATTTAGTATTTTAAATACATAACTAATTTACTTGTATTTTGTTACGATATGACTCACTCTTTGGTGCTTTTCCACTGCATGAGACGGCTCAGTACGGAACCGTACGGCTTGCTTAAATATTACCAGCTCGGTTGAGGCCGTACTGATATTAATTGTAATGTGTAAACACTGCAGATCACTGATTGGTAAGAGAGAATCATCACTACCAGCATCATTGGATTTTCAACACGAGTTGAATAGTCAGTAACAGCCACTGCACTGTCATTTGTTTACGAAAAGATGACCATCACACACAACTTTAAAAAAAGAAATGGCTGTATTGTGGTCAGTAGAAGAGTTGCTTTACCAAAAGTATAGCGAAAGCAAATATTGTAAAATGTACAATATTATTATGCTTTGGAATGTAGTAAAAGTTTCGCAAAATTTACATTTACATTTACATTTAGTCATTTAGCAGACGCTTTTATCCAAAGCGACTTACAAGTGAGGAAAACAAACAAGCGATTCTTCATGAATTGGCAAATAACACAGGAAGAGCTCACAATACAAGTTTCAGACATTACTCAGTACCATAAGCTAGAGTAGGAAGGGAAAAGGGAAGTAAAGGGTTTTTTTTTTTTTTTTTATGAAAAATGATAATAATAATAATAATAATTAAAAAAAAAAAAACTCTGATAAAGTACAGATATTTGAAAAATTTACTTAAGAACATTTAAGAAGTAGAAATAATTTGTTGCTGTAACCACTGATTCAGACGCCACAAAGAAAGGGGGAATACAGTATCAGATTTCAAATTTGCTATGGTAGCAATTGCACATTGATATATCACTTCAAAGGAAGTGGATGTGAACCTAATCAAATGTGTTTTTATATAAACCTCGTCACTGATTCTGTACATGATGTTTTCATACCAGAAATCCCTTATTTGTGTCGCTCAAGTGTAGTCTGTTTTTGAATATGTTGTAGAACTTTCCAAAAGAATGAATTTTCCCAAATGACATGCACTTCTACACATATCCGTTGCACAGTGACCCTGCAACAAAGCAGGTTAAATTCAGGCTAAATTTACAAAATCAAATATGTTACTTTAACTGATGAGCAACCAGATTGCCAAGAGCATTTCCGGCAAATGACAAAACATAAAGAGTGAAGAAAACATACATTCCGACACAAAAATGTGGCATCTCCTTTACTCTGTTAACATCGCCCTTCAGGAGCATTTAACATGAAACCTTCAATTAGTCAAAAGCCAGAATCCTACAAGGTTGCAGGTGACCTCCCAAGATTGATGTTTGAGTTTCACTGAGCAGAACAATGTGTGTGAGAGAAAGGCTTCCACTTTGTCATTTACCTGTTGAACTCCCAGGAAATGTGAACAATGCTTTAGCTTCGCCCGCAAGCATTTAATTTAACAGCGCTGTGAGTCGACGGCGGTACCGGCACTCCCTTCAAATTAAACACAGAAGCCATCTTAATGCATGCAAATGTCATGGGGAAATCGGGACATTTTAATCAGGCTATTCTCCATTATTAAAATGCCCTGATGCAGAGAGATACCAGCATTGAGAGAAGCCGGACGAGAGTGTTATTAAAACAAAACTATAATTAGTCCATAAAATGAGACATTAGACAAGGTATCGTGTTTTGATGTGCTCGTTTGTGCAGAGCATTTCACTCCTTCCAGCTCCAACAAGGTAATTGGGTAACAATTTGGAACGGACAATGATTAAGTGAGGGTTTTTACCAACCTGCTAACATTTCCCTTCTCAAGCATGACTCCATCTTCAGCTCCTTTTAAATGAAGTGCTTTACTGAGTTCCACTTGCCAAAGGGTTTGTTTATTTGAGCTTATGCACTTCTTTTAGTCCCGCCAGTCTGTGCACAATATTAGCTCCATTTTTAGTTTTTAATTTAGTCAATGGCATTGTCTGGGATGAATCAGATTGGCCGATTTTTAATTACCTGCGATAGAATCGCAGTTTCTCATTAAAACGCGGGGCTGCTTTAAAGCCTTGGTGACGGGACACACCCGCAGATCTTTCAAAAGCAAAGTTGGGTGTTTTATCAGTTGGAAGAGAGTTTTTTTGTTTCGGTATCGCTTTGCTATGGAAATGCTTTAGATAAAGCACTTCCATGCAAACCATTAATTTGATTTTAATAGACATTTGCCAAACCTGTCGCTTGGGGCTGTGGAGCTAAAGGTGATTCAGGCTTTATTAGCCTGTGATTTTGAGGACAGGTTGGCTTGGCTCGTTGCCGTCATGGATAGGATGATCTGTCACGATCTGTCATGATCTTTACAGTAGCTCCTTTCTTTGACTCAGTTTAGCTATCATGAGTTTGGGTGGCAGCATGGAGTCCTGATGGAGACAGGAAGCCTTTCAGTGTGAAGTTTGCATGTTCCCCCAATATTGAACTTTCCAATCCATTAGCTCTGCAGTTGGAAGCTTCGCAACCGCGTGGATTATCTCAGGGACAGGGCATCTGTTTCCAGTCTCATGCACTGCATTCGGTAGGATCACTGATTATAATGGCTTCTTGCTTTGTACGCGTCGCCATGATCGATAATAATCATCCTTGTTTGGAAAGTTTCTTTTTTTTAGTTTTGCAGCTGATATGGAAGCGCTCACTCAGAACGAGGATGTTTGCTGCTTGTTCAGTGTTATATTTAAATTAGCTTTTTGGCACAACTTTTTTTTTTTTGTGTACAATCTACAATCAAGGCTTAAAATTATTGTTTAATGTTCTATTATGTTGGGATTTAGAAAAGTGTTTCTCATGTTGGAGTTTTGGGGGTTACCTTCGTGGTGACGAGTGGAGCCTGACGTCAGGCTAACAAAAGGTAGGCGCAGTGCATCATATGAAATTATGAATTATGTTTCTGCTACACCAAGTATTTGAGTTGTGTTTATGAGGAAAATTGAGTTGAAAGTACTTACTGATGCAAACAGGTTATTCAACAAGAATAAATGTAGGGCTGGATTTGATTTGGTCCTTGGGGAATTTTTTGACGGCTGTGTCACGGCTCAGGGTGTGTCATCGGTTCTACTCTGTTGTTTGTTATGGTCCTGTGATTTTCTGCAGCCTGTGATTTGAGCAATCAACGTTGCCTTGCAGTACTGTGTGCACAATCACGAGCTGATCTCCCACACCTGTCGCTCGTTCCCTTTACCATGTTTATTCCCAGCTGTGTCTACCCCTTATTTTCAGTTGATCACTATGCGTGTCATGTGGATGCTCTATGTTTCTGTGTACTTTCTCATGTGTTCTGCTTCTATGTCTTACCTGCTTGTGACATTATGCTCAGGACCCAAAGACAAGGACTGTTTCGCTTACTGGACTCAAGCTCGCCATCAGTTGTTCACCATAGGATCGCATCTTCTGGGTGGTCTCCTTAGCCAGAGTGGCTTCACCTCATTGTCACATTCCCTATTTCACTTTGTGCTTAAGTGTTCTAATTAAACTTTTATCACTTGTTCACTGCAATTGAGTCCTTCATTTATCTGAAGTCTGACAGGTTGTGGTTTGCTATTGGTCGATCTCATGTGAGTGACAGCTTGTCCCGCCTTCGCACCAGTAAACAAGTCATCAGAGAAGAGAAGAGATGTTGTTGCAAGAGCGAGGGGAAGTTATTTTAATTAAAGATTATGGAGGAATACGAATTAAATCAATAATGATAATGATGTGAACATAAATATTAATTAATAATACATACTGCATAAAAATAATACATAAATAAAACACTGAATTGTAATTTCATGGTGACTTTAATTCAAAGAAATCAATCCGTATTTTCATACCTATATGCACAAATGTAACTCATGGCCTGTTTAGACCTTGTCACTTATTGCAATTTTACTGATCTGATATCTGATTTATCAAAACGATTCCTTTACACTTGGCCACACTGGGCCTTTACACTTTTTTCACATTGTCAAAACGGATTTAAATCTGAATGAGTTTTATATAAATATTCTTGAAATGCAAATACACATTTGTATTCTTTCTTTCTTTCTTGAGATAGGGTTCAATAATGAAAGGAAATCATGGGGTAAAAAGTAAAAATGAACCTGCATCTCGTGGGCATCACAGCTCACTCTCTGGATCATGTGTTGTGCAGTGTTATTTTAGTATAATATAAGTACTAGTGCAGTTTTTATTCATATTTTGAATTAGTTTGACCTTTTTTTGTGTTTACATTTTTTTTTGTTTTATTTAATGTTGTAGTAAGTGGTAGTTTTTGTCATTTTAATTAGGTTATTTAATGTATAATTACATGCAACTAATCCTAATCCTAACTCTGTAGTTACTCAATATTACTTTGTACTTAAATGTTTAATTGCAGTGTAACAAAGACACCTTAACAGAAAATGTAACCCTTTATTTTAAGGTGTCTTTGCTACACTGTAATTACACATTTAAGTGCCGAGTAACATTTTTTATTTTAGTTTTAGAAAACTATAATAACCCGTACTATGCTGACAGTTCTGCTTGTTTTTTAGTTCTTCTGAGAAATACAGGTTATTTCCATCTAAATAGCTTGAAGAGAATCACACGACACGCTAAAGAACTCCACAAACATTATTATACAAGACATTTGGCCATATATTGTTTAATGAAATGTTGAGCCAGTACCACTCAGGGGAAAAAGAAAAGAAAACAACAAGAAAAGGAAAAAAGAGATAAACACAGACAATAGCTACAAAAAGGGAACACATTCAAATGGACACAGTAGTCCTTAATTTAACCCATACTCTGACCACGGTTCACTTCTCTTTGATATGCTTCAGTGTCTGGTCTAGTCTGCAATACAGCACTTCAAAAGCAATGTGTTCTCTAATGGGTGGGTATCCTCAACCTGATTCAAAGAAAGTGGTGAGATTTTCCTCTTTGCAAGATAAAAAAGAAGTGGGAGGAAGCATGCAGGTTCCTTTAGGAGATCACGACTCAAAATTTTCACAGTGTCTGTGAACTTCCTAGTGCTTTATAGACATTTCATTACCCAGTGTATGCACAAAATGTCTGCATTTCCCAGAATGTTATTCTCATATTCGGGCATTTTGTTCCATTTGAAAAGAGAAGTATTATTCTGTATAATGTTCCTTGCTTCACGAAACATAAATAAGTAAATATAGACACCTTCTACAGAAAATCAGCACTATTTGTCTCCATAGCTGGAGGGCTCACAGGGCGCCCATTAATGACCGAATCCCTCTGTGCTGCAGGAAAATTCCCCTCTGTGTGTTCTTAAATGAATCGTCATGATTTTGATTCATCTGACTGAACCTATGGTGATGTCCTGGTTGCTGCATTTACCTCCTGGGTCTTCAGATCATTTGCTAATCCATACCACTCAAGACCAGAGCTCACAATCCTCTGCAGAAAAATGTAGCTGCAGAGAGAGGACATCTGGTGTTAAAACATTTGTAGTATACACTTACATGTTCTTCCTACATTTTCAATTTCAGTACCAACTTTAGTTGCACTATTTAGGCAACTATATAACTATGCGTGGAATTTTGAAATAGAAAAACAAAACAAAAACGTAAGTAGTATTTTCTTGTAAAACATATACCAAATCTTTGTTTTATTTATATAACATACATACAACATTGTTTTTGGTTCTCGGATCTGATTGGCTGATAGCCGTGCAATATTTTAGTGATAATAGCACTCTTACCTTTTCACCATTTCTATCACTCCACTTGAAGCGACTGTCATGGCGGCTGAGCAAATCCACCTTAGTTTTTTACGAATACTACACTTGTTATACCACAAACTGAAGTTTTAAGAGTATTTTAAGCAAGAATGTAGTTGTTTAGACCTGAAATATGTCACTTATATTTAACCATAGCGCCTACTTTACAATTTGTTCAGACATTTTCACCAGATGCAAGCTGCAGGCCATCAGCGGCCGTTCAGGGCTCGTGCACCCGCCGAGAACAGCTTCATCTCGGCCAGTGCTTTAACGATTTGGCACTGTCTTTTATAGTGTTTACACACGAGTTTTAATTAATTTTGATGACATAACATAGACAATCTTCTTATAAATCTATCACTTGTTCCAGAGCAAATTGATTTGTGCTATGTTAAATTTGATAATTTAATATCAAGGCTATATTTAAATTACATCCTCTGTAGCTTAGCATACTGGCTAGAACTAGATGGGAAAAATCAGAAAAAGACTCTTCTCTGCTCTTCAAATATATGAAACATTAGCTTTTGAAGGCGTACTGTTTCTTGAGCAAAGAAAAGGCTGTACATTTTTTTTTTCAAACATCAGAGAAAAATCCCTTTCAAACATTTACATTTAACAGATGCTTTTATCCAAAGCGACTTACAAGTGAGGCTATTAGGGGTTAGGTGCCTTGCTCAAGGGCATGGTATCGAAGGTGGAGAGAGTGCTGTTTATTCACAATCCCTGCCGGCATGGGAATCGAACCAGTAACCTTCAGGTTAAAAACCCGACTCCCTCACCATTAGGCCACGACTTCCATTTCATTAAATACATATTTGTAAAACCCACATACAGGCATAAAGGGTGACCAATAGCATTGATTTAAAATAAATAATAATAATAACTTATAAAATATAAATAAAAATAAATAACTGACATCGACAATACACTCTTAACTGTGTAGCATTTATTTTATTTTATGTATTTATTTTTTGGGATTTGGTAATTATCCATGGCACACAACCTGTAACCGCACATTGGTGAAATATATAACACTTTACCGACTTTCATCAGCACATTTCCTTCATAAATTAAATTCAAACACGGTTTCATGAGTGACTCTAAGGCAGAGAGCCTATGGAGAGTCTTATGTTCATTGGTACATCCAGTAACAGAACAGAACATCACATTATCTCGACTTACCTGCCCTGCTGGTGACTCACAGCTCCCCCGACTTCACCTCGGGCCTCCAGGCCCATTGCTCCACATCGACCTGTCAGCCCTTCGGCTCTGCCTTGGCTCTACACTCCCTCAGCTCTGTCGTGATCTGCCATCACTAAGGCTCCACCAGGCTTCTTCGTCCCTTAGGCTCCACCTTGGTCTCTCGTAACCCTGGTTTTGTCGCAGATTTCTGCACCTCTTCAGCTCCACAGGGCTCCGCCCCCGTCCTCACCTTGGTGCCCTCAAGGCTTCGCACTCCCTCCACTCTGGCACTCTCATTTTTGCATTCAGTGCTATTACTTTGCCGCAAAAATATGGCGGATGAGCCATAAAAGTCTTAAAAAGTTTAAAATGCTTCATTGTTGTCAAACCAATTTTAAAACATTTAATCATTTAGCAGATGCAAAATCAGAAACAATTAAAAAAAAAATTAATTAAACTAATTTAATTGACATTATTTAAAAATAAAACAATTTAGTAAAATGAAAAGTGATTTATTTCATTATAATAAAAAAAAGTGCTAACTTGTTAAACTATCAAATAGGTAAAGAAAAAGGTTAAAAATGTGGTGAACATTATTTAAAGGTATGGTAGGCAATGTTTTCATGAGCACTTTTTGTATACCGGTTGAAACTCTCTTCATATCCAGATAGCAAACAATAATAGAAGTGGTCTAAATATTTTTTTATAATGTACAGTCTGAATGTAATGAAATGATGTACAACCTGTCCAAACAAACATCAGCCACTTTTTACAGTTTCTCCCTTTCTTTAGCAATGAGCTTATGCTTAGTTCACGCCATGTTGTAACCATAATTACAAGATGGCAACCCGTGATGTTCTACCAGGAGCTGTTCACGTCCTCAGACTTGGATTTAAGCATTCCAATGACACTATCAACACCAAGATGAATCTGTTTGGTGATAAAAGTCAGAGCTCTGTAAGTTGTTTATGTTCATTTTTATTGTAATATTACATGCTTTGAGACATGAAGTAATACAAATACACTCTATCGTGGTGCTAAGCAGACTCTGCTCTGGCTGAGCGTGTTCAGGTGTTTTCAAGTTCAAGTGGCTTTGAGCAGCGCTGTGAAGGGAGGGTGGGATTTTATGCTTTAAGAGCTAGCTTGCTATTGCTAGCCTCTTCGAAAGTGCCTTCCCTGCCTTTAAGGTTAATTCGTCACACTGAAAAAAGAAGGTCAAGTTCAGAGCATTGATTTGTTGTACACAATGTACTGTCCTACACATTCTGACAGCAGAGTAGTAGCCTATGCTATTTTGAACATACCCATGGAAAGGCAAGTCAATTCGTATTGCAAAAATTATTCAAACTTTAAAAGAGTGAATGTGTATCATTCAACTAGAATCTTTTGGAAGTTTATAAAGTCAAAAAATTCAAGATGGGTGCCTTGCTTTTTTTGAATATGTCATTTCCCTTTTAAATGACATTTTTCATGTACCATGCTGCATGATAGAGAGGCAGTTTTCCAGATGGAAAAACATGGAAATAAAGTGTGCCTGAGGCATCGATTATGAGATAGTATTTGCATCGTTTATCTATTGAAGGAGGGTGTTGAGAATATTTTGAGCTGTGGCACTTGTCACTAGACAAGGCAAGGAACAAACTCCGCTCCTGCTGAGATAAACTATAATGAGAAGAATCCGGCCTGATCTCTACAACATGCAATTTTCATTCCCACACATCACAGACAACTAACTTCAGCCCTGTTCTCTTTCAGAACTTCAGAAACAGCGCTCAGAAAAACACGCTAACTCTGTTTTTCTCCGTTCTCTGGTACTTTGATATGAAAGAATGATGAAGAGTACAGCGCATAGACCGTCGGTATTAAAAATGCATGTCTGGCCGTAACTCAAGTGATGCCTACACACAAACTGTACAGGGACATCTTTGATGAAATTCAGCCAAGGCTATATGGCACACAGGGTCCATTTAACAATTTTGGACTTGGCAGTGTTGTGCAGCTGCCGTGTTTTTTTCCCCCTCTCAGCATTATTCTTGTTCATGTGGCTGGAAGCGTATAACCTCATATCCATTAAAACTTAATGATGACAATATCGTTTGCCACTTATCAGGAGAAGCTGAATGGCTGTCACTTTAAATGTGACAGCCGAACTTATCGGCGAAGCATCTATCCCTTTGCTGACAGTAATTGCCCTCCTGCAATTGTTATTCTCCCTGCAACTTTGGCAGCCAAACATGACAGTAAATTCTTAAAAGAAAGAGAAAATAAGTTATTGAGATGCGCTCCTTCAGGCTTGTTTTCAAAGTCCTGCAGCTTTTTATTCTCGGCTCGCTCATATTTTTGTGAACTGCAATTTCGGAATATTTCCCTGTCTATGATGCCTTAAGACGTATAGTTTATAATTTGCATTTCCTTTCTACTCAGTTTAATGAGGAAAAGTGTAATTTTTCATGAAAAAGGTGAGGTTTTGATGAAAGGGTAACTTGATTTTCAAAGGCAGTGTTTGATGGTCCTGAGGGCACAATGCAACACCTCTAGCAAAGCCAACACAAATTGGCAACAAAAACAAAATACTCTTGATATGTTTTATGTGCATTTGCTGAAATTAAAGCAAAGACTGTAGTCCTGAGAGGCCCCAGAGTACCAACATAAGTGCCTGCCTCCTCTTGCTACAATTACGAGATACAGTGCTCAAATAACACGAAAAATACATCACGGATATTGAAAATAAAGAGATAGAAAAACTTGCAGTTTTTGAAATGAACATATATGAACATACATTTCTTTTTTTTATATTTGCCTAGATCTGCCTAGATACGACTGCACTAACTGGCTACACTCACAGATACTTTTTAGAGCTTTCCTAAAAATAAAAGGTTCTTTACTGGCAGTTATACCTGCTGAAAAATTCAACATAAACCAGTCTGGATTCGGTGTACAAGGCTGGTTTATGCTGGTATATGCTTTTATAGTGGTGGTGTAGCTATATTCATGCTGTTCTCAAGCAAAACAGAGCTGGTGAAGCTGGTCCACCAGCATGGTCTTCCGGTGGTTGCGTATGAGTCGCCCAGCTATCTGTATGCAAGCAGTGTTTTGGGGACAAGCATTGTTTTTGCTTGCATATTTCTACATTTAACATTGTTGATATAAATGAAAAACATTTCAAGGTTATAACATGGTATATTGAATTATAAATTATAATTTCTGTAATTTTTGTATTTCATTGCAGTCAGGAGCATGCAATATTATTCACAATAGTGATAGAATTAAGTCGATAGTCAAGTTTGCAACTAAAGAGAACACTAATCACCATAATGGTGACTTCATACCAAATAAAGCGTATCTCTGCTTATCTCTTGTCTTTTTGTGTTCTTTTTGTTCCTTCTATCTTCTGATTCTACTTGTTAACAGCAGGCGTTCATCACTAATGATCAATAATCAACATTGCAAAATTGCTTAAGTGTTACTTTTCCTTTCTCTATATCAGGACCCATATGAAAACTGAGCAGGGGGTATTTAACACTGAGGATTTCACTGTGTACCAGTAAACATGTAACCAGCAGCATTTGTTTTTCTTTATTTAATCATTTATTCAAATTAATTTGGAAAATTGTCTTGGTCGAACACACACTAGGAAACGTGACACATTCGCAAGTTTTGTTGTGTTCATACCAGCATTCCAAGCATATACACCATACCTGATGCTGTTCCACCAGTACAACCAGCAACCAGCTTCTTTATAGTAAACAAATATCTCTATATGTATACTGTATATGTATATAAAATGGTTCTTCTGTGGAATGTTCTAGGGTTAGAAGAATAAGTTGACATGTAGTTGCGAAGTTACTCATTGTCAGTTGAATGTCTTTTGGGGGGCATCAAAATAACCTGTTATCAGATATTAAACAGACAGACTACTAATACTCGACTAATACTCTAATGAGAGTTCATTGACATGTAGGTAAAGTTATACTTATAGTCGAGTGTTACCAAGCAGCCCTCACTTTGAAGGCTCAACACTCAGAGGTACTCCCGGGGTACAGGCCTCATTGACCCGATCCGTAATCCACCCTTGATTAAATCTAGATTAGACGCCTGCTAGAAGATGAAATAGATTTATCTTTGTCATTTAATGCGCTATGGTAAGAACACAGTATCGCGTTTTCTTTCAGTAAGTTATGGGTTGTCAATTTTGTTTGTTTGGCTAATGCTATAGCGTTGTCCCCCCAGGCCCACTTTAATTAAGTCTTGATAATCTTATCAATCTGTCAACGCTGTATTGAACTAACCATTTGGTGCCCTTAAAGAGAGAAGCTCGGTTTACGAATCATTGCCTTAGTTTGCGTCATACCCTCCGTCTGTCAGATTGTTATATAAAGTTGTAATGCCACTTGTCCAAATATTAATACTACAGGGGCACACGCATCCCCTGTGGGTAAAAACCAAATTAGCAGGGAACACCGGGTAGGCTGGCTACCCTGTTTCATGACCTGGTCCACTTGCAAACACTGCAGCCGGAGGCGGCGTTTGGCAGGTAATAAATGACTTCTCAAAAAGACCTTGACACAGGTTGCTATTGCTGCACGGCGATAACGCCAACTTATCTGCCGGCTTACATTGACAAACCTGAGAGATGAATATGCAACATCCTCATTACACGCACACTTTATTTCATGAGGGACGTCTGGGATGCTCTCGCTCTCGCTCTCCTCTTGTCTTTTTTTTTTTAACCTGCTATCAGAGTGTGCCTAATTTGAGCATAGAGAATAGGAAAGCTGTGCTCAGTTATGACCCTATTACTAAGAGCCATATTTTCTCATTCAGCCTGTTTGTGCCTCTGTGTCACGCCATTAAAGTGAAACAGAGCTAATGCGTGTGAGTTGCAACAGTGTTGCAAGACAGATAAGCTTGGGCACACTGTAAAATGCTAGAAATATAGCCCTACTCTACAGTGACCATTCGTTTTTTTTTTTCAGTGGCCTTGGTTCTGGAAGTCTTTTTCCCATTTATTTCTCTATAGGGATTTCTAAAAAGTCTTCAATAAAGAGCTGTAACCAACCAGCTCTGAATGAATCACAACATTACAAACTTTGAGATGAAGCAACAAAGTATTTGAAAATCTGAAATAATAACAACAACAATAATAATATAATAATAAGGTACAAATGTGTACATTTGGCATCTCTTAGTGCAATGCACCTGGAACTGGGTCCTAGTAAATGGGTGTATGATTTTGACCCACAGCTCTTCAGGAGTATGGGTAGTGTAATTCTGAAGTAGGAATTTAGCTACTAAACACATTTTTATCCCTTTAAAGAAATATGAGTAAATAAATGAATGGAACTCTCTTAAATACATTATTACCTTTCAAAAGGATCATTTGACACTGAAGACTGAGTAATGATGCTGAAAATGAGTTGCTTCTACAGAAGCATAATATCATTTAAGACTACCCTACAAATTTATATGGTTAAAAGAATTTGCAGAGAATGTGAATGGGATTGAGCACAGCATTAGTGATGCCAAGATTGTGGGGTTGATTCTCAGGGAATGCATGAACTGATAAACATGTATATCTTGAATGTGCTGTAAGTTGCCTTGGATGAAATCTGCCAAATCCATGAATGTTTGAAATGTTCAAAATGTTCTGAAGCCCCCCGTTGCACTTTAGTGAGCACTACACTATGCCATTTCTATGAAATGTGTATGTAATGTTACGGTGAAATACCCTACAGGATATAGTTACACTGGCATGTTTGAAGTGGAAAAGAACTTCCTGCTGAGAGACAGGGCTTTGATTCTCATGTGTCTTTATACTGACATGCATGTGTGTGCAATCATTTTGGCAGCACTCAAGAAATGCAATATGGCTCCAAGTCAAGATATTTAAACCGAACTGCTCCATTAAACAGCTGGAGTCAATGTTATGGTCTGAAAGTAATTCGCCCGTTGTCTTTCAGACACCTCTTGCTCCACACATCTTGTTTATAGGGCTGAACGTGGCAGAGAAAGACATAGTTCGTGTTCTGTGGCGGGGTGTAGCATGGAAGAAAAACGGTGAAATGCAAAAAAATAAAAAATAATAATAATAATTACAATTACTCATTTGATGTCTAAGTCAAGACTTAGTTCCTAAAGAAAAACTTTAAGTAACTATTTTCCCCATCACCATTTTCCAGGTTTCATATAAGGTACACTAACATAATCTCAATTTGAATCTCTTTGCATAAAGGGTGAAAAAGAGAGGTGGTAGCTGTAACGCCGGGATGAAGACAGGAGACGAAGGTACGAATAACAGGCAGGTTTAATAACAAGAGGACACAGAAGACAGAGTGCGCTACGCATAAACAACAACCGACAATGATACACAGACAGGCAGGAACTAAATACACTGATGGTGATTACAAATGGACAACAGGTGATGACAATAACTAATAGGACATGGTGACGACTAACTAGACATGACGGAAACAGACTGTGACAGTACGCCCCCCCCTCGGAAAGGCGCGTCCTCGCGCCGTAAGAGGAAGGAGGCGGAGGCTCTGGAGGAGGGCGTGGAGCTGGTGACAGGCAGTGTCCTGGAGCACATGGCCACCGCCATGGTGAAGCTGACAGAGGGAGGGGCCAGGGAGGAGTCCAGACTGTGAGGTAGGATGACGTGCTGGGGCCGATCTCCGGCAGCGGAACCATGGCGCAGGTGGGGGGACCCGGCGGAACTTTCCGGCCGACGGACCTGGGCGACACCGCCGGACCGGAAGTTCGACGCCGAGCCGCAGGCACACGGGACTGAGCCGGTGATGAGGTGCTGGCTGGCCGGGGCGAAGGTGGTGGGACCGAGGATGACGGGGAGGTTGTGAGGAGGGAGGAGTCCGATGACGCCAGAGGGGTGACGGGCGGAGGCGTCGCCGTAGTCCCGGATGTCCGAAGCGTCAGCTGGGCGACGACCCCCGAACGCCGACCCGGAGGGACGAGGGAGCCCAGCTGAGCATCCGGACAGCCGGGCCGAAGAGCTGGTGAAGGACACGTGGGACCAGGCGCTGGTGACGGGCTGACGGGCCGCGGTGGTGACGTGGTCCCGGAGGCCGGAAGGGACGCCGGGGACTCCGCCTCAGGCTGGGCTGGAGGAGAAGCCCGAGGCGCTGGTGCGGAGCCGCACGGAGAGAGCGACGGGGGCAGAACCGAGGAGCTCGACGACAGTCTCGGTGGCCACGGATCCTGGGGGCTGACTGTAACCAGCGGAGATGGCGGGACAGGGAGGACGGGCAGGGGAACAGGCAGATGGCTTCCGAACTGGAACGGGGCAGACGAGATTTTACGGGCGGGGATTTGGGTGGGGAAAGGATCCGCGGCCCACCAGTTGATGGTACTCAGAGGGGCTCCTGGTTCTGTGATGGACTGCCCCGCGTGCTGCAACTCCGGGGCTCCGAAGTCGTTCCTCCCCTCGCTGATCTCGGTACGCACCCCGGGCTTCCAGGCTGGGACGGAGCGATATTCTCCCCGGATCGCCCAGAGCGTTCCCGCTATATAGGGCCGTGCCTCCGGGCTCAGCAGCCACGCCGCAGTGGGTAAGTCCATCTCTCTCAGTTTCTTTTCTCGTTATGAGAGGTCGGTTGTTCTGTAACGCCGGGATGAAGACAGGAGACGAAGGTACGAATAACAGGCAGGTTTAATAACAAGAGGACACAGAAGACAGAGTGCGCTACGCATAAACAACAACCGACAATGATACACAGACAGGCAGGAACTAAATACACTGATGGTGATTACAAATGGACAACAGGTGATGACAATAACTAATAGGACATGGTGACGACTAACTAGACATGACGGAAACAGACTGTGACAGTAGCGTAAATGAAAAATAATGTTATTTGAGGGTCTTATCTACAGTTTTGTGCAAATGCACCACATATAGCCTATTTCGGATTCCCTTTACTGCAAAGCTTTTGTATGACCTGGAAAATCAGAGGGAAAGGTAGCATGTACAGCAGAAGCAGATGAAAGGAACGTATACCTAGCACTTATTACAAATTCTGTCTCAAAGCCAATGAAAGAGCACAATAGGGATTTGAAACTTTCTGTCATCAGTATGAATAAAACTTGGCGTGATACTGGCTTGCTGTGCTGAAAATGAGAAGATGTGAAGACTGAGGAAACCGACCTACATCAGGAACCACAAATGTAAGTTTGGGTAAAGTAAAATAAGGCCAGCTACTGTATTTATCCAAACCACAATAACCATGATCCCATGACTATCAACACACTCTCTTCTAAAAATATACTATAGTTTTTACACAATAACCACAGTAACAAATTGCTATTTCCACAGTAACCACAGGTGAGACCATCAATAGCTCCTCGTTGTTAGATTAACATCAACATGCATGAATAAGCATAGACAAACCATTTAACTTCAAAAATATGCCACATTTTTTTTTTTTTTTTTTTTTTTTTTTAGCATATTTTATTTATTCTAGCTGTTGGGAATTGATTAGATAAAGAAGAATGCGTTTCATAGCAGAATGGAATAAGATCTGAATGTGAGTTTTTACTCTTTACCCATTTTTTACCCTTCCAAGTTCCAAAAGGTTACAAAATATGCTTTATTTTTTATATTATTAAAATACAAGGGGAGTTTTATAACTACTATTGCAACTATCACTATCACTAAACCCTTCATACTATATGGCATGAGCCACAATTAAGTACCCCAGTAAAATATTACTATTAAATCCTTGTCTGATCGTGGGGATTACCATATACCTGATAAATATTTTCTCTGCTTGACATGAACTGTTTCTACAGTAAAACCATGGGTACAAGGGCTGAATTGCAGAGGTGCCATTTTACCTTGGCTTTAGTTTCAAGATGGACCAAATTAGAATATCTGTCTAAATTTCTCGTAGTCTTTCAAAATGCACTTCTGTCAAATGAAAATATTTTGCTACAATAGTGTCTTGTTGGAAACATAAAGCGGCCGCTGCCACGTTTACAGATATAATGGCATTGAAAGGAAAGCAGATTGATTTTTGCTCATTGTTGCCAGTAACTGAACTGACCCCAGTAAATGCATTTCTGAACAGTGCACTGCCTTACTGATTTGAAATTGATCAAAATAATGGGGCAAAACAAAGAAGAGCTATTATTAGGCTAGATACTTTTGTTTGGATGGAAATAAAAGAAGTAATTACAAGGTTTCTGATATTGACTAGTGATATTCTCTTACTGACAAAGACAGGTAGGGTTTTGCAAACAGAATTCATGAAATGTCAGGGGTTAAAGGCTTTGAGCCTCAAATCGAAACTGCATTTGCTGCTTGTTCAAACTGTGGCTACAGCTTACATTAATGCCTGACAATATGAGGTTTTGAGAAAGATGATTTTTCACAGGCTTTAAGTAAGCCTTTGGTAAGATTTCACGGTAATATTTGGCCAATGCATAGGACTGTATTAAGATTCCATGACTTGTGGAATTATGACACGTGCATGTATGCAGTGACCTCAGAATGTGTTTGTACACTTGAGCCACATGTAAAAATGTATACACATATCAATCCAACACTCCATCTGAAAAAGTGTTTTGTACAGTAGGTACTGCATTTGAATTGAAACTTACTTCACAACCATTAAAAAAGTATGTTCCATATGGTATTAATATGTGAAATAAAATTTTGGGCATACCACATCCTCCATGTTGTCACTGTGACCTACCAGCGTCAGTTGCGTCGCTTCAAATCCTCTTCCGTGGCCTCATTGGCAATGGTGAAGTGTCCATCGAATGTAGACTTCAGAGTCTTGGTGGAAGAAGTAGGTCATCCGGCTTCTTTTTGCCTACTATGTATTCGGACAAACTGCTCTGCTGCTGTACTGTTTTTCACATACTACATAGTAGGAAAGTAGATTTTGGGTGCAGCACAAGTGTCATCTGGTGTTGTTGGTCTGTAAAAAGCATTGCGTGTAAAAAACCTTCATAGACCTTGTAATTACAACAAGTAAACTCGTAATTTTCTGAGAGTCTGCCTACTGTACGACCTGACCACTGCAGATTCAACTAGTCGCCCCTCCACGACCCCGACAGCCAGCGGCAAGTTGCTGCTCCCCCTGCCCCTTCAGCCAACCGCTTAAAGAGTCCCTGGCGACAAACTGTGCTCATGCTCAATGGCACTGCAGATTACCCACAGCGGTGAGGACTATGACGGTGCGTTCCTCCCTGTTCCCAGGTTTCGGTACCAATGTAGCGAGGTTAGTAGATCAGGGAAGAAGGAGGCGGGAACCGGTAAACTTCAACATACATTGATCATATAATAAGTAAATAACAAAACAAGATGAAATGAATGGTTGCATTTTTTTTTTTTTACAAGTCCGTAGTTACATTGTAATTACTCATAAGTACTGAGTACTATTAATTAACTACATGTACTTACTACAGAGTTACAGTTAGTGTTAGGGTTTGGCTTAGGGTTCGTTGTAACTATGCATTATTTACTCGTATTACTATAGTAAGTACATGTAGTAACGTGCAATTACGGCACTGTAAAATAAAGTGCTACCTAAAGTAAAAGCGGCTGCCCCTTGTGGACGAGTGCTGCACACACATTAACAAAGCACAATGCAGTCCTGGTCCACTCTTGACCTCACTGCTTCCAAGTTCCTCCGTAAGATAGGTACGAGACCGGTGCAGCACGCAGGTGGCGTATATTATCAATCACGCCCCTTAACCTCTTCCTGCTTGCCACATGCAGGTTTTCTTAACGCCGGGTGAAATTGCTGCTAGTCCAGATTGGATGAAAGCTACAGGTTGTCTGTTCAGAACAATCCTGACAGTTCCTGACCCGGAAATTATCTCCCAAATCGGTATCTTTAGTCTTAAAAATAGACTTAAGTGTTCAGTTCTTGGATCATCACAATATTGAAATTAATTATAATTAAATAAGGCCACTATAAAATTGCCAGTCAGAGTCAGGATATACATACTGAGCAAGGGAGTTAGTCCAAACTAATTTTGTCACACAGCGAGTGCAGGAGCAAACAGGTGAGTAAATGCAAATTATGTTGGCATAAATATTCATCAAAGTCCTGTCTCTCTCTCTTACAGTTTGTGGATGGATGGAATGCCGATTAGACTGATGGAGCACAGTAGTTTGCCAGAGAAAAGAGCAGAGGTAAGTATTCCTGGAGTGTTTAAACTCACTTTGAGCAACACCAGGGATATAAAAGGTGAGTACACCGTAGATCATTCACGTGAACAAGAATTCGAGTAGAAATCATGGTAATGGGTCCTTGTTTGAGGCCAGACAAATGACTGAACTGAGGTGTGTTTTTATGTGGTGGTTGAAGAGGTGAGTTGATTGATGAAAGGTACCGGTGATCAGAACATTGGTTATTAGGAATGTTTGGTGAATTCGTGACAGTCAGACAAATCTCTAGGAAATCATTAAACAAGTCACACAGCAAAAAAACTGCTCTCTCTTAATACTGTTGTTCAATAATGAAATAAGCTAGAAAATTATACTGGACAGTTGAAAGCTGACTAATGCAATAACCTAGAAATATTACAGTAACACTTTAGTATTGGGAACACGTATTAACTATTAACTACGACTTTTCCGTCAACAAACTTCTAATTTACTGCTTATTAATAGTCAGTAAGGCAGTTGTTAAGTTTAGGTATTGGGTAGGATTAAGAACGTACAATAAGGTCATGCAAAATAAGGTATTCATTTGTGCTTGATATGTACTAATGAACAGCCAATATCCTAATAATATGCATGCTAACAAGAAACTAGTTAAAAGACCCTAAAATAAAATAAATAAATTTTATCTGTGTCCTTATTCCGCATGTCACATGTAGTTACTGTAGTAATAACTATAAAGTATACATAGTTACATGCAACTTACCAAAAAACCCAAACCCTTATCCATATAGTAAGTACATGTAGTTAATTACTACTGAATGTATAATTATACTGTAACACAAACACCTTAAAATAAAGTGTAACCAAATCAAAATACAGTATATAATTCATATAATTCTTAAAAAATTAATATGAATGAATCACTAATGAAATTTGGATTAATATATATAAATATACATACATATATATATATATATATATATATATATATATATATATATATATATATATATATATATATATATATATATATTTTTTTTTTTTTTTTTAAGGGAATGGTTGAAGGGAATTATTCAATTATAAAATCCATAATTAAAATAAAAAATAAATGAACAAAACACTTTAAAGATGATGTCAAAGAGGTACACCTGACAAAAAACTGGGAATCTTTGTCTTAAAGCAATGATATTCATAAATTTTTGTTGTGGCTTATGTGCCCAAATATTTTTTTGGTCCTGGCGTGTGTATGTGTATTCATATGTGCATCTGCAAACATCTATGATTAAAGTCTCTATACCACCATATTTACAAAGGTCTGAGATATGCATTGCATAGATGAAAAACATAAAACATATATATATATATATATATATATATATATATATACATATATATGTGTGTGTGTGTGTGTCTAGCAATGATAAAACTATTCACCATAATAACTAGCTATTTCATACTTTTTTTTTACTGACATGTAACTGCGCAATTAAAAAAAAATTCCAAGTTTATAACTTTTTTTTTCTTCTCAGAATTGTGAGATAAAAAAGACACAATTACCTTTTTTATTATTTGTTTTATTTGATGGCTGAGCCTAATTGCCAATTTTCTCAACTATACAAATGATTTATAATAATATCATGAAAATGCATTCATTTGCTTCGGTTGCTCTGAAACATATAGCTGTCTTGCGTGTGAGCTAATGTTCCTCCGTTCATTATTTATTCAGGCTGTCATTGCTGACGAGTCCCCCACTATGCCTAGCTTTGTTAGCTTGCCATCCCCCCAACATTTCTCTTTTTGTGTTCGCTTGAGATATTTCACATCTGTTCCACTGTCAGAGCCGCATATAATGACTGTTTGCCTTCAACCTTATTTCACCTGTGGCTTAGGGGAACAAAAAAACATCCTGTGGTTGATGTTGTTTTATTTAATCATCAGATTCTCATTTGCATTCTAGCTCTGTTTTCTATGAGAAGGTGTCAAAAATAGATAAATATTCCTCATATGCTGGATCATTGTCATTCTTATTATCTCATAATGGCCTATTTATATTTTGTTTTACTGGGCCTTAGGGATAAACTAAGGATGAGAGAGTTGTCATGAATTTTATCTGGTTACAATGCCAAGCACTGACAGAACAACACACATCATTCACCGCAACAGAACAAAACGTCAGTGATTTTTGCAGAGATTACAGGCACGTCAGCAAATGGGGAGTTGCTCCGAACAAAGAAACTTCAACTACTCAATAATTTTGTAGCTTAAAGAAAAACTCACATGTTCCCTTGATATGCATATGAAAGTGTGTTGTCTAACAGAGTTTTGCTGTTTTATGACAGCTCGCTGCTGCAGAGGATTATTCTGCTTTGGAAGCAAAGGAAACAAAGCATTTCGAAGTGGATATGACATGATGTCTGGTTTGCTCCATCATCCCATTTGGGACAACAACAGACACTATAGCTTACCTACAGTTCTGTCTGTTGGCTTAGCATCCGTATTGGAGAAACTGTAGCTTTTCCAAGTCTGCAAGTCATCCACAGTCAACTTATTCTTCTTAAAAAGCTAGCTGACACACAAAAGTAGGCTACTAAATATAATTTTATGCTTGGCATCATATAATATGTGAGAAGTTAGACTTTTAAAGGTAACGAAACAGTGAATGATGCAAAATAGGCCTCCCTTACGGAACCAAGCCAAGTCAGAATATAAATTAGATGCACAATTTTTAATTTGTAAGAAGAATTGCTCTAAAATATGGAAAGCCTGCTCATATATAGTAACAATTACTCAGAGGAGGCCAGATATGTGCTCATTTGGGTCCACTTAAATGTCTTTATTAAAGAAATTCAGAGCAAAACACATACTCAACAATATTTCTTCCACTTGGAGCCCAAGAACGCTGTTGATTACCCTGAGACTCAGCAGTGCATTCTTGTGCTAATGCTTTTATTCTGTCTTTTTATTTTAAACTTTGAGAAAAAAAGAAGAAGTTTGTTTAGGCTAGCATTAATCAAATACAGAAGAGGTCTAAAGGACTATAGACTTTCTGCACTGGCACCTAATTAACTTTGATTTGAGTTTGAGTGTGTGTGTGTGTGTGTGTGTGTGTGTATATATATATATATATATATATATATATATATATATATATATACCTCTTAGAATATCACCTTGATCCTGTGCCTTTGGCTGCGATGTTGCCAAATCCCTGATCTATTCAACACATAATGAGGTTGGAAGACGTTTAAATAAGTAATGTGGGTGGGAATGTGCTGTGTGCTGCTTAAGGAAGTCTTAAAGTCCACTGATAATGCTCTCAGCCACAGGGCAGGTATTTCTCATCCTCTGTCAGCACAGACCGCTTGACAGAGAGAGAGGGGGTCTTGCGTGTCACCCATTGGATAATGACTTTTAAAAAGCCTACTGAAGATCGATTTAATTTGACTCGAGAATGGAAGGAAGTCCGAAGTCTGTTGAAGTGCTTCATTTTGCATACAACATTTGCAAAGACTGATGCATTCATGCTTGGTAGCTGGCTAGCTCAGGAAGGGAGGAAGAGGTTCAGGGCGGATTCTAGTGGTTTGCAGTGGTGTATGATATGATATTTTTTATGAGATATGTTTTTTTATCGTAAAAGTTTTGATTTTCACTGCAGTTTTAAGGAGAAAATAGTCTGCAATGGTAACCTAACCTAGGTTACTTTATTTATAACCACACACAGACACACACACACACACACACACCTATATATATATATATATATACTATATATATATATATATATATATATATATAGTTTTGCTTTTCACTGCAGTTTTAAGGAGAAAATACTCTGCAATAGTTAGGTTAGATTACTTGCTTTAAGACAAAAATTCCCAAAGTTTTTTGTCAGGTGTACCTCTTTGACATCATCTTTAAAGTGTTTTGCTCATTTATTTTTTATTTTGATTATGGATTTTATAATTGAATAATTCCCTTCAACCATTCCTTTAAAAAAAAAAAAAAATATATATATATATATATATATATCATATGGTTATTAATATGGTGTTGTTTCATTTAAAGAGCTATTTGAGTAGTCAGCATAGAACAGAAAAGGATATTGTTCAAAAAGTCACATTAAATACTTCACAGAAAAAAAGAGTCATTTTGTTTTGGAATGACATGAAGGAGAGAAATGATCAAACTTTTTGGAAGAATTTTTATTTCCTTTTCTTTATTTTCTATTATTGGTTAAATGATGCAAACGATAGATATACTTAACAAGTCAAAGTATGGATTTGCAGACTCAAATTTTCCTAGCTGACCAACAGAAAGCTGCTTGGGTTGAAAGTTAGCTGTGCTTCAACTAGACGAATATCTTGACCCGTTTACGTCTCATGTCTTTTGCAGCATCTCGTCCCAGCCAACATTTGTATTTGCGGCCCATATGGGTATGAAATGGGTTAAAAAATGGGCCCCGTATAGGATTGTCCACGGGTTCCCTAATGGCCCCATGTTAATTGCCCACATGAATTTCATGTAGGATTGCACCTGCCACTAGGTGGGACCCAAGTGGGCAACATGCACAAGACCCATCTCAGTCCCAGCTTTAATTATGACTCTGCATTCTCAAGTTAAAAGAAATTAAACTTTTAAACATGCATACCTAGACCTTGTGCTTTTTTAACAGCAAAAACAGGTTTTGTGTCAACCAGACCTAAACCTAAAAACGCTAAAATACTTTCATATTCCAGATGACTAAAAGCTAAGAAGGTTTCAGTGATAGCATTTCAGTGACGAGGTGCCAAAAGACACCTCCAGAATCACACATTGAAACACAATTTCAGGGAAAAAACACTGGTACTGTATATAACATGTTGCCAAGAACTATATCTATCAGATTCACCTGAAGGCACAACTAAGTGCGTATTCACTATATATCGATGGTCAACAGCAGACTATTCCCATGGCTAAATTAATCATTTTGATAATACAACTCTAGAGAATATGCACAATACTTGGCAAAACATGGAGTACACTATTCCGGTGGAACAAAGTGATTTTGTGACATTTACTCAATCTCATATATGATTTATTTATTTATTCATGCTGCCGATGTCACATAGGCTATTGAAACTACTTCAGTCACGTTGGTGTTTTTTTCACAAATATCAAGATATTCTGTGTGAGGCGGTAAAAATTGTGCTGGATTACAATGTGATTGTGAAACCTAAGCGAAGGGAAAAGGCAGATATTATTTCTGATGGAGCTATTCAAATTGTTTCGAGAGATCCGTTGTCCTTTGACTTTGCCTGTGAACAACCACTGAGAACATCCTACTGCTCACATTTTGTTCAGAAAATGTAAAACTCTCATTTGTTATGCTGTCTGATTGCTCAATGTTTGCATGTGATTGGCACAGGAGTTCCAGCGTTGCTATTGTACATCCGAACCGCTGGCCTTATTCTTGTATCTCAAATACACTGTATTTATCTGGTCCTCTGAGATAATCAATCTCCACAGGCTCTCAAACTCTCACACAGACACTCTCACACTCAGCATGCTGCCAAGTGCAAAACAGATTAAAAGGCAAGAACGCTTTTCCCAGCACAAGGAATCAACTCAACAAGCTTGGGTTCCTTTTGTGATAGAATGAACTCAGCTTTCTTAAATAACACAATATGGGCATCACTTGGTAACACTGGAGTGGTGATAATAATCACTTTGAACGTCTGGCTGAAAAATGAATCAATGAAGAATGTCTGGGTCATGATTTACCCCAGAATAAAACAGTTAAAAAGCTTTTGTGCATTGTCTCTTTATTTCCATGCAAAAACATAAAAATACACTACTGTTCAACAGTTTGAGGTTGGTTCGATAGACTGTTTTTGAAAGAATCTCACCAAGGCTGCATTTATTTGATCAAAAATACAATAAAACAAAATTGATCTGCTATCATCTTTGGCATGTACTCAAATCAGTGCTTAAAATGTAACGTGCACAGAAGCAAATATATGGTAATGATCAATTACAGTGACTAATGTGGTCTCGTAAATTTAACTATTGGCAATGAAATATCATTTACAAGGCACAATTGTGTTTACTTTATGCAATCCATAAAGCCCTCATTACCTGCTAGGCACATCGAAATATTGTAGGCATGTTAGTACGATAATGCACAGGACAACAGAGAATGATAGCTGGAACTTTTGTCGAATATTTCTAACAGCTAAAAAAAAAAAAAAAACTTCTGCTGAGAAGTAAAAATTCCTGCTTTGTCAGCACTGCACATATATATGAGAACTTTCTAAATCTATGAGTATGGGAGCAGCATAACCTCCGTAAAATAAGAACAAAGAGCTGGAAGTCTGATCTCCCCCCTGAGCTCACGCTGTTGACATCCTAACGAAAGCTCATTAGGACTCCTGTGATTCATGGTCTTGTCCTGCTGTTCGCTGAACTTTGTGTTGCGAGATTGGTGTTTAAAATTGAGCTGACATTGAGTATGGATGTGGGCATGCTTAATTTTCATGGAATCATAAACACAGTTTGAAATCATGATTTGGTGGTTGAAAATCCCGTTTGGAGGGTTGTGTTTCTGTAACGTTGTGTTTACAGCTGATGTCAGCATAGGAGGAAGAGCAATTTCCTGCCTTGTCAGTGGTACTTAATAAATATGCCAAATGCTACACACATTTCTTAAATTTAAACATTATAGTGCAATTGTTCTCAGCTGTTTTTTTGTTTGTTTGTTTGTTTGTTTTTTTGCTTCAAGTGTAAATCAGTAGTTTTCTTAATATTGAATTAACTTTTTTTCTGCCACAACCACTATTGTCCAATATGTTTGATAATTGCATAGAGTTTGTATTGGCGGTATGGTTCTGTTCTGGGCAAGAACTCCCTGCGCATTCATACATCCTAGCATGGCTAAGGGCAGGGAGAACAACAACCTTAGGGTAACAGAACAGAACCAAAATAAATGTGCAGAGATTATTAATCTCAATAATTTAACATGTTCACATATTTCAAGAATTTAGTCCGATTCATGGGGAATCAGAAGGTCAAATAGAGATAATATAAATAGGGGAATTTAACAGGTGACAGGAGGAGCTGGGGATGGAGAAGGGTAATTAGCTCCTGAGAAATGTGTAGCTAGTAGATAGTAAACGTGAGTCCCTTGGGAATCAGCTGATGCGAGTTTGACTGACGTGACCTGCCAGAACTGAAGTTACACTTGATTTTTATAGTTTTAGTTATTACTATTTAGGTTTAAAGGTACACTTTACAATAAGGTTCATTAGTTTAACATTAGTTAATGTATTAACTAACATGAACTAACCATGAGAAATACATTTGTTACTGTATATACTAATCTTCATTAAAATTAGTTAATGAAAATACAGTTGTTCATTGTTTGTTCATGTTAGTTCACAGTGCATTAACTAATGTTAACAAGATTTTAATAATGTATTAGTAAATGTTGAAATGAACATTAACAAAGGTTAATAAATGCTGTACAAGTGCAGTTCATTATTAGTTCATGTTAACTAATGAACCGTATTGTAAACTGTTACTGTTTTAATTTGTTATCATTTCAGTTTTATTTTTTATCTACTTAGCAATTTTAATTTGAAATTTCTGTACAAAAATGAACAAAAATGCTTCAAATAACTTTAGTTAATGATAATAACCCTGGTGGAGACCCAATATGGAACCAAAAGTATAAAAAAATTTTTTTTTGTTAATGATTATTTATTTAAAAAAAAAAAAAAAATGAATAACATTTTCTAAAGGTAATTAATAAGCAAATAATTTCCAAGTTGTTACATTTCTAAGTGCTTTCGGAGGTCAGTAACAGTTAACAGTAACAGTATTCAGTTACAGTAACAGTTCTGTCATTGTAATTTGAAAGGTAATTTTGGGTCATGACCCAATGTTTGAGGATGACTACCTTAAGCCACGTTTCCACTGACATCCTAACGAAAGCTCATTAGGACTCCTGTGATCATGGTCCTGTCCTGCTGTTCGCTGAACTTTGTAATATAATAAAGCCTGAACCTTGTCGTTGGTCCATCGGTTTTATTTTTTAAAGTGGTTGTTGATTCACGCACTGCAACAGACTTTTAAAAATGGTGGTTGAAATAAAATGCTGCATGAACTCAACCAGCATGTTCAGCGCCGAAGTCCAAGTTTGAAAAAGTACTACCTTGCAAGCAAACCTTTTTACCTGGAACTTCATTTAGACACTGGCCCTCTGAAACATATAAAGTACCACCCCAAAGTTCCAAGGGAAAGTTCTTGCAGTGGATTTAGAGTATTCTCGCGTAGCCAGACATTCAGACGGATGGCAGAAGGTCTGGACTCCATCGCAGCCAAGGAAATGTCTGACATGTAAAGCAACCAATTACAGTTCATTTTGTTTCACATCATGTTGAGGGGCATGAAAATGTGAAGTCGATAACAGACGGGCATCCATCTAATAAATTATTCACTCAAGAAGGTTGTGCGAGTATATTGCAACATTGGCGCAGTGAGCTTCACATACTTTTAAAAAAGTCCAGCATTTAGTTGGTCCAGATAAGCGTTCACAATCACGGTTGTAAAACACGACAGCATTCTTCTTTCATTATTTCCAGGTAGACCGTTAAAGAATGCAACACACACATCTCCCTGAAATCCTGAGGAATTCAACCAATCAGATGACAACTTTAAAACTCCTGAAGTGTTTCCATTTTGTGTAATTTATGCATCAGACGCTCAGCCAACAGTCCATGGCCGTGACGTCTGAGGCTGAGACTATTCTTAGAGGAACTTTACTAACTTTGTGAAATTGTTAAATAATCTATCAGTGTTTGATAAATTCATGTATGCAAAGGATTTTAAGCATACCCACAATGAATAAAACAATTTGATAAAATTATGCAGACTTCCCTAACATGATCGAGGGTAGTGAATTAAATTTGTACAGGAATGCCACTTGTATTGAGATTCCATTTTAAATTAGTTTGACTCTGTGGCCTTCTGTTGAATTCTTTAGAACAAACCACATGGCCGGTTCTTGACTAAGTACGAGATGTTCTCACAAAGTGAAATATCTTGAATGTTTACTTCAAACCTTATGTTGAGCACACACTGTTTCTTTTAAATATAGGCTTTCATGTGCTGGCATTCATGGATCAGTCAATTCCAGTTAATAATTGACGTGACCTTGGTGATGGATTCAGTCTTTTCATGGACTGAAGGCACGAGCCATACAGAGATGCCACATTGATGCGTGAAATGACAAGCTTTTGTTGGCATACTGAGTGAATGTGGAGCCAGATATTCAAACATTGACTTTAATTCAAGCCAGAATGTAATCAATGCAAGGTAATGTTATGACCAGCAAATCCACTTCTCATAGGACTGACTATTCATATAACGAAGACCTGCAATTTCATCCACAGCTAAGGCCAGAGCTGCTTTGATGTTCTGTGAAACAAATTGTGTTTTGCACCATTTTGGTACACTGTTAGTATGTTAGCATATGTCTATCCATTTTTAGTTGGTTTAATAGAGTGTTGGTGTTCTGAATAGAACAAGGGTATGTGAAGCCTCACTTACTATGCGACTTTAAGAGAGACATTTAAAAGTAGAAATTGCATGCACAATTAATATTGGCAAACACTACTATCCAGAGCTATATGCATTGCATTGACGGTATAAACATGAGCAAATCAGGCAATTACATTTAAAGTGCCCTTTTATGCTTTTTCGGATGTTACCTTTCAAGTAGTATACAATATAGCTGTCTGTGAATATAAAAGGTCTGCAAAGTTTAAAGGTGATCCATTATGCCTCTTTTTACAAGATATAATTTAAGTGTCAGGTGTCGCCAGAATGTAACTGTGCACAGTGTCAGCTCAAAATATCCTGATTTTTTTTTTTTTTTTTTTTTTTCATGTTTTAACTGCCTATTTTCAGGTGGGATTTTCATATGCGCTGATATGGTGTGTGTACCTTTAAATGCAAATGAGCTCATGCTACCCGCCTCCAAGCTCACGATTCCAATACATTGAGGCATAAACACTACAGGAGAAGCTCACACAGCAAGTAATTCTAAAAATGGATCATTACAACTGTTCCTGATGCAGCATATCTGTCATGATCATCAGCTGAAGTGCCCATGACCACTAAAGGACTTTCACCCTCATTCACTGCTACATTTCCCATAAGCCCTGTACCCATTCACTGATTACCGCACCAGCTGCACCTCATCACTCACACCACATATAAGCTCCATTCTCACACTAAACTAACCACAAAGTCTTGATTAGGTTCCCTGTCAGTTCTGAGCGATATTTCCCGTGTCTTGTTTTCCTGGTTCTGTTTCTTGTCTGTCTGTCCTGTTTTTTTTTTTTTTGTTTTTTTTTGTTTTTTTGCTGCCGACCTTGTTTGACTCACTGCTTTGGATTACTGGACTGTTGTTTGCCTGCCGCCTATACCGACCCTTCGCCTGTTTACTGAACACAAACCTGCTTACCTCCAGTATTCCTGTTTGCTTATGACCATTCTGTTTAATAATAAAGCCTGCAATTGGATATCATGCCGCTGACTCGCCCATCATTACAATATCAGATCACGTATGGTATATATTTGGATATTGAACATTCAATTCTGAATGAGTTTGATAGCTTGCTGCATGGCTAACATGGCTAAAGCTACACACTGTTAGAAAGACTCAATAAGGATGAAAATGTGTTTATGAATTATACAGACTGGAAGCATTTTTGGGCTTACAAATTAAAATAACGACATGACTCTGGTTTCTGTGAGTAAAGTAAGAAACAATGGAAACTTTAGCCACATTTAACAGTACATTAGCAATGTGCTAATGAAACACATTCAGAAAGACAATTTCCAAACATCACTAATTATATATGAAGTTGGATCATGAACAGTATCGACCCATCTTTGAGAATCAACTTGTTTTACTGACCCTTGTGTGCAAAGCAGTCTGGTGTAAAATGACATGCACATATGGATTTATTTGAACACATCCCCTTCATAAATATTATTACACCACTGTGTCCTTGGTTGCTTAGGTGACAGGAGTTTATGGAGACTCATATGTTTACTATTACTATAACAGATCAGTGATGACATTTACATAGTTGAGACATATCACGTCCAAAACACTGTTGTCGCTTGCAAAAACAAAATGGTGGCGCGGTAAGGGGCGGTAATATCACAATAAGTTCCCCTTCCTTTGTCACAAGGGGAGTGAAATCTGAACAGTCCATTTTCCACATGCTTGCAGAAAAACACTTACCAATACAAAATTACTGGGTTGTCCTTTTTCACGTTTTCCGGGTTGATAGATGCACCGGGAACCCCATTATAGCACTTAACATGGAAAAAGTCAGATTTTTGTTAAAAGTCTTTGTTTCCAAAAAGAAATGACAGATTCTGAACTGCCTGAAAGGAGTCGTCAGTCGTCTTTCATCGTGTATGAACCTACATAGGTTTGTAACAAATTTGCATAATGCTAACCATGCTTCATTTCCTGTCCATGGACATCCACTCTGTGGTTGAAGCTGAGGCCTGGAAGAGTTTGGAGTTTGGTTCATGTTGTCGGCATGTCAAGAAGACATTTTTGTAAGTGCTGCAAAAGCAAATCCACTTAGAATGGGCTTTTTTTTTTTTTTTTTGCTGTGTTGGCAGCATGGGCAAAAAGTTAAGTTCCCACCTTCCCACCAGTTTTAAGAAAAAGTTTAACAGAAAGTGCTTTAAAACTACGAGACAGCTTATCAGAAAGCTCTCAACTACCAGACCAGACAGGAAACAAATGCCAAAAAAGCACATAAACTGCATAATATCTGTTCAGTCAATAAAATGGCCAGACATCCTTCTGTTTAGAAATCATTCACCTTACTTTTTTCAGATTTCCCAATGCGAAGGAAGGAACCGTCCAGACTCAAGGCCGGCTTTATCACAGTGAATTAGGTTTCAGATGTGCTCAGAGTCGGTCTGTGTGTAGCTATCAGAGTAGATCTGATTGTAGGTTAGATAAATCTATTTACCTAGCTGTGCTTTTGACTGTTTGATGTTGCTTGGTGCTCTCACTAAAAACAACTGTTAAAATCAATAATACTCCTAATCAATATTATGACATTTATTTGATGGATAGGATATACTTTGTGAACTACTTGACATTTTTGACCTACTCTAATCCAAAGATAGATGTGAGATGTTCCTACTTGATTCCTACTACCTTCATATTATAAAGGCCTTAAACTGCCTGTCTCTAGGAAGATGAAGCATAAAGAAGTAAAATGGCAATGCTGCCTTTAGCTTTGCAGGTGTTTGATTGATCACAAAAAAAGTGTGAACTGAATTGTGGAGGACACAAGATGCTATTTCATTGCCAGCATTGGTTCTGCAGGTGTAAAATTATCAATAGAGAGAATCGTTTACCATGTTGAACACACCTGTCTCTGTTTGTTAAACAGTTTTTATTGTCACGGAATGTTTGGATTGTTCAGAATTAGTAGTAGTTGTAGTACTCTTTATATGTCCTTTTACAGGGCAAATTCTCCAGAACCAATATTTTGCATATCCAGATGATCTTTAAAAAAAAAAAAAAAACTTTTTACAGATCTCAGTCTGCTGCTCAAATCAGATTTCAAACGATCTTTTGCGTCTCTCTAAATGCAACACACAATAATATCAAAACCGGTGAAGGAAATGCCAGAAGTTTTCATATTGTGTTCAAACGGTGTGACCAAATATTTTGGCATTATCTTGTGCAACGGAAAAGTTCTGCACCTTGACAGGGTGCTTATTTGGAGAGCAAGAGGATGCACCTCTATTTTTCCTGGACCCATTTTGAAAGCCTTGGGTACGCTTATATGTCGTTTTTGAACCAGCCCATGCAGATAGGTTGGTTATGTGTATAGACACACAAATCGTATTTGATCACTCGCCATTAATACTATGGATAGTCTGCATGAAAAGATCTCAGATTTGTCTGTAGTCTGAACATAGCCTTTGACACATATACAAATAATAATAATAAAAAAAAAAAAATGGCAACTGTGGTTGCCAGAGCTTTGCTGCAAAAAAAATACAGCAGCAATGTTTTAGGATTTACAGGACAGCACTTAGTTTACTGTCTATTTTGAAGTTCAAAACCATTTGATTTAAAGATTTATGTTGTAATAATTAGTTCATAACTGTTCATTTTATCCACATTACAAAAAAAATATTTTAAAGAAGTTTAATGTGTCGTGACAGATCGCTGTAGCTCCTCGTGAAGCGATCATCTCTTCAAACTAGTTCATTTATAGCATCAAATAAACATGAATGAACATCAGAAGGAATGTTGTTTCAAGCGCAGAAAGACGTGAGTCACACAATTTTTCAAGTTCATGTTAACCAACGTTAATCTACTAACTCCCCTGACTGCTTTGTCAGACAAAATGGCATATTCAGGGTTATGATTGGTCAGATTGCCTGTCAATCAAACTGTTTCAGAAGGGTCAATTAGCTGTGGTGCGATTCCCCAAAACTTATTTTAAATGTTTTAATAAATTTCGAAACATATTTGTTATAAAAGATTTTAATAAGATGTTTCCTTGAAAGTCATGATAAAATGGAAGTTGTGACACAACTTTTCTTTTTTATTAACATACACACAAGTGATGAATGTAAGACAACAGATTACCAAGAAGAAGAAAAAAAAGGCAGGTTTTGGAACTCAGAATCCCTGGCAATATTCAAGAGACAGCTGAAAACTCATCTCTTTCGTGAGCACTTAACCCTTTCATAAAAAAAAAAAAATCTATCCTTTCCTTTTTCTCTTTCTACTCTAGCTTATGTTAATCTGAGCAATGTATGCAACATTTCCTGTGTCTATTCGCCTCTTCATGAAGAATCGCTTGTTTGTATTCTTCACTTGTAAGTTGCTTTGGATAAAAACATCTGCTAGATAATTAAATGTTAATGTGAATGTTCTACGCATCGGTTGTTGATTGGATGTTGAAAATTGTGAAATATTATATTGAAAATTATAACATTTTTGTCCAATGTTCTCTGCGGCTGCATCCGAAAGCTTAAAAATACTGCCTTCGAAGGACGCATTCAAAGATAGGAAGACATCAAGGCATGTCCAAATCCAGCTTCTCTTCCTGTCTTCTGAGATACCAATGTCTTTGATATCCCACAATCATATGCGTTCCATGTACGACAGCTGAGCTATAGAAAAAGAAAGACGGCCGCATCTAAAAGTTGCGGTTTCTGGTCAGTTTGTATGGAAAATGTACATTTTTGACCAACGTTTTCCACTTCTGAGAAATTACTACTGTAGTAAAATAATGTATATCAAATATTTATTTAGTTCTCACGAAAGCTCACTTTATTTTGCTGTAGGTCATTAAACCGTTATGCTGCCCCAGAAGTCTGTCTAAAATCAGGATACGTTTGTGCGCAAACTTCCTGTAGATTTTTTATTCCCTGCAACTAAGCGACTAATACAATTTTGGTCGATTAAGCCTCTTCTCATCGACTATTAGGCGGCAGCTTTAGCTCACAACATGTTGTAATTACCATAATTACGAGATTTCATCTTGTAAAAAGCGTTCACGTCCTCGTAGATCTCGTAATTACAGCTTGTAAGGTGAAAATTTTCGGAGAACTCCTACTTGTGTAATGGACCGCTCATACACAGATGAATTGTTCACAAAAAGATCCATAGCATGCATTTAGAAGACAAGGCGAATTTCCATATCATGCCTACGTTAAAGTGGACGCCATTGACTCTGGTTATGATTTGAATAGTGAGCAGCATACTACATATTAATAAATCGTACACACAAATTTCTAATCCGTGGGCTCAGATTTGTAAACCGTACCTTTGCTTTTCAATTCAATCAATATAGTGTATATGAATACATTATGAAACAGAAATAACTTTTTCTGTGTAGATTCAAGCAGAGTGTTGCATTATTTGATAAAAGATTCATACTATTCCCCAGCAAATATATTTCTCTCTCTCTCTCTCTCTCTGATATTCCCACACATCTGTCATGCTTTCTGTATCTTGCTCTTTCTTCTCCCGTAAAGCGAAACTTCACAAGATTTGTTTGCCAATAACCCCGACTAAACGTGACAGAAGTTTCCTTTAACCATAACACCCCAGCAGGGCTTCCTGGTCTTTGTTGCATAATGGCGTCGCTGCTGAAAACAGTATTCTCAGCTGAAACTATTTTTTTTTTAAGAGGGAACACAATTGTGAAAGATGGACAGTGCTGCAAATACTTTTTTTGCATTATTTATAACTTTCCAATAGCCTAAAGTTTAATTAACTGTATGCTAAATGAAGTTAAATGACCACTCTTAGTGCACCGATATCAAGGGGAAGCCTAAGAACAGAAACACTGGCCGCGGTGGGCGTCGTGAGGACAGTGCATTCCATAATCATCGCCGTTACCTGTTGTCACTGTGACAGCGCGACCGGTATTCCCTTGCGGCCTTGGCTACCATGGCAGCGCAGAGATTCAGGCTTTGTGCTGGCTGCCCACGCAATCTTCTTGTCAGCCTGTCAGAAGCAGCGCTCCTGCGGGACCCAGCTCTAAAGCAAATGTACAGTAGGGTTCACGGACACCAAGAGCTCCTCCGCCAGTCTCGGGTGAGGCAACCCAAAAAGTCATGCACATATTCAGAGCAGAGGGAATAACATGAGTAGATGTAGGGACTCGCAAGCAATAGATGTAGTGAAATACACACATTATTACTTTTAAAACAGGAATGTCTTTTTTTTTTTAGTTGACTACTCTATAATAATCAAAGGATAGGACAGAAACATACGCATTCCTGTTTTAAAAGTAATAATGTGTATTTCACTACATCTATTGCTTGTGATTCCCTACATCTACTCATGTCATTCCCTCTGCTCTGAATGTGTGTATGACTTTTTGGGGTTGCCTCACCCGAGACTGGCGGAGGAACTCTCGGTGTCCGTGAACCCTACTATAATATAATATATTTTTTATATTATTTTATATCAAACCATGAGTTCCACTAGAGGGCACTCCACTCTGGATTCTCACTCTCATTCATTCACAAAGGACTGCATTTCCCATAAGTCCCATATCCATTCACTAATCACCGCATCAGCTGCACCTCATCACCCATATCATATAAAAACACCATTCACACATCACTCCCCGCGATGTCTTGATTTGGTTACCCTGATCATTCTCTGCCTGCCCCTTGGATTACCTGTTTTGGATTTATGGACTACTGTTTGCCTGCCGCCTCCATCAATCTGTTTGCCTGTCTATTGTTTACGATTCTGCCTATCCTCTTCCAAACCTGTTTGCCACAGTTTTGACCTTTGCTAGTTTTGACCACATCTTTAATAAAGCTACATTTGGATCCCATCCTGCTGTCTCCTTCATTTCAATTAAAACTTATTTTGGTAACACTTTATTTTAAGGTTTGTTACAGTGTAATTTTAAATGTAATTAATTACATGTACTTATAAATTTAGGGCTAAAGTTTGATGTAAGGTTAGTTGCATTTAATTATGTGTTAATATTTGATGTACTAATATAACAAAAAACTAAAAATTATAATGAATTTATATATATATATATATATATATATATATATATATATATATATATATATATATATATAGAGAGAGAGAGAGAGAGAGAGAGAGAGAGAGAGAGAGAGACATTTAAAAATGACAAAAATACATTAAAATTGCTAAAATTAAGATAAAACAAAATATAAAATAAAAACGAATTCAACATATTCAGAATTATAAAGGAATCTCAATACTAAAATAACACTGCTTTGAACATGTATGCACAGCATGTGGCCTGTGTAGTGCATAATGACGTCTGTAATAACATTATGCGTATCCTGTAGTGAGCTATAAATAATTTAGTCATTTAACTTCATGTTTAATATTTGATGTTCAAACAATATCCATGTTGCAGCTGTTGATTTATATTATACAGCACTGACAAGTTAAACCATTTAATACTAAGCTACATTCGAATCTGTTATCTGTTTTAACGCTGTGCAGTGTGTTGCTGCATATAGCTACAAAGTAGAAAATAACATTAGAGAAACTAAAATTGCACGAGGACGACATTTTGAGATGTTGGGGAATTCTAGGAAAGTTGCGACTGTATGTGGAGACAAGAGGCAGAGAACATGGCAGCCAATGACGGCTTGTCAAGTTTGTACTTGGTGAACGAGAACTCAAGCATTAAAACCTGGAAAATAAAGACATAGAGAGGCAGATTGCAGGGGTGGATGAGTGGGAGAGCGCTCACTGTGTCCTCCAGCTGAAGCGGTGGGCGGCCCACTTGAGCTCTGAAGTGACGTGGTACATAGTCTTGATTGTAACTGTTATTGTATGTGTGCTTTACTCTGTGCGTCATTTCATGCAAGAAGGTACCAATGACTACAAAGGGCTATTCTAAATACTCTTGTAAGGTTACCCTGGCCATAAGCAAAGACATTTTTATTTTGTCAATGTCATGAATGCAAACCACTGAATGAAAAAAAGCATAAATAGCTTCCCTAATTTAATTGAGGCACTTGTTTTCTTGGTAAAGGAAAATAAAGCCTTGGTGACATCAAAAGAAGAAATCATCTCAGAGGTATATAAACACACACACACACACACACACATGCATAAACACATACACACACACATACCTATATACACATTTATAAACACATACACACACACACACACACATATATATAACTGACAATTCTGTCATTGTTTACTCTACCTCAACAACTAAGATATTCATTTATGACATTTTTTTTAATGAAACCATTTAAAATCCCTTACACAAAAACTTTCAAGCTTCAAAAATTGTATGAAGACATTGTAAAAGAAATCCATATAAATCTAGCAGTTTAAGTCTTCTGATAAGACATGTTGACATTATGAAGATTTCATTGCTCACATGAAAATAAACCTTGTTGTTTCTTACATATCTAAATTTGAAACTATAATTTTGTACATTTTTAAGAATAAACAAATATATAGATAACAAAGCAAAACTAAAGCTAAAATAAAAGCCACAAATTCCCCCCATAAAACAGTAATAAATTTAAAATACATTTATTTCACACTAAGTATGGTTCAAATATATTAACATAGTTACTGACACATCGCTTGAGTCTTACTGCCATGCAAATTGTAATTAAACTTTATTTGGAGTACTACTTGTGCATTTCTTAATATTAAGCCTAAATTGTGTTTTAATGTCAATATTAATACATATTTTTGGATAAATAAGGATTAACAAGGAACTTTAAATAATATTAGTCTTTAAATGCGAGATATTTAAAGTGTACCTAAAGTATACTTGCAATGGTACTTTTTGTTTATCTAGTTTCCAATTTTTAGTGCTGATACACTACCTAAAAGGGATTAGTTTGGTGATAGCATTGAAACATACATTAATTAACATTTACTATATATATATATATATATATATATATATATAGGAACAGTGAATGTAATTATCCTGATGTTCAGCCAAAATGAATTTAAGGCATTGGAATGCAGATACAACATTGATTCCACCCCCCTTGGTTTTCTTTTGCTTTCTCCTTTTCAGTATGTGCAGTCTCTCTCTCTCATGTATTCGCTAATCAACAAGAATTCTATGAGCGGCTCGTGATATCTGCTTTTCTCTCCTTACAGCTGGGCCTTGAACACAGCACAGACAAGCAGATAAAAGCCCTGCTGAGTTCTCTCTTTCTCACTGTGGCTCTGCCTCCTTCAGATTCTCCTCCTAGTCAATGCCATGCAACATATTCAGTCTTACCAAGTCTCTCTGTTCCTCAGCCAAAACAGCCAGGGTTCTTAACTCACCCCATCTGGAGCTATGACTCTGGTGCTGCTCCGCCTGTCACAGGTTCTAGTGCTAATACCCAGGACCGCAGCGACTACAGATGCTTTCTTCAGTTGAAGACAGTGTCACTCATTCAGATGGGAAATTTCACTTCTTAATTGCCATGTTCATGTCAATGTTTTATTGCGCAGCAGCCTTTGGAAGAGCATGCAAGCCATATAATCCCAATACTATACCAATACCAAATGATTCCCAGCCATCAGAGTGGAATTTGCTCCACAAGTTCCAGAAGGGTTTAATTGTCAGTACACTGAAAAACATTTGTAGGATTCACTTTTATAACCGTCACGCAGTCATGACAGTCATTGTTTTTGAAGTTCAAGATATTTGATTACAAGAATCATTCAAGTCTTTTAGTGTCTAAATCATCAACAACAAATATGAGGCGCATGATGTGAAACTGTGGCTTCGTCCATGGAGTGTACTTGTGGTATATGATGGGATATGATTGCGCTGATTCAGCCTGTTTTTTGTGACAGTCTAGAGAAGTGGCAGTTTCAAAGAACTTCTTAGATTGCATCAATTCGCTGTGGGTTTACTGAATCTGAACCTGAAAGTATTATTATTGAGGGGTGAGTACTGGTTAAGTTGGGTTTTTGAGGCCAAAGTGGTTCAAATGAACATAGTTTCAGACCTATCCTGAACTTCATCCAATGATAAAAAGCCTAGCCAGGAACAATACAGCAGAGATTAAATCACAGAACTTTGATAATTGAATTAAAACACTGTGTTCCCTGTAATTGAATGAATTCACAGAATTTGATTTTATTTAGTGCGGGGGATTTTCCTCTCCAAATTGTCCGAATAAAAGTAATGGTTTGAACATGTTTTCTTTCTTTAACGTTTGACAGGGGTAAAGTCTTCATAGACTAGATCTTTAAGTCTACTGACTGCAAGGCTTCAAATGGGGGATTCTTGAGAGCTCTGAGCACCAGAGACAAATTCCATGAGGGTAGGGAAGGAGGATTTCGTCTCCTTGCTTCCCTAAGGAACTTGATCACCAAGTCATGCTTCCCAACCACCTTACTGCCCACAGGATCGTGGTAAGCAGAGATGGTGGCAGGAAGGAAAGTACAGCCCTGATCGGGCAAGTTCTGGGGTCTTCTCGGTGAGAAGAACACCACTCAACAAACGGGTTCCACTTCAAGGTGTATACATGTCTCATAGATGGTGCCCGTGCTGAAGTGATGGTGTTCACTACCCCTTTGGGTAGGTCACCTAGAGCTTCCATGTCCAATCCAGAGACCAAACATTCAGTCTCCAGCAATCTGGACACGGGTGCCATAGGGTGCCCCATCTCTGAGAAAGACGATCCTTCGACGGCTGTCTTGAGTAGCATCAGTTCCGGAAAATCAATCACAAGTGGACCAATAAGGGGCCGCCAACAGGACCTGCTCCTCGTCCTCTCTGACCTTGCACATTGTCTGTGCGAGAAGGCTCACTGAGGGAAATGCATATTTGTGTTGGCCCCAGCTGTGTGTCAGTGCATTCGTACCGAATGTTCCCTCGGTCAGGTAATAAAAACTGGCAGTGGGTGGTTTATAGACAGGCAAACAGGTCTACCTGCGTGGCTCTGAAATGACTCCAAATTAGCTGGGCCGGCTGGGGATGGAGTCTGTATTCCTCCGGAAGTGCCAGCTGAGGACTATGAGCAAGAATGTGAATGACACAAAGCGGCCTCAGATGTTTCTCACTACATCGGAGGAGATGGCGGGCGAGTTGCGACATGTGACAGGAGCATTGACCACCCTACCGGATGATGTACACAATGGTTGCTAAAGTGGCTTTTTAAGGAGTGCAAGTGTAAGACGAACTGTTAGCAACTCGAGGCAGTTGATATGCCTATGAAGTTGTGGACCCGTCCAAATCATAGAAACTGACTTAACACGCTCTTTCGTGAGGCGTGCTGTCTCGGCTACCGAGTCCAGCTCCATACCTCCATGCCTCCTGTGGACTAGTGTTGAAAATTAGCATGTGTGCTAAAACACTTAAGCAAGTGCAAATGGTTTGTCCAATGTAACTGTAGTGTCCATGTCAAATAAAGAATGCAATAATAATAATAATACAGAGAAAGGAGAGTTTGCTCTTTTCCCAGTTGACCCGAAGACCCAATTGGCTGTGGTGACTGAGCACCATATCCCTGTGTTCCCAATTTGCATATTATCCATCCTAAATAGTATGTGAGATTTGAATAAGTGTGTCCCAAAGCAGAGTAAATTGAAGTGTATACCAAAATTCGCTGGATGGTCTACTTGTTTCAATCCTGGACTCTTATATTTATATTCTGTTTTGTTTCTTTTAGTTCCTGTATCCCTGCTCTGTTTACATTGTTAAAAAATTACTGTAAATTTTACAGTATAATACTGGCAGCAGGATTACCAGCCAGTTACTGTAAAATTTACAGTAGTGTTACTGTAATTTAATTTTTAGAATTTCCCTGTACTCTCTGATTACAGCAAATAACTGTATTTTTTTAAATTACAAAGGGTCAATTTACAGCAATATTCTGTAAATTTGAGTCAAACCAACACGTGATCCCAGAATGCATTGCAGTTTACAGCAATATGCTGTATTATTAAAAAACAGCCAGCGGCTGTAAAATAATGCTGTAATTTTTACAGTAATTCATTACAGTGTTGTTTTGTTTCTTGAGCACACTAATAGTGTTGTCAGAAGTACCGACTTCGATACCAGGTCAGTACTGAAAATTTAAAATTGTGATTCTTTGAGCACTGCTGAGCGGATTCGTAAACACCTCTGATTGGCCATTGTGTTCGTGTGCTCATCAGATATGTCTGTGATTGGCTACAATGATCAGTGCTTAAAAATAAACGCCATGTCATGATTACCGTAATTGACCCTTCGCAGACAGTTTGACTGATAGGCGATCTGACCGATCATAACCCCGAATGCACCATTTGTCTGACAAAGCAGTCAGGGGAGTTAGTAGATTAACGTTGGTGAACTTTAGCTTGAAGATTTTTGTCACGTCTTTCCGTGCTTGAAACAACATTCCTTCTGATGTTCATTCATGTTTATTTGATGCTATAATTGAACTAGTATGAAGAGATGATCGTTTCATGAGCCGCTTGAAGGATCTACAGCGATCTGTCACAACACTTTAAAGAGACACTATACGCTATTTATTGTTTAAACTTCTTTAAAAAATTAAAAAATTTAAATATTAAACTGTTTCATATCAAAATTAAATCTTTGCGAAGGGTCAATTACGACATGGCATGAACACAGCAAATATGTAACCTGACAAATAATATTTATTTAATGTTACCTGTGTTATGTTTCATCTGCAACCACATTTACTAAAAGATACTAATAGTAGAATAGCAAAACAGATATGATTGGCCACTAGCTATTAAATGGATCATTGCTCTGTTTTTTATTTTTTAGGAATAGAATTCACATGAAAGACTCACTACTGATAGGAAAACAGAAGCCATTTATCGTATTAGAAACCAGGGCATCATTAGAAAGATTTGAAACTGATATGAAAATTAAACTATGACACATTGTTTTGCATTATATTGATACATTTCAGAACACAACACATGAAACTGAGCATGCATTCTTGTACTTGTGTAGAGCATGTTTCAGGCGTTAAGATTTCACTCCAGTGTGGGAGGGCTTGAAGTGCAAAATTAATAGTTTGGCAACTAATTGCTATAATTTGCATTGAGTGCTTTCATATACCACTTAGGTCAATGCCATTATGAATCATATATAATCACAAATTAGTTTTCTAAGACCAAACTTATGAAAGTAGAATTCATTCATGAGGAAAGAAGAAATGGAAAACACTGGTTTTAAAGACATTTACATCTCTACAAAGATTTTTTTTCATGGCTCATATGACATGCTAGTACATTATGAAATATTCATTTGTCAGCGCCTGTAAGGAAGTCAAATGCATTCACATGGTTAAATCCACTCAACTGTAAACGCATGACTGTATTTTGAATACATAATGGTGCACGGAAACACAGAAACCCTCTTAATACTTTGCTTCAGAGACTTTGTTGTGCTGTCTTAATTTGCAAAACCACATTTCATCTGATTGTTGACGCTGACAGCGGTCTAGTTTTATGTATGGCCAGCTCGCATTGCCCACATTATGTTCACATCAATCTTTGATGCATATCGTAAACAAAACTGGACAGTAACAAATGGGAATCTGAAATCAGATTGCCTTGCACAACAGATTCCATGAGTCTGGATGCTCAGGTGTGCCAGGAAAGAAAATTGTATTTAAATGGTACTCTGTTGATGTTTTTAGTGCTTATGAGCAAGAATTCATCCCTGAAGCTTTGAAAGATACTTAAGAATTCATTATTACTTAATTACATCACTACTGACAGTAGTGTTTTTATATGCACAGGCCGTTTGCGTTGTTTTACCATCAAATTCACTTAAGGAATTATGTAAATTGGGTAGTGGCACAAATCGGCCCACGCAATTTGTGTGATTGCAAATGGATATGAGTGCTGAAACGCTGTTTAATCAATTCATCTTCAGTGTTTTGAGGCTTTTGGGGTGTGTTCACACTTGGACGGTTTGGTGCGATTGCTCTGTCAGCGGTTCATGTGAATAAGTGTGGATTCTGATATCTGATCCCTGGTGTGCTCAGTTCCAAACAAACACTGGTGCGGTTCGATTGAAATACGAACGCAACATGAGTCAAAAACATCTGAACGAACCTAAAACAGGACGTGATATCACAAGATGTATTTTTTTTTTTTGCTCCTCATAAGCGCTACATAGCCCATTACATTTTGGTACCTGCGTCGGAAACTTGCAGCAGATCTGTATTTGTGTGTGACAAAGAATTCCTGACACTGTATTGACTCCTTTACACATTTGATATGCTCTTCATGAATTATCAGCTAATAATAAAAAAAAAAAAAAACATACTGTATGTCCGCACACAGCATTGTTGTTGGTTGCATCGCAAAACGTATGTCATAAAAGCTGAATTGTCATTAATGTTTCTAAGTAAGTAAGTAAAACCTTAATTTGTCCCGCAGTGGGGAAATTGCATTTAGCAACAGCAGGAGTAATGGCAAAAAGTAGTGCACACTAAGATAAAAACAGAAAAAGTAAAATAAACGTACAAAATAGAATATACCAAAGAAATATTGCACGTTTTAGAAAATTGCACAGTGAAATGGCTCATTATCTGTGCAAATGTTGCAAAAGTGAAAAAAAGTTATAGTTTAGCAGTGCTTATTGTTTATTGTACAGTCTGACTGCAGCAGGAAGAAAAGACCTGCAGAATCTCTCCTTCACACACCGAGGGTGGAGCAGTCTGTCACTGAAGCTGCTCTGCAGAGCTGACAGTGTGTGCAGGGGGTGAGACTCATGGTCCAGCATAGATGACAGTTTTGCGAGAACCCTTCTGTCACCCACCTCCCGCACTGAATCCAGAGGACAGCCTAGGACAGAGCTGGACTTCCTGGTGATCTTGTCCAACTTCTTCCTCTCCCTCTCAGTGATGCTGCTTCTCCAGCAGGCCAAACCGTACAGGATGGCTGATGCCACCACAGCGTCATAGAAAGTCTTCAGGAGCGCCCCCTGCACTCCAAAAGATCTCAGTCTCCTCAGGAGGTAGAGCCTGCTCTGACCCTTCCTGTACAATGCATCCGTGTTGAGAGTCCAGTCCAGTTTGTGGTTCAGGTGAACACCCAGGTACTTATAAGAGTCCACTCTCTCAATGTCCATACCCTGGATGGTCACCAGTGAGGCTTTTGTACAAATGAACAGTGTACCTTACTGTAATATTCTTTATTTCATTTAAATACTCTTAATACATTTTTAAAAATAAAGCTTCCGACAGGTTTAATTTCTTTTCTTTTTTTTGCCGTAGAAGAACCATTTTTTGTTCACCAAAGAAACTTTAAGTACAGTTCTTAAAAGAAACATAACATTTTAATAATCCAAAGAAAGCTTTTCACTATAAAGAACCTTTCCATTGATGTTAAAGGTTCTTCGTGAAATTATTGATACATATAAAGATACCTTATAAGAGTAAAGAACCTTGCCAGTGATCCTGGCCTGAAAAGATACGTAAAAACTATATGAACTCTTTTTATGTGTCAGTCAGATTAGCTATAACAGACCGTATGATGCCAGTCAAAGATCAAACGCAAACTAAAGCAAAACCATTCATATATGGTTTTGTGAATCCGTGTTGCCTCTACTGAAACCTAAAACACTAAGCTCCATTGGGAAGTCTACTTTTGGACTAAGTAAATGTTTGCTGTTCGCTTTTTCTCTCGAGTCCCTGCAGAGAAAGCCAACCACTTACCTTTTGTTGAATGTGTTTGTTTCAGTTACACTAAACTGTACCTTCCAACAGCATGTTTGCAACTCTCGTTTGGCAGGTGTGATTAGTTACCTGTAAAGTGGCATAATTGAAACTGTGCTAAACAGTGATAAGGCCGTGTTTTGAGAAGCTAAGGCGTGTGTTTAAAGGACATAATACATCATTAGTCTAAAAGGAAAGTGTGTTGAGGTCATATCATGAGAAATTGGATTTTCCTTGATCTCCAATAGCTACATTTGCAGATGATAGCCCATATTTGCACATCAATGATGACTGCTGGCGTTCAGCAGCTTGGCCCACCCAGTCATGCTGAGGCAATAAGGAAGAAATCGGATAGACAGTCCATCCATAAGAGCTTGTGTGTCATAATTCAGCATGGCTACTTTTGTGAACCTGTCACAATGTAATGTCGGCTTTGAAAAGAGGTTGTTATTGAAGGATGGGCAGCATAAACTATAATGGACCTGACAGAGAAGCAGCGGCTTGTGAGTAATGCTGCACTTTATTCAAAGTCAGATGTGGGATACTCCTACTTGATATCTTTGACTTCCATAAAGGCGTTCCATTGTTCCATTGCCTAAGACTAAGAAGATTTATGATTGGCAATATGATCATTATCGATGGAGTTGTTCAACTGTCAACAAACAAGTGTCCTAGCAAATGCTATGCAATTCTAACATTAGTTTTGCAGGTGTGAAATTATAAACAAAGAGAATAATTTACTGTTCCAAGCATTTCATTAGCTTAAATGTTAATGTTTGTCATTAACTGCTTATATTTCACTGGGTGTCACGTGTCACACACCTGCCTCTCTGCAGAGATACAGATTTCAAGTTTCTTCCAATATCCATTGCACTTTTTTTTCAACCTAAGCAATCTTAGAAAAGCATACCTCTAACTACGTTTTTCCTAACTCATAAAAAAATGTACCAATGCATACTGTACAATTCATTGCAATTTCAGGCCTATATGAACATTATATGCAGTAAAACACCAACATTTTTGTAAACTAATACATTTTGACGTTTGCATCACATAAACAACTCTATATCTATGGCTTTACTGGTATAGTAAACTTGCTCAGTAGCTCACCTGGTACAGCACTGCACTTGAGATTCGAAGCACTGGGGTACAAATCTAGTACAATATCAGTCACGGTAAAAGACACGTAGAATCAAGCTGAATTGGCATGGTTTCTTCAGCAATTGTGTTTTTCTTATGTTTGCTTTTGCTTAAATTATCAGGTTTGTTTAGGGTTTAGTGCAGGTCATATATTATTTTCAAGCATTATATTTTCATCGCTCACCAGATATTTAATTTCCGAACTACTACGATATGTACAACCACGAACAACATAACATGCTGCCTACTTTTGGTGCAAATGCCTTGACTAACCTTACAGTGGACCTGTTACGTGACTAGGCAGTGGAATGAGATCCAAATGCAGCTTTATTAGAAAATGTGTAGTCAAACAGGCAATGGTCAATGAACAGCAAATAGTAATGGCAAGGGATAAACAGAATCGTAGTAAAAAATACAGGCGGGAATGTTGGGACAGGTAGCAAGAATCAGGCAATGGGTAAACAGGCAAAATCAAGAAACAGGACACCAAACACAGAACAGAATATACGGAAATGACAGGTGCACCAAATCAAGACTTTGTTCTCTTTGATACCAATCTTTCATTTGAAAGCCACATTTCTAGCATATGTAAAACCGCATTCTTCCATCTTAAAAATATATCTAAATTGCGACATATGCTCTCAATGACAAATGTGGAACAGCTGGTTCATGTGTTTATGACCTCGAGACTAGATGACTGTAACGCTCTATTGGGTGGTTGCCCTGCTCACGTGATAAATAAATTACAGCTGGTCCAAAACGCAGCAGCTAGAGTCCTTACTAGAACCAGGAAGTATGAACATATTAGCCCGGTTCTGTCAAAACTGCACTGGCTCCCTATTAAACATCGTATAGATTTTAAAATCTTGCTAATTACTTACAAAGCACTAAATGCCTTAGCTCCCCAGTACCTGAGTGAGCTCTTAATGCATTATAGTCCTTCGCGTCTATTACGATCTCAGAATTCTGGCCAGTTGTTAATACCTAGAATATCAAAATCAACCGCAGGCGGTAGATCCTTTTCCTATTTGGCACCTAAACTCTGGAACAATCTTCCTAGCATTGTTCGGGAAGCAGACACACTCTGTCAGTTTAAATCTAGACTAAAAACGCATCTATTTAACCTGGCATACACATGACGCACTATAAACTTTTGTCTTCATATCCGTTAAAGGATTGTTAGGCTGCATAGATCAGGTCAGCCGGAACCGGAACACTTCCTATAACACCAGATGTACTCGTTACATCAGAAGAAGAATAGTGCCTACACTAATTTTTTGTCTCTCTGCTTATCCCGAGGTTTACCAATTAATGTGATTGGCTGGATCTGGGCTGTGTCCGGGTCGGACGGGGAACCTGTGCCTGTTTGCGGCAGCAATATGGTGTCGGCGGAGACTGTGTGAACTAGCTCATCCTTTGTTAAGACCTTACCGACTCATCAGCCAGTGGCACATATCCCAACAAACCGTCCCATACCGGTGTGATCAAAAAGATCTTAAACTAGATGGAACTAGATTAAATATTTTGACTGTTGCGATTCCAAATCGGTTTAATGACCTGTAACTCTGCCTGAGTATCGGGCAAGTGTTCACTGTTGGCAGAGGAGAACTGGCCCCCGACTAAGCCTGGTTTCTCCCGAGGTTTTTTTCTCCATTTGTTGGAGTTTTGGTTCCTTGCCGCTGTTGCCTTTGGCTTGCTTAAGTTGGGGACACTTGCTTGATATTCAGCAGTGTTTTTGATATGCCTGCATTGGCGCTGTTGTATGCGAACTGAGCTGAGCCGGACGATTTCGTCACTGTTTTCTCCAGTGCTGATATACATAAATTAACTAGACTAATAACTACTGATATTTGCAACGGAATCAATCAATAATATATAGAATAAGCTGCACAATGACACCATTTTTTTTTTTTAATGTAAAGCTGCTTTGCCACAATCTGCATTGTAAAAAGCGCTATATAAATAAAGATGACTTGACTTGACTTGATGAATGGAAGCATGAGCAGTGCTTATATGGTGTGGGTGAAGAGTTACAGCTGGTGATGGTAATGAGGTGCAGCTGGTGCTGTAATCAGTGACTGTGTGAGGGGCTTATGGGAAATGTAGTCCATGTGAATGAATGAGAGTGTGAGTGTGTCAAAGTCCAAGGTGAAGTGTCCTCTAGTGGTTTCTACGGGCACTTCAGCTGACAATCGTGACAGGACATCAGGGGAAAACAAAAACAAAAAAATAAAAAAAAATTACAATATGACTCCAGATAAACAATTTTTTTTTTTAAATTAAATTACAGCCTGTTCTCATTTTTTTTAGTTGTGAGTAGTAGCAGATACAATATTCATGCTAACTTAAGAAAACTGTTGGACGTGTGCTAAATGTTTAATGGGAATGAGTGGACTAGGAGACCAAAAATGGCTGATCGCACCAGACCTGCTGAGATGAAGAATTTGATAAATGATATAACATTGTGGAAGTCTGAGCCATTGGCGGCTTTTTTTCTTGAATTTAATTCCAGCCAGTATTAAATGGTAGACAGACCTGAGTAGTGGTGTAATGTGAATTTGAGGAGGTTAAAACCAGTTGAGCTGCAGCTTTTTAGACACGCTGAAGGGGATTTATGGAACTTGCTTTAAGGCTGTTGCAGAGGAGGTGTAATGATCATGTTTGCTGTTGTCACAAATGAAACAGTTTATTTATACAAAAACAATTTTTTTTAATATGAATGCAATATAAATCACTAATTCTTTAATAAATTTAAACTCAAAGTAATAGGATAATTCTTGCTTTACTTACAGAAAGGAATGTTTCCCCCAGACATAATTCATCCTCATGTAAATGCTGGCAATCTCCTGTAAAATGCAGCTTTTGTACTATAGAGTGTGTTGAAGTGTTCTTAAAGTGTGACTTTTTGAAGGGTGATTTATTTTACCGGTCTGTCGTCAGTCAAGTAGAGTTTGCACCAGGGAAACTCTTAAATGCTTTGTTAAGTTTGCCATCAATCAAAGTTGTGAGGTGTGTGGTAAGAGGGCAGATTTCTTCATCAGGACCTCACTGGCCCATCTGTATCCATCTGTGCGAGGCAGTGATTTAAACAGACCGGATTGGATTTTAAAAAGGAAAATTGGCCTTGCCAGCTGAAAATCAGTGATAGGAGTCAGCTCTGGACAGGGAGAGGATAGGACCATTTCTCTGGACTCCCAAAGACACTTATTAGGAGGGCTATTGTGAATCCTGCTACCACAAGCTCATGCCTCATGTCTGACGCCTGAGATTTGAATCTAAACCTTAGAAAACTTTAATGAGATCACATAAAGTCACTTTATATATTTCTTTATGCTATATTCGTCCCCTTTGTAGTATCAAAGTAGTAGTAGACTAGTAGAGAGTCTAGCCAATGCATTTTTTTTAAAGATAGGTTGTAAATAGTTAAAAGTCTTGAGGTGAATTCCCCAAATTCGATTTCTGTTCCCAAAGAAATGCGTCCGAAACTAGTCTATGTAAACAAGTATACTCTACCTTAAGTTCACACTTGGCAGTTTTTTTTCCCCACAGTTAAAACAAACTCGAATGTCTTGGTTATGTATGTAACTCTCGAAGGAGGGAACGGAGACGTACGTCCAAATTTGTCGGTTCAGTTCTGGCGTTCATCAAACGTGACCGACTGAAAGGGAACTTGTATAATTGCTCTATTAGAGCAGTTAATTGGAATAAATGTTAACACTGCCATCCAAACCCTGGTGCGCACTAAACTAGCAACCTTTTGAAAGGGTCGCAGTCTGCTTCTGCTAGTGCATGGACTAAAGACATAAAAACAAACCAAAAACAGGACAGACAGCTCAAGCATACTTGTCATCATCGTTCACGATATGATTTGGATCACAATTGACCCTTCGCAAACAGTTTGATTGACAGGCAATCTAACCAATCATAACCTCGAATCCACCATTTTGTCCGACAAAACAGTCAGGGGAGTTAGTCGATTAAAGTTGGTGAACTTGAACTTGACAAATTGCGTGTACTCACAAATTTACACGCTTGAAACTACATTCTTTCTGATTCATATTTATTTGATGCTATAAATTAACTAGTATGAAGAGGTGATCGGTTCACGAGGAGCTACAGCGATCTGTCAGGACACATTAAAGAGACACTATACGCTATTTATTGTTTAAACTTCTTTAAAAAATCACAATATATTACATATGAAACTGTTTCATATATCTGTCGATGCGTTGTTAGTGTCCTCTTTGCTCCACGATATATTTTTCACTGTGTGAGAACATGATGTGTGGACTGAGAGTGCATGGCTTGTCGAACAAAGCAACAGTAACTACAGGTCTTTGCGAAGGGTGAATTGGATACTGCTAAATATAGGTGTAAATATGGTCTAAAATGTTTTGAGCTTGTCCACTTTCGACCACTTCCAGAGGTAGTCAAAAACGCATTTGCCCGGATTGCATTCGTAGAGTAGACACTCAAGTGGTCGAATGTGTTCAATCAGCCACAAACGACCTATACTGACCTAATGCGTGAACATTATGGAAGGCACACTAGCCAGAAAGGATTTAAACTCTGTCGGCTGGACACCCGAGTTTGATTTGAAGGCGAAAAACATACCGAGCACAATGTTCTTTCACCATTCCTGATTTCTGACATGCACTCAAAGCGTTCGGTGTGGTCTTGTAGCCGTCAGAGCAGAAATGAAAGCTGATGCTCTCTGTATGTTTTTCAGTCATCTCCGATTGAGTTAATTACGCAAGCTTATTTAATCTATTAGATTGAATAATCTGGAAAAAACCTATGGATTTACCCACTTTTAGACCCTCCCCTTGAAGAAATCAGGATCAGTGATTGAAAGTGGACAAAAGAGATGGATTAAAACACCGAGTGTAAATGGGAATGTGTCTCCCTCATCTACTTGTGATCTGATTTAACAAAATTTAAACCAGCTTAATACCAGCGGTAAACAGGGCCTAAATCACTTTGTCTATAATCATCTGGCAAATGCAAATTATTAGGCAAACAGATTTACATGGTAAATTCACAGTGGCCTTGTGTGGTTTATTGCTTTAATTACCATTTAGAAAAGTTGTTTTAGGTTGCACTTTAATTATTTTGTGTTGACAACTATTGTCGTTATAAAATTATATGCTTCTAAAACATAACAAAAACGTGTCTTTTTAAGGTTGTGAAATATTCTAATTGATCATTAACATGTCAAAACAATTCTGCATAACAATGCTGTCCCAGACTCCCAAATTAAAACAAAAAACAAAATCAGAATTAATTAGAAATACCAAGGAAACAATATCTGACAAGTAAGCATCGCCTATAACTGACACAATGAAATTAAACATTTCAAAGTCACGTCAGATTTAAAAAACAAAACAAAACAATGTGGTTATTGTTATGGAGTCCCAAACTCTCTTGGCTTATTCTTGGATTTTTGGGCTCAGCTCTTTTTCATGCCACAAAAACCACCACAATGTGCACAATGAGTAAAAACTAAAGACTGAAGATTTGAATACTTTAACTCGCTGATGGGTCGTAGACATTGTGCTCTTTTGAAATGATTTCTGATGCGCTTTTGAAAGAATTGAAGAATTGAAAGCTCGATTCACATTTATCAAAGGTTTCATGACTTTTATCAAAAAGATTCCACGTTTTATTGTTATATACCAAATGTAGTGAGTTATACATATAAATGTTTTGAAAACGGGTTTCAATCAGCACAAGTCATGCGCATGCATATTAATTGTTCAGTTTATAGGCAAGCGTGAGTACTGTACATAACTTGACTCCCAGTCCACATTTTCCTAAAATTTTCCAGCTTTAGAGTCAAGGGTCACTTGTAGCAATAAACCAATCTCATTGTCCATCCAAACAAAACTGTTTGATGCTTTTATCATCTTGATTGTTTGTTTGTTTTCACCGCTCTGTAGAAGAATGCATATGCATGCAGGCGTTTAGTGTATTTTTTACGAATTGACATCGCCATCTGGCCTGTCAAGAATAATACTGCATTTGTAGTTTTCGTGAATCTGTGTGAATGAGAAACGCTTTGGCAACATTGTCGTCTGTATGCAAAACGTTTCCATTTTTATTACATAGTTATCATGTAAGCATGCCTAACTCCTTAACTCAAACAGTAGCTCATGTTTGATTTAAAAGACTCTACAGAATATGTTCACTTATCAACCACAGTATAAGATCACACACTTCTCAGTCACTCATCATCTGGTTTCCAATGTAGATTACAGACGTTTTACCTGACTGTGACGAGCAGGGCGGGCGAGAGCCGTGAGGGAACGGCGCGAGGCCGGTGACGCGAGTGTTAACGAGCTTCAGGTGCTCGGCGCACCGGTCTCGAGTCCCCCACGGAGGAGCTCCGGAAGCATAAAGGAGGAGCGACGACAGGGAAGGACGAGAGAGGACCAGGCCTGGATTTTATGTTGTGTTTTATTTGGTTTGTGTGGGCGGCAGTCGCCGTGAGGAACTGCCGCCCTTATACTTTTTGGTTTTATTGTAAGTTTATTTGGTTATTAAATATGTTGAATGTTCGCCGGTTCCCGCCTCCTTCTTCCCATATTTATGAACTTTGTTACACTGGTGCCGAAACCCGGGAGGAAGGAGGGAAATGCTGTCGAAGAGCCCTCGCTGCTGAGGGGGATCGCGGTGCTGAGGAGATCGGGCAGCGCGGGAGAGAAGACCACGAGTAGCTGCCCGAAGCGGTGGTACTGGAGAAATCGAGTGATAGGTGGGACGGGAAGCTCGCTGCCGCGCCCCTGGGACGAGGTGGGGTGGCGGCCGTCCAAGAGGGAGCAGAGGAGCCGCCGTTCGCCGGGGGCCAAAGCCTGCTGCCTGCCGCCGTAACGGGGAGGAGCCGCCGTCCACCGTGGGCCGAGGCCTGCTGCCTGCCGCCGGAGCGGGGAGGAGCAGGGAACGGCGGGCTCGCTGCCGGCTGCCCTCATGTGGAGGAGTCATCGGGGGCGGAGGAGGATCGGGCCGTCCACCGAGCGTCCAGTGCCACCGCATGGCACCGCGAGGAAGAGCCTCTCAGCGGGCTGAGGACCGAGCGGCAGTGTGTCGGGGAGCCGGACCAAAATTTTTTTTTTGTTTGTTTGTTTTCCTCTCTCCACTCTCTCGTCCTGGTCGCTCCTTGTGCTTCCGTCTCCTTTTCTCTCATCTCGTCGGTCCTTACCCCCAGGCGCTGTGGTCGCCGAGATTGGCCCCCAGGGGGAGTACGCGCAGCCTCGTGGGTTCCATTCTCCTCCACTCACCGGTCATTGACTCATCCCAAGTGTAACCCTTCTTCCTGGGTCCTAATTAGCCCACTCTGAGTGGGCCTCAAACCCGGGTCTTCCGGCATGGGAGTCGGACACTCTAACAAGGAGGCTAAAGGCTGTATCTCTTGAAGTCAGAGGAGTGAGGTTTACTCACACAGCAACTACTAGATGGCCTCCATTACACTCACCCCCCCTAAAGCTCACTCCCGTCCGGGTCCCAACTTTTTTACACAGACAAGCACATAACAAGGCTTAATGTCAATTACAAGCCACACATTTTAGTTATGGTGCTCCTACAAATTTCAATAAATTTCAATAAATGCCTGTTTGGGTGTGATTATAATCCTGTCTCTTCATTACAGTCTCACATTGCAGCTTTAAAAAAAAGTTAAATAATTGACATTATTTATTTATTCATTTTTAAAGTGGGACTGAGAGTGCTTATTTCTTCCGTTGCTCAGTTTTAGGGTCGACAGCAGGCCAACTTGTGTCAGTCATCAAACAGCAACATTGTTCTTTCAATTGTGTCTGCGGATATTAAAATATATTTGATTTATTTTTATACTGTTGGTGCCTTTGTTATCTTGGTGCCTTGATTCCATGACCTAGAATGGCATATAATTCTTTGAATTAAAAACAAACGACCATACAATATTTGAGTGACGGCAGTGAATCCTGCATGATCATTCCCAAGTTATAATATCTGCTCTCAGACCCTTACGCAAGCGGAGGTATTTGCAAAATTATTTGACATGAGATAAAATGACCATATTATATTAGAAGATTACAGTTTATATAATTCAGTAGTCAATGTCACTTATCTATTCACCATGGTGAAGAATATGCATTTGAAATATCCCTGATGGAAATGGTTATACTTTTTAGTGTAGAATGGGGTTCAGGTGACAGCTACCTGAAAAATTAGGTTATACATTAGCAGAGAACATTTCTGAGTGCTAAAATGTTATACATGATTCATCTAGGACAAGATTTCTATATTTCATAGTGGAGCATGTTTCACTCTGCTGTCATCTTCACCTAAGAGTGCCACCCGTTTTGACACATTCGGGAACATCTGGTTGCTTGGACTCAGACTGCCTCACTTTAGTTAGAAAAGCTCTTTAAATTCCTCAAATGTATGAGGTTTTAAAGTGATTTCTCTGTGTCATTTCCAAGTGTAATGAATAAAATTACTTTAGCTATTCAATCCATTTCCACTCGTATACCATTGATAAGTAAAGCTATTTTCCTGTTGTTACTAGTGTTATTAGTCTGAAATGCTGGGGCATGGGAAGGTGAGATGAGGCAAATTCAAACAAAGGACTACAACCATGGCACAAGGAACAGGAGACACTTCAACATAAGTCCAGGGGCAGACACAGGGAACATGTAAGATAGGTTGTGTCTGAAAACTTAGGGAGCTGACTTGTTGCCTCGCTGCCTTATAGGCAATGACTTTGAAGGCAGTGTTTGTGAACGAAGGTATCTTACAAAACTGATTTCAGACACACTTCTGAGGCAGCGTGACGGTGTAATGATCTACTGCTTTAGTGAAAACTAAGTGAATATTTAGTAATTTATTGCTAGAAATCAGAAAATGTTGGTCAAAAATGAACACTTACACAAACTGATCAGCAAAGGCACCTTTCCCAAAACCATCTTAATTTTTCCAGCTCAACTGTCAAAGAATAGAACGTACAGGACTACGGGATATCATAGGCAACAAAGGATACATCTATGCTGCCTTCGAAAATCAATCAGATGAAGGTATTTCAGGAGAAAGGATGTAAAGCTAATATTGGATTCAGACGTGGCTTGATGCCTTCCTACCATGGGACCTACGAAGACAGGATTTTTCAGTTTTCAGACGTAGACATAGTCACATGGGCCCGGTTTCACAGACAGGGCTTAGACTAAACCAGGATTATGTCTTAGTTCAATTAGGACATTTAAGTAGCTTTTATAAATGTATACCCTAGATAAAAAAAAAAAAAAAAAAAAAACATTACTGGTGTGCATCTTGAGACAAAACAATGGCATTGACATGCTTCAAGATATGTTGGTACAAGTTGCTTTTAGTTAAAACAGCTCAAACATGCATTTTAGTCTAGGACTAGTTTAAGCCTTATCTGTGAAACCGGGGCATGATGTTTAGATTTACGAGATGCTCAAAATATGCACAAAGATGGCAGCAAAAAAGAAATGGACCAAAAATGACACCAAAAAAGAAAAGGAACTTTAATAACTAAACAATCCTCATTTTTTAATTTACTTATTACACAGTCTTGAGGGTCAGCAATGATCCTCCCTGATATAATTTCTGGATTCATATGGTTTTTGGTTGCACCAAATGACAGATTTTGCAAACACATTTTTCAAATATTAAGCAGCTTTGCTTTACTGTGTGTGTGTGTGTGTGTATATATATATATATATATATATATATATATATATATATATATATATATATATATATCCCCTCCCCCATCAAGAAACAATTATGTAAATTAAGATAATGCATGCTTTGTAGTGCAAAATGGTCACCAGTGATGTATTGTTTTATTTTAAAATCTACAGTAATATTGCATATTTTTGGTCTTGGTTTGAATAGGCTTTTCATATCTACTGAGACTGACTGGAATTATCTGAAAGTAATTACTATATTGGAATTTGTGTTATTAAAAATAAATAAATTTAAAAAAAAATCCTAAAAGAACTACCTAATTCAAAAAGCCACAAAAATATTCAGCAAGGACATTTTGTGATCGTCTTGTGTTAGGAAAAAAACATTGTGTTTGAGGGTAACTGCATACCTATTATCCAAAATGCAAAACATGGGATAAAATTAATCCCCGTTTTGAAAAGCTCGATGACTCCTTTTATACCACTTGTGCTTTGATGGATTTTTTTTTGTGCAGTCACTTCATGGTTATCTGTCAGAGCAGTATAAATTTGCAATTGAATTAGCCAGTCGGCCTCAGTTAAATTCAGAATTTATTCTATCTGCTGTACATAATGCAATGAATATCATGAAAAAGCCAAACACAAGCCTTGAATGAATCAATCCTATTAAAGCCAAAAAAAAAAAATAAAAAAAATCCCTCTTATTTCCCCAGGCGGCACATCTGTCAGATAACAAGTTGAGGTGAAAATTTTGATCTATGAATCACATGTTTTGTACTACGGGACTTCAAGAGAATTCTTAAGATGGGTCAAAGAGAAGCTTGAATTCTTCAAATGGGACTCATAAAGTGGATCATGTTTGATATAAAATACTCTGCAGAATCTGTTCACAGTAAGAATTGGCAAGACTTGAGAAAGGAAAACACAGGTGAGGCCATGTACAATATTGGCACACACCAGCAAAGGGAACTCCACCTGCATAATCGGATTTTATTGAGGAGAAAAAAGGGGGAAATGCATAATTTGGGTCAAATGCCACACACAACGTACATTTGTGTTTCAAAATGAACGATGCCAGTTTTTGTCCCACAGTCACTGCAGACACACCAAACTCCATCTGCCAAACCTGTTCATCGAGAAGACCCACACAATAGGTTTTCATGTCCAGCTAAATCGACCACATTTTCTCACAGGGGACCAGATTACCACCAATGCATGAATGGAGTAGCGTTTGGCTTAACATATGTCCCATTGTGAAGATGCACATGTGAGGAAGGTAACTGCATGAAATTACAGACGAGGGCAGGATCCATCTTTTTATCCTTGGATAAGTTGCAAAGGCAGCCAAATAGCTCTTTGGATAACCGGAGACTCCTCCATCAAGAGCCAGGTGCTGGATTTGAGGACAACAACCTGTTATTCTCAGCCTCAGATGGCCCCAGTCTTTTCAACTTCTGGCACATATTGCACACAAAGCTGGAAAGCCCTTTTGAACTCATTATTTCTCAGAAAGCAAGACTGCTTATAAATATTGAAAAAGAGAACGATCTGCCAAATCAAAGTCATGTGATGCAACCAACTTTCAAACATTCGAAAAAACAAAAACAAAAAAAAAACAATCATAAAACAGAAAATGGTATATACAGGGCTGGGTAGGTTACTTTTAAAATGTATTTCACTACAGATTACAAAATGCATGCTTTAAAAAGTAATTTACACTAACACAAAAAAGGTAATTGCTAGTTTTTATCTCTCAATTCTGACTTTTTCCCTCACAATTGTATGAAATAAAATTGAAATTGTGAGTTATAAAGTCAGAATTATGAGATATAAACTCGCATACTAAATTCACAATTACAAGAAAAAAGTTAGTATTGCAAACTTGCAATTGTGAGTTTAAATCTCGGAATTCTGAGAAAAAGAAGTCACAATTGTGAGGGGAAAAACAATGTGGGAAAAAGTTGCAGTGTCCAGTGAATTATAAAATGACTCACAAACAACTATCGCAAACATGAAAAGAGTCGTGGATCATCAGGTCATGTCAAGTTGACTGTTGGGCAATTATTTTTATATAAATTCTGTCATTTTGTCTTGTTCAGGACAGAACTAAATAAAAATAACAGAATTTTTATGGTCTCTCTTAAAAGTTTAAAAGTGTTGATGAAACGCTTTTTCAGACTGTCAGAGTCAGAGAATCACCAATTGCTGTTTAAATGACATTACAATTCAAAGTAATCACGTTGGTAATCTAAAATACTTTTCAGATGTAACTGTAATCTGATTACCACATATATATATACATAGAGAGAGAGAGAGAGAGAGAGAGAGAGAGAGAGAGAGAGGCCTACAAATGGCTAAGACTTTGCTAGAACTGGCAATTTTACATAATAACTCTAGGAATGTGGCTTTCATACCAGGGTGTAAACAACATATTATGATTATTATGATCCCTGTTGGAGCTTTATGGATTTCATTAGGAGAGAAACAGGTTTGTATAACAGTTAGATGATAGTTTGTGCTCACCATACGGTGAAATGTAGAATTGATTATGTGGCACAGCATATAAACGCTATTGTGTTTACACTAAAATTTTAGTTGTATTTCTTTTAAGTGAGGACACTGATGTTTGCTATCTTCACCAGGTGAATGAACAATTATTTCTAGATGTATTGAGCCAGAGGTGACGTGAAACTATTATTGATGCATATGAAACATTTTCCATCATGTGCTGCACAGAATGCTTCCAGATATCTGAATGGACACTGGGTGACATTTTTGCTTGTAGACTGGTAATTGTGCTCTTTATTGACTTCTAATGATTTTTTTTTTTTTTTTTTAATGCAGCAACCATGGCCTCTTTGCCCTTGGTTTGACCGTTGATGGAAGACTTGTGAGGCAAATCTAGTCATGGAAGTATGTTGAACTTCATCCTGTTTGACAGTGCAATCTATACCTCATCTAGGAATGATAACCTCTTCAACAGCAAAGCTCCGAACTGGTCTCTTTGGTCACCTTGTTCCCTCAAAGGACACCAAGTATTTACTGTGGACAAACCATGATGTGACTGTAATCATTCAAAGATAAGCATGTTGAAGTCACAGACACAATCACCCAGAGGAAACTATTATTGCAGAGAGGCTGCTGTTCTGTAGCTCAGGAGACTCATTGGTGTTCTTGGTTATGTTTCATTCATCAACTATGTTTCTACACCACTTCAATCCAGGAAACTAAATCAGCTCTTTAAAATGCTAAAGTGTGCTTGTCTACACCATGATGGGGCTAGACGACATGGTAAAAAAGAGAGAAATGATTGCAATATTATAGAACTATTATTTAATATTTGATTCAATGCAATTATTGTGGGCATTGGTTTACATTGCACTAATATATTTTTAAAAATGCTTGCATGTAAATGCACCTGTATGCATGTACTGTATATTGCACTGTTAATCCTTCCCTTACACCTTAACCCACCCTTAAACCTACCCATAACCTGTCCAAACCTTACCTGTATCCCACCTCAATATAGCAGCACAGCTGTTTTGCAATGCAATATGAACAATTGATGTAAATACATAGTTAAAGACACCTAATATAAAGAGCGACCCCATATATATATTTTTTTTCCATATTGATCAATAACAATATTTATCACAATATACAATTTGGTAATGCTGGCAGCTTGACAAGTATTCTGACAATGAAATTTAACATAACTTCAACATTTTTACACACTCTAAAAAAAGAAAAACAAAAGTTAGTTTAACTTACCTGGTTGCCTTAAAATTTTTAGTTCATTGAAATAATAATAAAAAAATGAGTTAATACAATAAAGGTGCTTTGTTTAATCAACAGAAACTCAAAATTATGTTATTTGAAAACATTAATTAATTAAGTTAATTTGTCAAAAGAAAAAAATGTGATAAATCATGAAAATATTTTTTTTTACAGTGCTTGCTTTTTCTGCCTTAAAACAATAGAAATTAGGTGCCTTGCAACATTAAAATAACAATTGCATGTCAGAATTGCTGGATATAAACTCGCAATTGCGATAAATATGTTCAGAACTACGAGATATAAAGTCTGATTCTGAGGAAAAAAAGACTGTCTTTTTCTCTTTGAATATATATATATCTCACAATTTGACTTTATAACACGTAATTCTGGCTTTATAACACGCAATTCTGACTTGACATGCAATTGCGAGTTTATATCTGATTTATTGTAATTAACCCCAGAAATCACTTTGCATTTTAGTATCATTATGATTAATCAGTTGTGCCAATTAACCATTGTGGGTGGTTAGTTGACAAGATGCAGGGTTTTGAAATGCTGCATGATAAGATGGCACAGCATCTTCTTGAATTTGCCTCTCTGATTTTTGATTGCAGTCTTTGGCATCTGAGCACAGTTTGAAACAATATATTGAGATCTTTTTTGACACTTCCAATTCTTTTTTTTTATCATTATAATTTTTTTTTAGGAAAAAATTCAGAGAACCATGAAACTTTACCATTTGCTCTCCATTTGAAACAATTGAAATATTTAAGAGACAATCCCCCCCGGTTTCACTGTCAAGGCTTCAGCCTTGTCCCAGACTAAAATGCATGTTTGAGCTGTTTTAACTGAAAGTAACTTGCACTGACACATATTAAAATATGTTACTGCCTTTAGTTTGTCTCAACCAGTAATGTTTTTTTTTTCTTTCCTATTCTCTTCTAAGGCACATTCATAAAAACTACTTAAATGTCCTAATTGAAGGCCTAATCCTGGCTAAATCTAATCCCTGTCTGTGAAACCAGGCCTATAGTCGTGGGTACACGGCTGGGTGTACTAACTGGGGTAAACTTTTCGAATGCCCTTGCACGATTGTTTTCTTGTTTTCTTCCAAACAAAGTCAATTCACAACATAGTCATTCAGAGGTGCTCTCTAAGAGATGCTTTGACACTTTTGCTCAATCATTGTAAGAGGTGAAACTAAAAAAAGAGGAGAGTGAAAAAAGTGGAAGTTTCTGAAAGAGGTAAGGTGTCTTTTATTCTCCCATTACTATGGAAATGAATGGCTAAGCCTGTAGTGAAGTCTCCTCATGGCTGCGTGTGGAGGTCTGTGTACTTTAAGAAAGAGGGACAACAGAGGAAAGGGACCAGAGAAAAAAACGTTCTTTGTCCACTGGTGTTTTCTCCTTTATTGAGCAGAGCCATGCTGTCAATCATCTTCACATCTTCTTCTGCGCAGCTTGAGTTCATGCACCCATCCTTTAGCTTTATACCAAAAGTTTTTCCACAGGGCTTCCGCTGTTTGATTTCAAAACTTTGCCATCAGGAAAGTTATTAAAGGGTATACACAGTGCTTGCGAGCTTGCTTCAGACATGGCTTTGTAAGCTCACCCACAGAGGGAGAGAGAGAGTTTGTTGGAGTCACATAGTGGAAAAGGACAGTGTCAACAAATGTTCCTCTGGCCTGATTCGTTTTGAGTCCGGCGTTTAATTCTAAATACCTTCATGGCTGCTGCTTCCTGCTATGTGACCACCGTGGATAAAAGTCCAGCAGGATAAAAGTCCAAACCCGTAACTTCGCTTTTAGGTTGCTGGCCAGGCGTGACCATGTTGTCTTGCCCTTTAATGCTTTTACCAGACTGGCTGAAATTCCACTTCCTGCTTAGAGGACAGGTAACTAACACCTATTCTCACATAACAAGACCTTTGACTAAGGCCCCATTTACACCAGGTGTTAAGATTGATCGGATCACAAGTGGACGACTCTAAACATAGGTGTAAAGGAGGTGTAAAACGTTTTGAGCCCGTCCACTTTCGACCTCTTCCAGAGGTGGTCAAAAATGCATTGAGTGGACCAGCTTTCTTAATGTAGACGCTCATGTGGTCGAATGTGTTCGAACAGCCACAAAAGACCACGTTCGGCATGGTCCTGCGGCTATCAGGGTTGTCTTAAGGTGATGATACATACATGGGCAGTCAACAGATTTCTATCTGGATACTTTAGATGGTAATTTGTTGCCCATTCTCAATTTGGAAAGTGCCCAAGCAACATCACTAACCAACATTGCTCAAAAAGTTGCCCAGTGTATCATCACCTTTATATTTGAAACAATACGGTACAACGAAAGACCAGGTGTAAACATGGCATAAGTTCTGGTCCACATTACTGCTTATTCTGGTCATTAATAACCCAACAAACCACAGTCTGTTATTTACAGTATATAGAGGGCTGTAGTTAGCGGGGTGAAAGGTGGTGACGATTCTAGGGCCCTCTGGCCTTAGGGGGTCACCACCCATCCATTCCTTTTCATGACTTCCAGAAAGAAAGAAAAAAAGTATATGTTTGTACACTGTTAGTGGAAAATTAAGGAAACCAATAAGAGTGGAAAAGTCCAGTGCCAAAATTGATGACGAAACAACCAGTCACAATCTCCCAGCAGGGGTTAACCGACACGAGTTAACCTGCGTGACCCCTTGGGACAGGAACGTGGAAGTGCAGCAGCCCTTGCAGTTATTGGGCAGCGATAAACCACCACATGAGTTTTTCCAAACAAAGGTCATGATTCATTGAATTTTACAGCACAGTTCCAAGATGAGGTCCCACTTGCTTATCGAACTCAGTAGAAATCGTAATGACTGATTTATTCACTCCAATCCCTGTTGAAGGTTAAAGTTGGCATCTCATGCTCTCGTCTGTTTTCTCATAAAGCCCTTTGAGGCTTTTTATTAGTTTATTAAACGCTGCTTTATGAGGAGCACATAACTGCATCTTGCATGTCGATGCATCTCGCTTCCATCTGGCCTCTGTCTAAGTATATGCCCATGACTGATTTGTGTCCACCAACAGATGTGTAATTTGTACCTTCAGATTTGCAAGTTGTTATGGAGATTTCCTCTGTTTCGATGAGATCAAATAGGATTGTTGCAGTTTTTATTATAAATGCTTTATCTGTTTTAATACATGATCATCTTGGTCTTCTCCTAAAATAACTTCCCCTCCCTCTTGTAGTGGCAAGTGGGACAACTTCATACCAACTTAAAGTGTTGAGATCAGCCCTCCCGCCATACTGTCCCAAGCAACATGACGCAAGCAAATCAATGTTATTTTGATGCAACATTCTTTCTGTGTGCTCGTAAACCGCGTTCCAGTGCGGTTCAGCGGCTATAAAGCTTATGGACTCCTGTCAGATGATTCCTTGGCATCGGACACATCTTTGGGTTCTGGCTACTCCCCCCTGTGCAATTTGTGAAGCTTCTTGAGCTGTTGCCACTAACCATCCCGTGTGTTCTCATGTCTGCATAAAAGAGACTCAAATTTGAAGGAATCACAAATACTGGCAAGGGAGAAATGCATATATCGGAGCCTTGGTTTTGCATCCTCTGGTCCTTGAAACATTTATGCTCGATGCAAAAAGGAAATGGGAATATTATGTAGGTGCCAGTCTGTTGAACAAACCGAGAAAGCCTGGTAAGAACACCAATGTATAAACACAACATATGCACAAACGGAAGAACGGAAGAATGACTAAATGTAGAACAACAGCTCTTTTATTTTCTGTCCACTTCTTCTTTGTTCCTTCTCACATCAGTGTAGGTGACCACCAGAAACCCCGCTTTCTTGTGGCACAGGCTGGCAATTAAAAATACGCCTGCAGTGAGCTTCCAGTGCGACGGCCAAAAGAGCTGCATTCCGGGACAGCGCTCCTTCTCCCTTTTTCTCACTCTCGCTTTTTTGCTTCTTCCAAGTCACTGCCTCATTTGTATTTTGCGGTCTTTCGTTTGGCTCCACCGTCTAATTCACTTGAATGTTCCACCTGCCCACCCTTCAAGATTTGACACAATTTATAAACATACTAAAAGGACTGTCACGGGCCTCCAACTGGCACCGTAATTCACTAATTCACCCTAAAAGGAACAGGCTTTTATTCCAATCTGCTCATGGGAGAAGAAGAAAAAAAGCGAGACATTTGATGTCCTTCATCCGGTCCTCATGCTTTGCTTCAGAGCGACAGTATCTCGTGGCTGTGTTCACAAATGGTGTACTGTCTGGTTTTTGCTAATTGCCAATCGTAATATTTGACTCGCTCTACATCAAAGGGTAACCTCTGTTTATCTGTTGTCATCTTCAGCTCATGGATTACAGACATATTCATTCATATCAGAAGAAGGCTGGATGTTTAATGCATGGGATACATGTAAGGGTGAAACTCATGACATGATTTTCCCAAGATCAATCAGAGCTTTGAAAATCAGCATCTGTATTTGCTCTTGCTCCGTCCTCTCCTCGACATGGTGTCACATTATTATTTTGTTAGACCACGTTGGACTGCGCTCAGATCAACGCTAACTGCCTTTAATGTGCCTGCATGTTTAAAACATGATCATGCTTTTAGCAGTCAGAATGAAAGAAAGATGGAATTTGCTAAATGTTATCAGAAATACAAAGATGGAAAATACAAATGTGGGTAAAAACCAAAGATTGTGGAATGTAGATGCATTTCTAGATAAATTAAAATAAAGTACAAGAAATAAAATCTGCAATATGTCAAAAGTTTCGCTTTTCACACACAATGGGAATGGGATATGCATTACAAATGCCTATGAGAAAGAAAAAAAAAACATGCTGATGTCAATTTTAAAATAGTTTTAGAACAATAAATTGCACATTCTTATATCTCGGTTAAGGATTTGGCAAAATAGGAGTTAACTCTGAGTAATTGGTGATTTAGCGGTTCACGTCCTGTTCAGGGTGAGCAAGGGTCTTGACATGGCATTAAAGGGCAGATGTTTCTAATATCCATTCTCATCCTTTAGCTATTGCTGTTCTAAGACATTTCACCCTTAACCTCTGGTGAATGTGTGTCATCATTCTTCCGCCTGTGGCATGCTGGTAAGTAGAACATGGAATAGCAACATGCTCTCTGGATGAAATAAATATGCAAACTTGCCCACTGTGTTTTTTTTTATTATTATTAGTAGTATTATTATTCACAATAGAAACGTGGGAAACCGGCAGCACAGAAGCAATCTGTGGGAAACCGTTGGCCGTGACTCGCAAGTAATTCCTTTGGAAGCCAGCAGGTATGAGCTTGAATTATTAAACAGCCAGTTTCAAACTTAGCAGATGTTTTTGTGTATTGCTATTTTTATATGTACAATTGCAATATAAATTTCTTACTCTTAATTACTATTATTTTGATGTTGTATCAATTTGTTCTTCAGTTGTCTCTTCTATATATAGCCTACACGGATCAAAGTTTTTATGATTAAATTAGACTGTCATCACAAGTAATCACACCTGACATCGATCTACTCAATGCAGTGTTGCGTTTTTATCTGTATTTATGCCCTTTTCCTTTTTAATACCTGAGTGTTTTTGAGAAAATCATGTGCAGACATTTTCGTCATTTAGCAGACGCTTTTTTTTTTTTTTATCCAAAGCGACTTACAAAAGATATCCAAAGACATCCTACACACGGGTCTTTCATCTGTGACCTAGAATCGATTCTGTGTAATTTTGTTCCGACAGCTTTCTCTTGCTGTGTCTAAACACAAAGGCAGCGCCCTCTAGAGGTCGTATTTTTCTGCTGCATTTGCATCTTTCAAAAAGTAACTGCTACACTCTAAAGTAAGAAATACATTACAGTGATTTATGCCTCAAGTAATAACAGTCAATTTTATGTTACTTTTCTGAAATTAGACAAATGCAACCTTGGGAGGGTGCAGCCTTCAAAACACGGCCTATGTCCTTTTGTTGAGCTAGAGCATAACATGCTTACCATAGGAAGCAGGGAAAATGGATTCTGCAGTAAAGAGGTAATTCATTACTCCCAAGATGAACAAAACAACAAAAACAAAACTTGGCTGTCTATGCAGTAGAAACACATCTCGCATACTGTTGCTGATAAATAAACAGGAATATCTAGGTGCAGGTATCATGGAAACAGAGTACACTTTGTCAATTTGAATTCACTTTTCTAATTTTTAATTTTTAAATTTCAGATGATTCACTGACGATGGCAAATAACTGAAACACCTGCAATGTCCGTGCTGTGCTCAATTTGTCAAAATTACAATATAAGAAGTGCAGATCATTCTGTTCTTTTGAGGAAAAAAGCTCCAGCTTTCACAGATAAATGGCAAAGTGCAGTGATTCTACCCTTTTTGATTACATTTACATATACTAATATTGCAACAATACTTGTTGAAAATCTGTGAACGTATGCATTATTTTCCATAGCCCTATTTAAATGATTTAATAACAGTAAGATCTTTCAACAGAAAACTCAACTGCATCATAAATTTATGGACGTGAATGTATAGGCCAGAAAATTCATAAGCACTATCCACGGACTCTTGTGTTGGTGTTTCCACCCCACATTATCCTTATGGGCAACCCTTTTCCAGCCCGATAAATCTAGGTCCACCCCTGATGTTTGATGCTAGAAATTTAATTTAAGCAGTCTTTACCTTCTTCTGGAAATTCAAATCCAAATGTAGTTTTCAATGCTGGTCCATCATTAGTTGGGGAATGCAAGCCAGAAGAAAAGAGAGCTTCTTTCAGATTGGCATTGGCTTTTTTTCTTCCATTCGATGGAAGCGTGAGTGATGGACTCCCCGCAGTCCAGTCTAGAGTGTTGCAAGATTCATCTCTGTCTGGCCTTGTGCAGCAACTCACTTAGAACTCTGGTTCTTATTTACTGGGCTTGCCAGAGATGAGAAGTGGAGAGCAGCAAACTCAAACAGTTCATCCCCAACGGGCGACAGTTCCACAGCAATATGGATTTCCTCTGTTTGAAGTGCCGTGTGAGAGAGAGAAAGCAAGGGCCTGTTTGGACGTGTTCCCGAGGAGCATTACCGCATCGTGAATTCTTGCATCCATGTGGTCCTCAATGTTTAATTCTGTGTTTCCTGTAAATTCCCAGAACTTTCTGAGAGTGAAATACTTGCCAGACCCTCATGTAGTATTCATCAATAATGAAAAGCTCTTGCTGACCCTGGTGTAGATCCACTCAATACGTCTCCCTGCTAAACTGGACAACTGTCGATTGCTCATGAAGTAGAGAGTATTCCAGATGCATGCCAGTCATTTTAAACATCAAGCCAATGGAAAAAAACAAAACAAAACAACAACAACAACAACACTAAAACGGAGCTCAGGCTTCTAACCTGCACAGACCCAACTTTAGCTTGTCATTGCTTCGACTTCATCATCTCCTGAATCACCTTTCTCTAGCTGCGTTTCAAGACATCACACTCTTTATGCTGAGTTCACAGTTTGTGGGTGAAAGGAGCACTGTCTTCTGTACACTGCTTTTTATCCTCAATAATAGCAGTTATGCCCATGCCAATAGAGAAGGGCAGAGGCATTTTAGCACTTCTGATAAAACCTACAGTCTCACATTAATGGAATGTTCTGGGTTCAGAACAAGGTAAACTCTACTGGCAGCACTGTGCTCTAATGCACATCATCAACAACAACAACAACAACATCATCAATGACAATAGCAATAGCTGAAATGACAACAACAAAGACAATAGCAACAAAAAAAAAATTATTTTAAGTATCAAGTATTTAACTTGCAAACTTGTAACGTGCAAATACAAATAATACCCAAAATCTTCATACCAATGTTGCTCTGTTGCAAATAAAAGAAAATTCCCCCTTTCCTATGATTTCTAGAAGTCTGCAGGGGTGAAAAATGATTAAAATTTTAAATTTCAGTAAACACGCATATGCAATATAATTAAAATAATACACGCAAGTTCATAATTATTCACTGTGAAACATTTACGGAATCGTCCATCATGGAGTAAAACATCTTTTTATCACAATTCTGACTTTATATGTTGAGGTTATATCTGTCAGGGTTCTGTTTAGTGTTTCTTTTTCAAAAATGGTCAGTTTAGCATCCTCTGTTCCCCAGTTAGTTTCCTTGGTTATTCATTAGTTAATGATTATGTCACCATAAACTCATTAACTCTGTGCATTTATACTCCCTTTTCTATTCAGTTTATTGTCGGTTCTCGTCTTTGCTTAATTATGCTTTGAATATTTGTTTATATCTCACAATTCTTACTTCGTTTCCAAATTTGCAAGTTTATATCTCACAATTCAGACTTTATAACTCAAAATTGTGTGGGAAAAAAAATAAAAAATCTGAATTGCGAGATAAAAAAAAAAAAGTCACAAGCACCTTTTTTTATTTTTTATTCCCCGGCGGAAACAAGCTTACATAGACTTCAAATAGACTTTAAAAATACCATTTACATGCTTAGAATGTTTGCGTTGTACAGGGAGTTCGATATAAAAACCCAGACTCATTAGTTGGTGCAACAGGTGTAAATATTTATTGGCTGGATTTTTTATTTATTTATTTTTTATCTCCAGCTGGTGTAAACAAGCTTACATAGACTTCAACAGAGAGTCAAAAATAAAGTTTTGTGCCCTATAGTTTTTCTATTATTATTATTATTTTTTATGCTGTTGGAAAGTGTCTTTTTTTGCAAAAGCTTACTTATTGTTGTCCGTCTGGTTTAGTGAGTCAACAATCTTCTAACCTCAGAATATGACAGAAAAAGCTGCTGTAAGCATGTTTGTGCCTGGGATCAAGCTCGAGGCAGAGGGGGTGAGGAATCAAGAAGCTCTCTGTTCAGTGTCAGGGCTGTGATACACACTGAGATTCAGGAGGAAGGGCCACTGCAGGGAGCATGACCGCAATGCTAGAGATGCAACCACAAACACAGACATCATGTGACTGCTCTGCACACTTCAAGCACTGGTTCGGTGAATGGGGGCTGTGTTTTTTTCTGCAAAAAAGACTCTTTTTGGGAATGTTCTGTAAATATCTCTCTTCCTCTCTTATCATGTGCTCTGGCAGCTTCTGAGGCCGATAGCACCAGCTGGACATACCCCCATTTGTAAGACTAGACTGGATGTAAAATGTGTTTTAAGCAGTTAACGGTTCAATAGGACATTTTGGAGAGGACAGCAATACCAAACTAGCTTTCAAATCACAACATCCCACCCTCCCTTCCGAGTGCTCTCCAAAGCCACACCTCCTTCAAAACAAATGAAGGCGCACACACACACACACAGCTGCTCTCGGCAAAGCGTCACAGGAGCGTTAAACGACCTCATGTCTCAAAGCACATAGCATACTATAATAATGAGCATAAACATAGTAGTTATGGCATAAATGCAGCATAAGCTTGTTGTTTTGATTTGGCAGAAACTGTAAAACAGACCTGCTATTTGTTTTGGTGCTCCGTGACTGATGTCTGTCTACATAAACTGCATAGAATGAAAAGCGCTGATGACGTATGATGTTCAGGTAGGTGGGATATTGCATTATTTAATTTGGACCGAATGTAATGATGAATAAGTTACGGTCCTTCACCTTCCACGGATGATAAATATTTATAAAAATACATATAGACCGTTTAACATAACGATTGCTATCAGGAAATGAGGAGACTTTCAACCAGAATAGCAAAACAATGTTTCTGTAGAGAATCACCCATTGCACCTTTAATAGCTACTTGTTGTGCCATCTAGGTGTAGCGCATATCTGATACTAAATATTACATCTAGTCAAAAGTTGGTGTAAAATGAAAAGTCATGACTTTTACGGACTGTTGATTTTGATAAAGACTCATTTCACGGTAAATCGCAACAAACCTGCGTCACTCAACAACGAATACCTATTGGTCATTATATAAAACACAAATGAAAAATTTTACATGAGATATTGTTTAATAACTTAACAGATTTAACTAACAATATACAGAAGCTTAATAATTAAATGTGGGCTGATATGCATTAGTGTTTTATTTATTTATTTATTTTTTAAATATGTTGCCCTGCTCTGATATAAATAAATACAAGATAAAAATCTATGTGTCTTGATGTGGAATTTTATCTCTTCTACATGATAGGAGCCAACCCGAAATAGTTTACAGACATGATTAATTTCATATGAGTGAACTGTAATGTTTGTGGTTAATTTGCGAAGGATAAGCAATTGTTAAGATGGATGGCTCTACTGCATATTCCCGACACAGATAACTGACCTAACAAAATGTCTGTATCTAATTATGTTTGAAATATCAAATATGAACATACATCTGGGATCACAGGCAGAAATTGTATACCATCATCTTGCTCTCTCTCTCTCTCTCTCTCTCTCTCTATATATATATATATATATATATATATATATATATATATATAGGCTTATGCCTTATATATATAGGCTTAGCTCTCTCACAGTTAAAAAGCAGGGACAATTCCTGACTTTAAAAATACCATTTACATGCTTAGAATGTTTGCGTTGTACAGGGAGTTCGATATAAAAACCCAGACTCATTAGTTGGTGCAACAGGTGTAAATATTTATTGGCTGGATTTTTTATTTATTTATTTTTTATCTCCAGCTGGTGTAACCGGCCCCTGGAGGGCAGTGAGATGGGCTTCATCTTCAGTGCATGTAAAGCTCAGTATGACGTCAACACGAGACTGTGACAGATCCTCTCAGCTAAACAACCTCTTAAACAAATTCACCTCCTGTCGTACTTCGAAAGTCGTTTTTTTTTTTTTTTTTTCCAATCCACACTTGAGAATTTGGGTAATCTCTCCCTCTGAAGTCTCTTTGTTCCAGAAATAATTCCCATTCATTTTCTTCCCAAGGACTTCTAAAGAGTTCTAGGCCTTGAAACAAACCAACCAGCTTAATTGAGCATATAAAATATCATATTTAATTTTAACTTGATATATATTATATAGACTGGTGGTCAAAAGTTTGGAATTTTCATTTTTCAATAATGTGAAATTATTACATTTTAAAGCAGTTTTTGCTCCTTAATATTTTTATGGAAACTGTGATCTTTTTTTTTTTTCAAGATTCTTCGATGAATTAACTTTTTTTCACAGTATTCAAAGGAAATAGAAATCTTTAATAACACTAACGTCTTTACTGTCACTTTTGATCAATTCATTGCATAATCCTGAATAAAAGTATTATTTATTTAATTATTCTTGTTTGTATGTTTTCACAACAAATATTAAGCAACACATCTGTTTTCAACACTGATAATAATAAAAAAAATTTTTTTTTTTTTTTTTTGAGCAGCAAATCAGCATTTTAGAATGATTTTTGCAGGATCAGGTGACACTGAAGACTGGAGTAATCATGCTGAAAATTCAGGTTTGCAATCACAGGAAAACATTTACAAATTTTCTGTAAGCATTAGAGACTTTTGTTTTATTTTCTTAAATTAAACTTAAGTATTAATTTTTATTGTGTATATAATCTCTATTATTATGAATTCTGAACTTTACAGAAGGTACGTTTTAAAAGTTAAATAAATCAGTTTGTGAGCCGCAGTGCTCTGTTGTCTTCATGATTCATCATATGACATCACTTCTGCCATGTCCCGAATGTCTGAGTCACTGTTTATTTATTTTTTTTCCGGAAATGTAATGCACAATTCTGGCTCTCGTGTGGATGGGCAGCCTGTTGAATGCTGCAGGAGCTTCTCTTCGTGTGACATTGCTGACAAACATGTGCCATTTAGGAAATGTCAGCACTGGGACTCACTGCAGGTCTGGATGGCACTCACACACTGCCACAGACGAGGCTTTTTCCTCACAGCTGTTTCATAGGCAGTGAGGAGAGAGAGTGAGAGTCGGTGATTAAGCTTGCCCAGGGACTGCCTCACACTCTCCATTAATATTGCAGCAGTGGGATAGCTCATAATCACGGCCCAGCTCGCCTGATTTGGAAGGATATTGGCTCCTCTGGAAACCTCTAGCTGTCAGTGAGTCAGTAAACTGTTGTAACATTAGATGAATACGAATAATTTTCCAAATCAAGAGGGAATTATTGACAGAGAGGTCTCATTTAGTGGGCTATGCAAGGTAGCTGCAATTGTGGTGATGACAATTTGTCATGAAAACCATAAAGTCATTGCAAATGCCTATGATTCAAACCGATTCTCCATGGCATTTCACTGATTTCTGTATGCGTTTGTGTTGTGCATTGCTTGCTACAGTTTTCTGCCCCTAGTGGAAACAATTGAAATCGCAATAGCCCTGCCCCAAACTCACACCATTGGTTGAGTGAATGCTTTTGTAATGAGGTGCTCGAGCAAATAAAGTTGAGGTGGACACATCCGGAGCTGTGTGAAGAGGTGGACACATCCGGAAATGTGTGAATGAATAATATGACAACAAGCATTTATTATTGTAACAATATTATGTCAACATGTCAATAACTTTATATCCACAACCAAGAAATAAGAGCATAAGTAAAACATATTTTCACTACTCTTTGTGTCTCTATTAAGCCTTGCAACATCGTACTTTAAAGATAAAACAGATTATCCCTGCCAAAGACAATGGTACTGTTATTTCCTCTGAGTATTCAAACATAAGCCTACAAGTGTGTTCTTTTTCTAAGAACAACTTTTTCTTTTCCCACAAACTTGTCTTATTCGCCGTACTGAATGAACTGCTTTCATAATGACATTTTTGTTCCAAGAGTCAGTAATGTAATGATTCAGAGTGAATTTCTGTGTAAGTTTAAAAATAAGCTTTGCAGCTCCTCTAAACGTAATTCCCTCATTTTCATGTTTTAAACATTAAAGTTCTTTGTTTCAGAGTAGAAATGCCTCTTTAATGCACTTAAAGGCAGATGTCGTTGTAGAGCTTTTCAAACTAGACTGAAAATTGAGACAGTAAAAGGATTGAACAAAATCATGCGTTTTTGCGTGTATGTGTGTGCGACTATACAAATACATGTGAATTGAATGTTTCTCTTCAGGTTTAAACATTTAACAGTAGCTAACAATAGCTAGAAATTAATATTAGATTTGATTCAGCGGGACTTAATGACTTTGGGGTCCCGGAGTTGAAGCACGCGGGTCAGTCCATCGCAGAGCAGGGCCTGTGGGCCGTGATCCTCTCCCCACCCAAATCCCCGCCTTTGAATGTTCTTTGTTGCCGGTCCCATCCGGAGTTCTTCTGTCTCATTCCCTGCTTGTCTCCCTGATCCCGTCTCCTCCGCTGATCTCAATCAGCCCCCTGGATCCTTGGTCACCGCTGCTGTCAGTAAGCTCCTCGGCTCTGCCCCCGCCGCTCTCTCTGTGCGGCTCCTCACCAGCACCTCGGGCTTCCCTCCCACCCACTAGGCTTAAGGCAGACTCCCCGGCTCCACTTCAGGCCTCCAGACCTGCGTCACCGCCTCAACCCATCAGCCCGCCACCATCGCCTGGGCCCACGCCTCCCTCACAATCTCCTCGGCCTGTCTGCGTGTCTGCTGGGCTCCCTCGTCCTTCCAGGTCGGCCTTCGAGGGTTGACGCTCAGCCTCCGCCAGGGACTTCCGGTATTTCGGCTGCTTCTCCACCCGTCACCCCTACGGTGTCATCGGACTCCTCCCTCCCTACGACCTACCAGCATCGCCCTGGTCAGCCAGAGCCTCATCATCACCTCGGTCCCGTGACCCTACAGTTCAGCGCTGAACTTCCGGTCCTGCGATGTTGCCAGGGTCCGTCGGCCAGAAGGTTCCGCCAGTTCCTCCACCAACACCATGGTTCCACTATCGTCGATTGGCACCAGGACTTCATCCCGCTCATCACCTCAGACTCTACCCAAGCTGTCATCTCTGACTCTACCCTGGTCGCCGCCCTGTACTCATCGCTGGACTCCACCCTGGAAGCCAACTGACTTGCTCCTGCCCATGGCCTCCAGGGTTCCCGCCCCCTCTTGTACCCTCTGTTTGGTACAAGGATGCACCTTCCAGGAGGGGGCGGTACTGTAAGAGTTACATGTTTCCTGGTTCCCTGTCTCCCTGTTAGTCCTGTCATTTTCACGTGGTCATTGTTTTCAGTTTGTCTTTGTCTCATTATTAGTCCATCGTCACCAGCTGTGTCTTGTATGTAATCATGTCTGTCACCGGTGCCATGTTGGTTTTCCTCTTGTGTTCCTCTGTATATATTCTCTCTGTGTCAGTCCAGTTTTGTCGGTCGTTGAACTTTCATGTGGATGTTGATACCTGTCTTCCTGCCATTATTCTGTTATTCATTAAACTGTTAAAAGTGAATCTACCCTCTACGCGTCTTCATCCTGCACGTCACGTTACAATATACATATATATATATATATATATATATATATATATATATATATATATATAAATCTGAATTAAAATTCATAAAAATATTGAGTTGACTTGAAATTTGAACTAAAAATAAATATTTTCTTTGATAATATTTTAATAATTTGCTTTAGCTTTCAGTAAATTGTGACAATATAAAATCCAGTTATTTAGAAAGGGTTTCCCTAGCAAAGGAAACATCAAATTTGGGGATCATTTACATCAAAAAGTTCTGGCATGAGACATTCTGTGAAAATGAGAGAGGGATATTTCTAGCACTTGTGATGAGCTGAAATTCATTACCGCTTCACTAAATTAGCAGAACAGTGAAAGGAAACCATCTTGCCTTTGTCTTTCACATCCACTGTGATTGAGCACCAGAGGCAACGAATGATTTATCAACCGGATATTAAATTTCCATAGTACTTTGACAATCTCTCCCTTGGCATCAAAGATAGGCCTCACAATTACCTGGGCTTTTCCTTTCCACCCTTTTTGCCGTGTTCCAGCATCTCATACCAAAGTGATTGAGGTCTCTTTTGTGTAATCGCAGATAGAGATTGTATTGCCAAGTGGCCATTGTGACTCTTATCTAAGAGCTCGATGTTAAGGATAGCAGTTTATGCAGGGTCTGTTACACAAGTGCTAGAAATTGCTGTTGCTACCATAAATTGTAATCGCTTACATTCTTAGAGAAACTTCATCACTGGTTCCAGATCACTGAGACAGTGATGCGTTTCATCTCTGAGCCTTATAGCAATTATCATTAGAGAAAGCAGTCCTGAGGGAGACTTGATAAGCTCTCTGTAGTTTAGAGTAAGAACACACTTATTTAAGAACACTGGCAAACTATCAACAGCTCAGAAACAGCACAAAAGCATGCCACTAATTAGCAGTCGTACACCTCAGGAGCCTGTCGGCCAATTACAAGAGAGCCATTTATTAGACTGAAGTGTGATATTTTTTTTCCAGACTAAGCATTACTGTCGGCATAGAGGGGGGGGGGAAACATGTCTACGAAAGTTCACATTTCCGTGACGAATCTAAAAAGGTTCGTAAGAGGGATTTCCTGTTGACTTTTGACTACTGATCTTAAATCTCTTTTAAATGTTCCCTTAATTAAAAGATGAGGCACCAAATAGTTTAAAGTGCAATAAATATTTATGGACCTTTGGATTTGCCGTGCTTCTGAAGAGCAAATAAATTGCTACTGATAAAAATTAAATTTTGCATGCAAGCAAATAACAGCAGAAACATTTACTCTGTTGTTAATGTCTAGTCAGGTCTGCTCAAAGTGTGCATTCAACTAGACACAGTCTCCTTCTTTTTTTTCTTCAAGTAATAGCAGTACTGGCCCAGCAGCAGCAGCAGCTTTTCAGAAAGACACTTTAACCTTTCTTTTCTCTTCAGTGAGCTGATAAAAGGCATGTGTTAAATACCCATTTCCAACATCTAAAGAAATTTTAAGTTGTATTACCATTAAAATGGACTGGTAAATTCAAAAAGTTTATCCAAAATCCTTAGTCACTCTAATGCCGTACCAAAACTTTCGTTCATCTTCGGAACACAAATTATAATCTTTTTGATTAAACTTTCTGTCCCTCCATGGATGCAACAGAGACTTTGATGCGGCAAAAAGTTCATAAAGAGATCGTAAAAGTAATCCACATGAATTGAGCGCTAATTTTCTGAAGAGACTCGATCACTTTATATGATGAACAGATTGAATTTAGGTAAACATTCATGAGCTCACACATCAGCTGTGGTAAACTGAAGCTCAAGAACCAATGAGGTTTCGCGTTTGAGCTTCTGCACGTTTTAACTTCCGCAAGAGGTTTGGTTTGTTCTCGCGTGTCAAGCAGGTTCCGTTGAGCTTCTTTTTATGTTCGCTGAGAATAAAAGCGTAATCTGTTCGTCATATAAAGCGGTCGAGTCTCTTCAGGAAATTAGCGCTCAATTCATATGGATTAGTTTTACGATCTCTTTATGAAGTCTCAGTTGCATCTATGGAGGGATAGAAAGCTCTCATATTAAATCAAAAAGATCTTCATTTGTGTTCCAAAGATGAACGAAAGTGTTATGGGTTTGGAACAACATAAGGGTGAATAATAAATGACAGAATTTTCATTTTTGTGTGAACTATCCCTAATATGATGTGGTTAATATATAGTTCCTCTGATTGAACTTGAAGATAACTGACTAAATACAGTCAATGTGTCTGAAATCTTGCACATTCACAGCATGTACTGTATTCATCAAAAGGACTTACATCTCGACTGCTGATGGAGTTCATTGTAGATCTACACGTGTGTAGTTTGAACACATTCATGGACAGCATGTTAGCGCATTGTCCTTTGGCCTGCATGTGCTTTGACATACTAAGAACTTAAAAAAATGAATTTAACTCTGCTCTTGGTATCTGCAGCATGTGCACTTGGAAAGATCCACCCAGCTCACAGTTCTCTGCTTTTTTCTAGTTTTCAATTTCTCAAATCTGACAGCTCCTCAGCTCTTGTGGCCTCTTGGGATAGAAAAGTGTCCACTGATTCCACACTTCAGAGTCTCAGCAGATACAGTAGGTCATCCAGGTATTCTGCTTCATGAATACAGTATATCCAGGCATCCTATTATTTGATTCTTTTTGCATACTACAGTATAGCAGGAAGTATCCGCATCCAGAATATCACCTAGACACTAGTTGCTCAAATGTCACTGCAAAAATGACTCCAAAAAGTGAAGTTAGTTCTGAGAAAAGCATTTACATTTGTTTGAAGCTGCATCTTTGATCTTTTATATCTAATGCGATGGCATTCAGACATTTTAAATGTGACAAATATTTCGCAGGCCCCCTTTATATGCATTAAACAGATCTTCAAAAGTGCTATGCACATTGGGATCCACTAAATTTTTTCAGAAATAACTAACTGCAGATAGAAACTACAATATAACCACTTCATGGACACACCTCTACCAAAATATAGATTATATCAACACAAAGATATACTTTAGTTCAAAGTTGCTGTAGATTTTGGTGCTGATGCACTTTAAAGTTGTACTGTTACCATGAATATTATTAAAATACATAATAACTGGCCTTACAATTCTTTGAGATCTTACCTCTGATGGTCCCATTTAACATTAAGCGTCTTTAACTACTACTAACATTCAAACTAATATTTTGATTCAATTCACATACATGTTTTACATTGTATTTATACTGTTGACCTTCCCTCAAACCTTAACCCAGCCTTAAACCTTCCCATACCACCAAACCGGTCCTAAACCTTATGTATCCCACCTCAATAGCAAAGGGTTTTTGAAATACAACATGAATAACTGCATTTTACCTAAGAATTGTTTGATATAAGTACATAACAGTTGCAATAAAGAAGTCAATGTAATTACATAGTAGTTGCCATAAAGTAGTCAATATAAAGTGTGACCCAAATGATTATCAAGAATAGATTTATGATACATAAAGATGCAAAGAATGTGTTACAATCTTGTTAAAGTGGCACAACTGAATAAGAGCGTGACTATTCCATTGTTTCTATAAGCTGATAAGGGCTAGTCATCTGATTTGCAAAAAACACAGTGATGTCTAAGCTTTACGTAATTGACTCCACAGCGAGAACAAAGTAAATCATATTGAAGGCCGCAGCGGTTCCCATCCAAAGGAAAGTGATTTTCTACCAGTTTCCTCCAGCACTTCCAGAGTCCCTCTTGCCTGTCCATGACATAGATCTCAGTTTTACAGTGGGTGTGATATGGATTGCTCTGCTCTAGTATTTCCCCCCTTTTTTTGCAGACATTTGCATCAGCTCCAGTTACAGTCTCTGACAGAACATCCTCATAAAGAGCCTCATTTGTCCATGTGTGGGCTCTCTGCGGTTAAATGAAGATGCCAGAGTTTCTGTTCTGAAAATCTGAATAAGCAGGCCAAGCAGTCTGTTTCCAACTGCACCCATATATATAAGCCAATCATTTGCATAATTGTATGCCATTTAATGACATGGGTAATATCACAGTGCCATTAGGATATACTGCAAAAGTTTTCTGGGGGAATCCATTAAGAGGCGACATCCCCTACAGTGTTAGGAATAATTTTATCATGAGAATGCCTTAGAGAAATAATTCAAAATTCATCATCACATTTTTAGAGAGTTTAATGCAACAGTTGGGTAAACTTTTATTTCATAAATTAAAACCATTTTCTCATTTTTGTCAAATGTGTTTAAGGGTTATTAAAACCATAATCAGTTCTGACAAGCAAGCTTTATGCCAATATGTAATGAATATGGTCAGTTCTGTGAAAGTAGTGGAAGTCCCTCAAGTATCCACCGACCTTCTATAACAAAGTTAAAAACTATACTTGGCTTCATACTTTCAATACCATCCCATATACAAAGTTTCCCTTCAAACATGCATTTCACTTTGCTTCATGCTGGCGCAAACTCCTGCGTATTAAGGTGAGATTACATTAGTGGAATTTTGTGGGCAAAAAGGTCCATTGTTTATGGTCAAAAATTTCATGATATTTGATGCAAAGCTCACACAGAGGTCACTTTCAAACCAAGCAGCTTTCTGTTGGTTAATTGTGGCGAATTGAACCCGTTGCAGGGGGAAATCTTTCGCCCTCATTCCAAATTCCAGATCGTGTGGATTCTTAATGAAATCACTGGATTTTGCCTGTGAAAATTCAAATATGGTAAAACGTTAATCAGCCAATAGGTGTACTGCACATTTCATTGATGAAATGTAAGGTGTCCTTGTTACAGTGTAATTAAACAAAAAAGTACAGGCTATTAACTAAAATCATGTAGTAACTCATTTGGATTTAGTTTAGGGTTAGATGCTCGTAGTTATGCATAATTCACAGTTACTACTATAGCAAGTACATGGAAGATGTGTAACCCGGACACTGTAAAATAAAGTGTTTCATCCCGAAATTAGCACATTTCAGCATTTCAAACAGCCGCGTTGACAAAATCGACTACGGAATTATCGTTAGATTAATCGAAAAAACAAACCAATTTTAGATTAACCGATTGAAGAAATAATTGTTAGTTTCAGCGCTCGCAGATGCAGATGTCTGAATCACAGTAGGTACATTTACATACACTCAAATAATATGTTAGCATTTTGATAAGGCTTTATGTAAACACATTATTTGATCTCATTAAAATGGGTGCTGTTGATCTGAAATAATCCAGGAGAAAAAAAGCATGTAAATGTTTCAATACATACTATTGTTCAAATCAGATTCAAACGCTTTATTTAAATAGTTCACTTCATACATATTCTACTTACTACAAGTAAATTTGCAACTATATGTCAATAGGAGTCATTAGAGTATTAGTAGATTATCTGCTTAATACCTGCTGTCATGATCATCAGCTGAAGTGCCCATGACCACCACAAGAGGGCACTTCATCCTGAACTTTCACCCACTCTCACCCTCATTCACTTATTCACATGAACGACGTTTCCTATAAGCCCCGTACCCATTCACTGATTACCGCACCAGCTGCACCTCATCACCCATTCACTGATTACCTCACCAGCTGCATCTCATCACTCACACCACATATAAGCTCCATTCTCACACTACACTAACCACGAAGTCTTGATTAGGTTCCCTGTCAGTTCTGAGCCTTATTTCCTGTGTCTTGTTTTCCTGGTTCTGTTTCCTGCCCGTCTGTCCCATTTTTTTTTTTTTTTTTTTTTTGATTGTTCGCTGCCTACCTTGTTTGACTCACTGCTTTGGATTACTGGACTGTTGTTTGCCTGCCGCCTATACCGACCCCTCGCCTGTTTACTGACCACGAACCTGCTTACCTCCAGTATTCCTGTTTGCCACTGTTTGACCCTGCTTGTTACGACCATTCTGTTTTCTAATAAAGCCTGCAATTGGATCTCATGCTGCTGACTCGCCCATCATTACACCTGCTAACAGACATTCTACTGACTATAAGTAATGTTGAAAGGACATGTGAAGCTTATTCTACTAACCTGAACCCAAGTTGTACTGTAGTTGCAGTAGAAATGTTTTTGCAAAGTTACTTGAAGTGGACAATCGAAATAAAGTATAACCAAAATCTATTATTTGCATATATATTATAGTTAGTTTTATTTCTTACTAACATGCCTGTGTTTATTACGGCGAAAGATATGGTGCAGATACGGGAAATAAAGCCTTCAACACAACAAAATCAAAACAAAAAATACTCCTGACCACTAGGGGGTGGAGCTTGATAAAGCTAGATTTCCTTGCCACTGTTTTATCAATACATCAATACCATGGTTAGTTTTAAGTATGCAAACATTGTATATCGACATGAAATATTAATTCAAAATCACATACGTGCACAATAGCCTCAGGAGCTCTTCTGCTGCATTTACAGGCCCTGTAAAGGTAAAGGTCTCAGGCCCTGTTTTATTTTCTCTCTATCTCCTTCCTTTAACAAGTATTTTTCCGCAAGCATCATATCTTTATCTTAACTTTATCTTCCGGTTACGTCTGATGGAGAGATGTCTCCCCAGTCATTATTTGAGTGTTTCAGCAAAGTTAAAGTTACTTTCTTAAGTTAAATGATTCGAAGACTGAAATGTTAGTTTTTATTTGGGGGTCACACAATCGTGTCTGTCTCACCTGCAGCTGGTCCAAAATGCTGCGGCCAGATTTTTAACTGGGACGAAGAAGTGGGAACATATTATGCCTGTTTTGGCTAGTTTGCATTGGCTTCCCATTGAGTATCGAATCCAGTTCAAGGTACTACTGTTTGTTTATAAGTCCTTGAATGGCCTTGCTCCAAATTACTTATCAGATCTTTTGTCTCACCATCAGACCAATAGGCTTTTAAGGTCATGGAACACTCTGTTGCTGTCAGTACCCAAAACGCGCTTAAAGCTGAAGGGGGAGCGTGCATTTTCGGTGGCAGCATCCCAGTTGTGGAATAACCTGCCTTTTAGCCTGAGATCAGCCACTTCTGTACTTGTTTTTAAATCTCAACTTAAGACACATCTTTTTAGAAAGGCTTATGGATTGGAGTAACTTCTGTACTGAGTATGTTTTAATGTTGTTACTCTCTGTGATTGTTTTATCTTGTTGACTGTATTATTTTATTCTCTGTGCAGCACTTTGGTCGACTCTTTCGTATTAAATGTGCTATATAAACAAATTAAACTGAAACTGAAACTGAACAATAGCTTCATATTTGTACCTACCACGACACACGGCGAAACCTTGTCGGGAGCATTTCCGTAGTGTTGTGGCTTGATTTTGTTGTGTTGTTAACTTATGTTCGCTTATTTAAATTTTGTTGTGTAGGGCAGTACTGGGCCACCGTAGTTTATTTATGTCTAACAAAATGTTCAGCAGACTGGGCACTACACATATGCTGATGTTTTGTTTGAAATACATGTAATGCACATGTAAACGAAAATGTCAATCGGATTGCAAAGTTTACAGTTCAGAGAAACATCTGAAATCGAATTGGATTCAGTTTGAATGACCAAAATCTGTGCATGTCTACATACTTACTGATGAAGTGATGCTGTACAATATATCTCACGTACAACTAAACACATTGCCACATTTCTTATTGAATTTCCCACTCTGTAATCTGTTTGCATGTGACATCGTTTACGGTTCTTGTCTACAGCAATGGGTTGTTCAACACGTTTTCGGACAGCTCATGTCAAAATGTATTACATTTGATTTGAATCAAGCACAAGGAAAGAGCTACCATATGCTTAAGTGTAATTGCATGCTGTCCATTCCTTTGGAAGCCTCTCTGCCATGACAAGAAGGCCCATTAATGAAGTTTCCTCCTTAGCCATTTTGAAAAGGGGTCATGGTGCGATAAATCTCCCAAACATTTTGCAATGGAAAAAGTTATGATCCCTACCGTTTTCCTTCATTACGGCTCCAGACGACAGCACGCGTGTACCGTGAGGTTGCCACCATCTAAGCACTGAAGCCACGTGGCTAATGACTGCAATTACAAAGGTTACGCTTCTTTTGTCCCTCACAGCAGACGATTGATCTCAGCTGGCCTAATGTCAGGCTGTCAGTTAGGGAAAGGTTTTGGCCTGACAGCATGACAATGTAAACTGACAAGACTGTGGCTCTCACTCTATTATTTAAACAAACAACGCTTTACTGGCCCTCCCACTCTTTTCCGACTCCTCTTTGTGGAATGAGGAAGTGTTTATCAACGATTCCATGGGCAGACTGAAGTCTGAGGTCACCTTGGTGTGTGTGTCTGTGCTGTTGTTATGAGTGAGTTGTGGAAGAGATTTTTGGTCTTTCATCTCAGGCTTTTTTTTTTTTTTTTTTTTTACAAGAAGAGTCAGACGGTTAAGAGATTCGCACAGTTTGAGTGTTCAAATTGCAACTTTTGTCTTTGTTTTAACCAACCATGTTACAAGATGCTTGTCAGTTTATGTAGCGTGAAGTTTGTGAAAGTGCCTCAGGGATGGTCATAAGTTCCAAAGCAATTTGCATTTTTAGTTGAAAAAAAGTAATTAAAAGAAAATCCATTATTGTATGTTAATTTTACCAAAATCTTAAACAGATACAGCACTGATAATTAAATAAGTAAACCGCCCCCTCACCATTTCTTTTTTGCTTCCTAGGTTAATTGCAACTTTTTAACAAAAATTGTTAAAAATCTTCAATAAAAAGAGTAAAATTCTATTAATTTGATTTAAAAAATAAATATTATCAAGTCATAACTATTGCCCATAAAAATACTGTTGTTTTAATAGGGCAATAAATAGTTTTTATTTTTTGACATCTATGCATTGCATTATCAATGTCAATGGAATTAGGCATCACTCATTAAAAATAAAAATAAATAATAATAATTCAGGTTTTTCTATTCAAGCCATTTTTCAAGGTGATTTTAATGTTTAAAGCATAACAAGGGAACATTTTATTTTACAGTCCTGTTACTGCAGAAATTATAATAACTTGGTAATAACTAGGTACTAACCCTGGACCTACACCTAAACCTAACCTTAACCCCTGTAGGTACCTTATATTGCGCAGTAAGTACGCGTACTGTCAAATAAACTGAGAAAAACAAAGGAGAAACATTTTTGGAAATATATTGTGCTTCCCAGGTCTCAATTAGAGGCAATGGTGGTAAACATGTCAAAACTGTAGTTCTCCACAGTTGTTAGCTGAGGCAATGGTTAACCTGAGATCTGGAGTACATGTACTCAGCATCTCAGCGGAAGGATGGCTAATTAACACAGCATCTGCTCCACTGACCACAGACTTTGATCCTTTCAGCAGCTCCCTCTGGGTATCACCATAAGTAGCGTCTCTTATTAAAAAAAAAGGAGAGGGAATGGAAATCAGAGCACAAGTGATCAAGTTGCAAAACTCTTAATTTCTTTATCCAAGCCGAAATGAAGCTTTAATCAAGTTATATTGAATTAAGGAAACTTTTTAATCAAATAATACGATTTGTGTCAACAGAATCTACATCTCGCATCTCCTGCCATGTTTTAAACACATTTCACACCACTCCCTTCTGAGGCTGGTGATGATGACATCCTTAAGCCAATATGGATACATCACTGCTTTCATGTTCTCCTGTGAACTTGACAATGTATGATTTCAGATTGTAATGACGATGAACATTATTTTTGGCTGATATTTTTTCAGATCTCATGACCTGTAGGTGGTGCTGTTCCCAAATTTGGCATGGACCCAATTTCAGGTCGACCTTGTGACGTTCGCAACAATATAACTTTTGAACAAAGATGAATAATAAAACAAATCCCCCCCGCCTCAAAAAAAAAAAAAAAAAACATTCAGTCATTCTGTGTAGTTTAGTATAAAGATAATCTGATGAAACTGTACAAAATTGGACAAATTTTGAAGGAGCAGTAGCGAAAAAACCCCCAGTATACTTTTGAAAATGGCTGCTACTTTAAAGGGCAGAGACTTAATGTGAGATATTGCATGGGATTAGGATGTTGCATGACATTTAGGTGTACTAAATTGCATTTTTCTACAGCAAATGGTTCAAAAGTTATCATGTTTAGAAAAGTGAATTTTTGAACTGGTGGGGGCACAATAGAGTTGGATCTAGAGATTCCAAATTTGCTCCAATCACTATTCAATCACAAATTAGGTCCAATCACTATACAATTTTTGACTATATCTACAATTGTGCCAAATTTCATCATTTTCTCATGTTCTGTTGATAGGGCTGCTATAGACTCCCATTCGGGAGAAAGAATAATAAGAAAACCAAAATTTACAACTGGGGCTACAGTCCCTTTGGGGCTTGGCCCCTAATGATTGATTTGTTTAACATGCCATTGAACTACTCTGATCTGATCTAACGGCCTTTGAAATTAGCATGTGGGCTATATTGGCAGGGTTTCTCCTGTCAAAATCAATTAAAGCATCTAGATTGTCACTGAATTGCATAAATGTTAGTGGGAGTAAATAATCCTGTATAAATACAGCATATTTGCTTCTATAATTTTAAAAACAGCTATTGTTTTAATCCTTCTCCCTGCTGTTTGGGTAATTTCAGACAAACCTGACATTATGCATGGAAAATACCCAAACACCTGTCTGCCGTGATTTGAATGTTCAAAAAATAAACTGGTTTCAATATGCAAATTGAGAAGAATACATGCCAGAAGAGCAGTAAAATATGAGTTATACCAAATATTACTTCTTAAAAGGCACACTTTGTAACCTTAGGCCCTCTAACAGTTAAAAAACAAAACTTCATGCATTTTTATGAAGAGCATTAGTGTTGGCCCTGCAGATCATCTGGGTTACATTTGTAACCCTCGTTCCATCAAGGAGGGGATGGAGACGTATGTCTTAAGAGAACTGACAAATGTCAATATGACAAATTCCAATATTGCATGAGAGCCCTATCACCTTTGGGTGATACTAAACTAAACATACTAAATGAGCCAACGGACATTGGCGTGCAAACTTTGTCACGTGCAGGTATAAATGCGGAAGCGGGTGCACTCACACTCTGTTTTTCACTGTGGAGATGAGCAGGTGGCCCGGGCTCAGCGGTGACACAGGAACTGTGGTGATGGGATGTACATCTTGGTTACGTATGTAGCCCTTTTTTATGGAGACTTCCCTGGAAATATACACATATATATATATGGGACCACCGTAGAAGTCACAACATATCTCACACAACCTAGGACAGGCGAAATAGCGAGTGCTTGGCCTAGAGGCAGTCACTCCGTAATGTCTGAGGCCACAAGGGGTGGTGGAGGAACTCAACAGCATTCACCAACGAGGAACTTACTGGAGGAATAAGTGTATTATCCACTCCATGAGGAGAGGAATGGCACAGCAAGCCAACACAAGAGTGGGGGCTCCAGGCATTACTGGCCACTAGAGGCGAGTATGCGGAAAGCAACATATTCTACATGGAGGCTATAAAATGTGGCAAACGTGTAGGGTGTCGCCTAGCCCGCAGCTCTACATATATCTGTCAGCGGGGCACCTTGCGCCAGTGCCCAGGAAGAAGCTACTCCTCTGGTGGAGTGAGCTGTTAACCTGAGCAAGAGTTGCCTCGGGACTGATACACCAAGGCAATGGCATCCACTATCCAGTGGGAAATCCTCTGCCTTGAGACAGCGTTTGCCTTATGCTGGCCTCTGTGACAGACAAAGAGCTGGTCTGCAGATTCACTACCTGATCTCTAAAGGGAGTGGTAGGAATCTTGGGCACAAATCCGGGCCAAGGTCTCAAGATAACGTAAGAGTCAGCCGGAGTGGATTCCAAGCATGATTTGTTGACAAAAAACATGTGCAGGTCCCCTTACCCTCTTGATGGAGAACTATCTTAAGGAACAGAGTTTACTATTCAGCTGATTACTGATTTAGGGCTCAAAGGGTGGTCTCTTCAGGGCAGTAAGCACCAGAGACAAGTCCCAAGAGGGTATAGAGTATGGACGAGGATGATTCAATCTCCTCGCCCCCCTCAGAATCCTGATGACCAGGTCATGCTTTCCCAAAGACTTACCTTCAACTACATCGTGATGTGCGACAATAGCGGCAACATACACTTTGAGGGTGAAGGGAGACATCCTTAGCTCCAACCTGTCTTGCAGAAAGGAAAGCGCTATCTTGACTGAGCACATTCTGCGGTTCTCCTGCTGAGAAGAACACCATTAGACGAACAGGTTCCACTTTAACGCTTAGAGGTACCTCATAGGAGAGTGTACACGAATTGTGCTCCCGCTTACAGGTGCATGTTACTAACACACCCTTAAAATAACAACAACAAAACAAAATTGAGCCATTGACTTTAGACCAGGTTTTAGTTGATCAATGGTGCAGGCGTTTTCAGTTGCCTCAAAGTGGCTATACGTCAACAATGTCCCTGAACACACCTTGTTTTCAGGCCAGCATGCCCATGGGCAAACAGATGGGGTCGAGTGCATTTGCTATTTAAACAATGTGGCCGCTGGATGTGAAAATGATAATTGTGTCAGGGTGAAACTAGCAAAAAGCGGTGTATTATAGGGCTGTTTTTCACCTACTGTGGTATATAAAGGGAAGTACGCAATTTCGGATGCAGCCATGAAAAAAAAATATATATATCTGGGCATGTAAGTGCTGTTGTTTTGATTAATATCACTGATGCTTTTTAATTAATGACGTTGCAATAGTTATCATGACGATTGCCAGTCTGTCATGATCAAACTTTGCAATTTTTTTAATAATTAATATTCTGTTCAAAGAGAGAGAAATAATCCTACTGCTCATAAAACATCCACTACTAGGCTTAAGTGATATAACTAAATGAAAAGGAGCTAAAGCTGAGCTGAAGATATTAATGTAGCTTTATAGACACAGTATTTTCTTGAAAATAAATTCCGTCACAGCTCTACAACAACCATAATGAAATGAGCCTTCACAATAGATAAAGCTTCACAATGAACTCTGTTCGAGAGCTACACATGGCAATTAATCTGTTCAATACCTTACTCACCTGTTGAGTAAAGGCTAGTGTTGTAGTGCTCTAGACCAGTCTTGCTCTCAAGACCGGTCTTAAGACCATTTTTTTGAAGGTCTTGTCTTGGTGTCGGCCGCAGTTGGTCTCGGTCTTGTCTTGGTCTCAAACTAAAAGGATTGGGGATTTAATTTCAAGACCGGTCAAGACCTCAACTGCAGGGATATCCCCAAATTCCTGTTGCATTTTTTGATTTCTTTGTTAACATCATTAGTCAAGTCAAGTCAAGTCATCTTTATTTATATAGCGCTTTTTACAATGCAAATTGTGGCAAAGCAGCTTTACATTAATAAGAAAATGGGGTCATTGTGCAGCTTATTCTATATATTATTGATTCTTTCCGTTGCAAATATCAATAGTTATTAGTCTAGTTAATTTAGGTATATCAGCACTGCAGAAAACAGTGACGTAATCGTCCGGCTCGGCTCAGTTCACATACAACGGCACCAATGCAGGCATATCAAAAACACTGCTGATTATCAAGCAAGTGCCCCCAACTTAAGCAAGCCAAAGGCAACAGCAGCAAGGAACCAAAACTTCAACAAATGGAGAAAAAAACCTCGGGAGAAACCAGGCTTAGTCAGGGGGCCAGTTCTCCTCTGGCCAACAGTGAACACTTGTCCGATACTCAGGCAGAGTTACAGGTCATTAAACCGATTTGGAATCGCAACAGTCAAAATATTTAATCTAGTTCCATCTAGTTTAAGATCTTTTTGATCACACTGGTATGGGACGGTTTGTTGGGATATGTGCCACTGGCTGATGAGTCGGTAAGGTCTTAACAAAGGATGGGCTAGTTAACACAGTCTCCGCCGACACAACAGGCCACATTAATTTGATTAGATGAAAAACTTCCTGCTTCAAATGCAATCAATAACTTATATCTAAGTTAATTTATTTTGTTACTGTCGTGCCGGTAAATCAACATGGGATCGTGTCAAAAATATCACCAAAATTAATAAAAAAATTCAAGATATGATTGCAAAAAAAGTACTTGTGTAAGATCTTGATATTTATACTATAACCTATGATATTAAGCAATATCACAAGAAAGAGGGTGGTTTTCACAAATATGAGCACAATTGCAAACGTGATATAGATTTTTTTTTTTTTTTTTTTTTACAAATGTTCAATAAACAAAATTTAATTTTTACAACATTAATCTCAACATTCTTTATGCATTTATAATTGTACCAATTCATATGCAACTTCTGTCCCACCTCTGTATTATACAGATGAATTTTGTTGTTAGGGATTTCAATTGACTGGTAACAGCTCTATATAGTGACTTACTATTCTAACTGTAATTATTGATGAAAAAAAAGAAAACGTTTCTAAATGTGGCAGTAAATGTGGATCTTTCAGATGAATTTGAGTAGTGCTATCTGGTCCTGGTCTTGGTCTCAAATTAGGTGGTCCTCACTACAACACTAAAGGCTCCTGTCCACACCAACGAACGATAACGGTCTGTTTATTCCAAGCTCACTCGCTGCGGTTTCGAAGTGTGTACAACATGTTTTGCTGTTCTTGTTGCATTTACATGGCTTTAACTGGCAGATGTCCAGCTTGAGAAGTGAACAGCTTGTGTAACCATTTAATCTAACAGTGACTGACAAAATCATTTTAGTGAAATAAAAACAATGACTAGTCTTTTTCACTGCAACTTCAAAAGGAAGCTAGATAATGATGTCAAATCTAGTAATTTTATGTTACATAGTTTGCTAGCCTGGCATAATGATCTTATCCTTAATACTCCTCACCAATTATTCCGAGGGTATGGCCAATTGTTTTCCATATCCATTTTCTTTAAAGTACCCTTGAAAAGCTGGTTTGACTTGTCAAACAGTGATTACTTGTTCTGGACCTTTGTGATTAACTTTTCAGAATTGTTGTCTGCCATTTTAAATGCGCAAGCCCTTAAATTAGAATAGATTCTGATTGGGTGTCAGTTTTATCGTTTAACAGATGGAAAAAAAAGGGGTGAGATCCAAGTGCGAGCTTTATTAACAAAACGTGGTCAAATAGGCAATGGTCAATCAGACAGCAAACAGAAGTGGCAGGGAACAGGCAGGCTTATAGTAATAATCCAGGCAAACAGATGAAAGGGCAGGCAAGTAAACAACAAAATGATAAAACAGACAGGATCAGGAAACAGGCAGACAAGACAGGAGTATAACGCTCAGAATTGCTAACCAGAAGGAAATAACAAGACCTCACACGTGAGTGTGTGTGTGCGTTGGACTTAAATATGGTGGGATGATGAGTGTCAGCTGGAGCAGTGATCAGTGACAGGTGCGGGGATTCTGGGAAATGTAGTCCGTGTTGTGAGCGGGTGTGTGGTGCATAGTCCTTGCTGAAGTGCCCTCTAGGAAATTTAACAGGCACTTCAGCTGGCGATGGTTACTTTTATATTTTGAACAATTTATCGAATTATATCTTTATCGTTATCTTTATGGTTATTGTGCTCGGTGTGAACGGGCCTAAATATAAATGCCACCTCCACATCAACATATAATATATATACATATATGTATATATATACGTATATATATATACATATACACAACTTCATATTCAAGGTACACAACTTTAAAATATATAATGTAAATATGTTGTCACAGAATAATGTGAATAACTCAATTTTGACAAAAATTGTAAGATCCTTATAATTCCAAGGTAACATTTTGTAAATGCATTCAATAATTTCTGGGGAGAATTCACTAAACAACTGTGCTTGTTTGCTCACAGTATTTTTGTGCAAAAGCCTGCATCATATTCTCTAACCACCTCCAAGTGTCTATTTAAAATGACAACACAGAAAGTGCATTAAATAAAAGCTGTCACCAGCAAGCATTCATTCTTAGTAAATGCATTTATAATAATCCTCAATTTCGAATCCAGCCTGCTTTGTGAAAGCTGTCATGCCACATTTTTTTCTTCCTTTGAATGTTTGAATGCATGATCCTGACTGGGAAAAAATAAATAAATAATATTAATAATGATAAAACACTCAAGAATGAAAACTTGGTGGAAAATGAATGTGTGAAACTAAGTACATGTTTGTCTCTTATATAGAGAAACAGGTGAGTCAACAATTTAAATGACATTAAAGAAGTGAAACATCATTACAGTTTTTGTTATGAGATAATGAGCTAAATATGTGAATGTAATTATGATTTATAAAAATGGAATGAAGCTGAAGAGATTGTAAGAAATGTTTTCACACCCAGTATGGTGTGTTTACAGAGTATCATCCAAAGACAAACCCAGCAAGATTTGTAGTGTAAGAAAGAATAGCGGAACCTTTCTCTGAGGGTGCATTTTTAAACAGTACACAGAGTGAATCTGCCCCAAAGTGTAAGAAACGTTTGCCAAGGTTAGTTGTTCAGGGAGAAACTTTGCAGTGTCTGCAAGTGCTGAAGAAAAGAGCGGATTTGTTCCATTTTCACTTGCAGTTGCTGAAAGAGAAAAAGGTGGTAACCTGCTGGTAAATTAGAGACTGGATGTTTTTCGAGCAAAAAAAAAAAAAAAACGGTACAGTGGTTTTAATGGGTTTTCTCATTTTTCCGAAGATCTCGCATACAGAGCGGTCCAATTTTGGATGATTTTGCATTTTGATGTGACGTAACGGAGCACCCAAGTGCACTGGATCAGAAGCTAAAGAGGTGCAAAAAGGAGATGCATGACTATGTTAAAAGCTTCTGTGTTGTTTGCCTTGGAAATCTCTCCAAAAAACTACTTCAGGGATACCACAAAAATATCTCAGCTCGCTACGGGGTCAATGATGCACCCAAATGTGTATTTCCAGGAGCAGGTCCCAGAATGAAGCTGCTGGATTGAATATTTGAATGCCACTTTGGTGAAATTATTCATTAAACTTTTTTTTTTTTCTTCTTTCAATAATGTCAAAATAAATTATGTAAACTAAAGCTAAATTTCAATTATGTCAAATTAAATAATGTAAACGTAAAATTGGGACGGAATGTAGTAAGTATGATGTGAGTTTCGATCCAAATGTGAAGCGAATCTACGGAGAACTGCAGATGACATACAGGAAAAAAATAGTAGGCTAAATTAAGTGCATGATTTACTTATACGTTCCCTCAATTTGCACATAATTTATATAAACTAAGGGAACAAATTAGCAAATCGTGCGCACAATTTAGTAAATAAAGGGAACGAATCGTGGGATTGGTTTACTCTTTAGCTCTGTAGAATCTCCGTAATTTCCACCAAGTTGTTTGAGTGGATGATGGTGGTATTGGTAAACAAGTAACCAACAGCAAATAAAAAAAAAAACATCAGCAAAAACACCCCATTACTGTAGTTATGTGGATTTCATGTTCGCTACATCAGAATTTATTTGGCAAATGCAAAAATAAATTGTGAATAAAGTTTGGGATTTAGGGGATCATTTCTGATGTGATACTTCAAAATGTGAATAAAAACAGGGTGATGGAATATTAATAGCTATGTATCTATTAACTAATCTCACTTTTTCTTAGTAATATTTAGTGCCAGGTCATCAGGAAGTGACTATTTTGTTTTCATTGGCTCACTGGATGGAAACAGTGCTTTATTCACAAATGTGTTATGGGATTTTCCAATTTTGGGCATAAGTTAATTCGCAACTTTGGATGGAAACATGGCTAATGAAGAAGCCCAAGCTGAATGAGTCTTTTCCTCTGTATGAAAGAGTTCCTATTCAGTCAAGTATGGTTCATTTGAAATTAATTACATTTTGTTATGTCTTCATTAAACTCTTTAAACCTCCTTAATTACCCTGTCATTGAGCCATGTGTCTCTGGGGTCCAGCTGAAGTCCAATTCATTGTTATATCCAATTCATTTCAATATAAGAAAAAAAAATCAGCTGACAAGGTAAAACCCCAAACTTTAGTTTGAGTGATCTCTAGCAGAACGAAAATGAGTATTGATTCCATGCGTGTTGCATCTAACCATCTGCACTATTTTAATTGACCATGTTGGCATTCTTAGGGTTCAGTTTCTGTCTTAGACATTCATAACAACGATCTTTCAGTTCACAGACAGTTGTCAAGGCAACAGGAGGTGAGAGGAAAAGCCATAGAAGTTAGTCAATTTGCCAAGACCCTGAACATGCTTGCTGATAGACAGGCCAAGTAGGGGGGGATTTCTCATTCTGGATATTATTGACCCCAATCAATTTTTAAGAGCTAAATGAGAAAACCAATCCCTCACTTTGTTATTCGAATTCACTTCTCAAATTACGGCAGCACAGTGTGCAGTAAATATGGCATCAGATGTGGGTAGGCGAGTGAAAGTGATGTTACCGGACGTGTATACATCTATACTGAAGCACACATGCTCACATAAACACGGCTCACGGCTCTCCCGCTGGGATCTCTACAGTGAGCTATAAAGACTCTGTTGGGGCTTCATTTCCAACAGCGGTAGATTCATCAAACTGTTTGTTGGGTCAATACCTTTAAGAAGTGTCTGGTACCTGCTGATGAGTTTGTTTTCTCGTGTGATGTAACAAACGCGCTTTGATTGTAAAGGTGCATGTAAAAAGCAAATTCCACCTTTATTCAATTTTTCCTAATTGCTTTAAACAATAATAACAACAACAACAATATTAAATACACTCGGTTTGATTAAATACACTCAAGTGAGAATACTACTGTTTAAGAGCATGATTTATTTACAGCTTTTAAAAACTTGTGGTGTCTACTACAATTTTAAGGCTCAGTGTCATGGACACCAATATTTTAGAGATTCAGAAAAGATTAATCACTGTCTGGCCAGGAAAGGTTAAGGTGAGGATCGTGATATTTCTGAAGTACTACAGCCTGCCGTCAGGGTATATAAGTTTGCCAGTTGTTTGCTTATGGGATCAAATAGAGCGCTTGGATCAGGAAATTTTGACATGTTACAATAAAGTTAAGGGGACTATTTTTAGTGAAGAACCCAAAATTCTCCTGAAGATATTTATTAGCTGCCTAAGTTTTGTTTAGGCCAATTCACACCGCAGCAACAAACGCTAACAAACACCAACAAGCAAGCTGGCCGATGGATTTAGAATTCTATGAGAAAAAAAATAGTCATGTTCAAACACAGACAAACGAGTCACAGAGAGTCAAGTCTGACTGGGAAAAATTGAGATCGACAACTACATACATGTAACCATATTAACAATATTTTCAGGCACGTTTATTAGATTAATAATATAGTATCATATATATTTTCATTGCATTAAAGTATTGAGGCAAACATAAAAATACTAACCTGAAATCCAAGGAAAGTGCTAGCCTTCGATCTGATCCCATTCACTGGGGTTGGTATAGCTTACACCGGTTTTTTAAAACTTTTTTAGTGCGACCCATCAAAGACCTATACAATCATTTGTAGGTAAACAAGCCATTTATGAAATTTAGGTTAAACCTTAGATCTCTCTCTATAGGCACGAATCCAAATATTTCCATTTTGCAAAGTATTTGGATGCTATAGGCTACTTACTGTTTATTATGTAAAGTCCTTCAAACGTGTGTGTTCGAGTACTGATAGAAAAAAAAATCCTCTTCACATGAGTAAAAAGGGCAATACCACAGAGGAGCAGTGGTCTTGCTGAACGGCATGGATTGCACTACAGACTATTTTAATTGAGTTTTGTAACTTTTATATATTTTGACTGTATTTTGTTTTTACAATGAACAAACTGCGATGTCATGTTTGCAGTGCTTTGTTGTGTCTCAGACATGTGAAATCCACAGCCCAACAAACAGACTCTGATCAACTCCAACAGACAATGGCATCTCATGAACTGTACTCCAATGGTTCAAGTCTTACCATTCAGGTAGGTCCTTTAGGGAGTCGTGGAGAGGTGAGGCGAGGTCTAGCTACTGGGGTACCTCAGGGCTCAGTGCTTGGACCATTTCTCTTCTCCATCCAAATGTCATCACTAGGATCTGTCATTCAGATACGTGGTTTTTCCTGTCACTGCTATGCTGATGACACACAAATCTACCTCTCATTCTAGTCAGATGATCTGACGGTAGTTGCTCGCATCTCGGCTTGCCTGACAGACATTTTCTCCTGGCAGAAGGACCACCTCCTTCTCCTCAACCTTACGAAGACAGAATTGCTTGAGGTTTCGGGCAGCCCAACACTGCATCACAACTTATCCATTCAGCTAGGTTCCTCACCCATAACTCCCTCCAGGATAGCCAGGAACCCTGGAGTTATGACTGATGATCAGTTAAACTTCACAGACCACATTGCTAGAACAGATTTGCCTTATACAGCATCAGAAAGATAAGGCCCTTATTTTTCAGGAGTGTGGTACAACTCCTTGTCCAAGCTCTTGTTCTCTCCTGACCGGACTATTGTAATGCTCTTTTGGCAGGCCATCCAGCATCCATGAAGCTGCTTGAAGTGTACATATGAGTTGACTCACCCCCCTGTCCATATAAAATTGGTGGAACAAACTTCAAAATGACAGCAGGAATTTCCAGAAGTGTCTAAAAGAGAGGTGTAATACACCTCAAATGTGGCTCAGGAAAGTTACCAAACCTCTAAAATCGATCAAAGTGTCTTTTAAGGAAGAAAAGAGCAAGATAATACCTTTTAAAGCTTTAAATTAGCGATATCCTGCCATTTGTTTTATTCATACAATTGTCTCTTCCAACATCAATTTCATGAGTCACTTTTCTTTTTTTGTTGGGTTCAGCACTGAAACATTAAAAGACTTTTGCTCCAAGGTTTTGAATGAAATGAAAAACTCCAGCTGACATCTTTCAAAATAGCAGGCTGGAAGAACTAAAGGTATAAAGTTTAACAACCCAGATTCCCCATAACTCGTCTGATGGCTGAGCACAAGTCACAAGGGCAGTGGAAAGAAACCCAGCTGGCATCAGTCTGTTAGCTTCTCACTTCACCTTCAGTAGGAGGAGAAAGACTATGAGTTCCAGGTGAAATGACTTCCTAACATTAACATCATGAAACCACTGCATTGCTCTTGTTGCTCTAGCATGAAGACGCTTCAAGCAGAAAATCACAATTTCTGGTCTTTCCAGATGATGTATCACCTCAGGCTTCTGGAATTCCTTGGATATTCCCCCACTCTCCACCAACTGATGTCCTTCATGGAGACTTGCCCTGCCACACATGTTCAACATGACACAATGACCAATGCATGAGGTTTGAATTCAACAACTGGTGCACAGAACTTGCAGCACCAGATAATACAAAGGTCACAAACTGGGGACATGATTTCCTCTGGCAGGAGCTGACATAGCCAATATTTTTGCTACACCATTGGCCAGCAGCTCACCCTGTCCTCTTAAAAAAAGGTTATCTCTGATGTCTTGGAGTTGTGTGCTGTTTTACTGTTCCATGATTAAAGTAATCTGTAGCCTTGTTACATTATTGACTGCACTGACACTGTTTGATGGGAACTGAACTGATCTGGATGATGACTGTTTTCCAAAGAGCTGCTTTAAAGCCAAATTGAACTATTGAGCCAAATTTAATATTGATGATCTTTACAGGGTAACTGAATCAACACTGAACTGACTTCAGCTGAACAATGACACTTTTTTGAGCTGCTTTATAGCCGATGTTTGCGTCATTGAACAATCAGTTTCCTGTTGATTTCTGTAAAGCTACTTTGAAACAAACTGTATTGTATAAAGCACTATAAAATAAAGCTGACTTGACTGTACAGCATGGCAAACTGGATTGTGATTGTGTAAGCGTAGCTGTAGACATGGCAGATGAAATCATGATGGATGGACTACTGTGTTTCTTCCCCCAAGTCAAACGGAGCAGGAAATGACTTGTTTCATTTTGACTAGAACCACTATACTACATTTTATTAGGCAGATAGTTTCTGTCCAGCCATGTTAAATACATGATATACTGTGGTAACCGCATTCATAGAAGTTTACATGTCAGGGACCTGTAAGGGTCTTCTACCATGATTGTATAATGCTATTTCTGCATTTTGCTTGGATTGACACTGTTGTTTTAGTTTAGATAAGGCCATTTGGTAGAATCATTTTGTTTTGTTATATCTGACACTCTTTATTTGACTCTACTGTGCCTTTGAACGAATTGCACATGTAGATTTTCAAAAGGAACATTTTCACTCAATATATGCTGCATGGATAATTTTACACTAACAAGCAGAGAGCCTTATAACTCTGAGCGTAAAAGATAGTTGGAGAACAATTTCAAAGTAATGAATTCTTCCTTGAAAGAATAAGTAAAGGGGCAAAATAATGGAGATTTTCCTTTCAATTCTGTCCACTGACACTCTCCATGCTACTGAATAAAATGAGATGGCCTACTTTCTATTAAGAACTCAACAGCGGTTCAGCTTTTGAGCATGTAGACAAATGCATTCTCAAATGTTATCATTAAAATGGTATCATAAAACTACCACTTATCCAAAAGTACAATACTTTTTATGATTGAATGCAATAGACTAACACAAAAGGTGTCCTATTTAGACACACTAAAGTGCATTTATAGTGACAGGATAGGTAGCCAATTGAGAGACATGTGAGTCAAAACACAAATGAGAAGGATTGCTGGGGTATAATTTAGAATTTATGACACGCTATGTTGAGGTCTGATTTTCACTTTGAACAGAGGATGTGGATGACCTATAGGGTCCTAAAACCTGAAGGCCTTTGTAGGCCTAAATCCAGGAACTAGTTAGCATTTTAGCACTTCCGGTTTCATCATTACAAAGTCAGTCTGGTGTTTTGAAAGGGTTTTTGGTTAAATGCCTGAAACAAGGTCTGTGGAGAGCATAAGCTCAATATGTTTTATTCTACAACCTAAAATACTTAAGTAATACCCAATTATGATTTCTGTTTTTTAAACTTTTTATTTATCTTGAAAAGGCGTTTGCTAACAAGTTGCTAAACGGGACTGCTTAGGTTGTCTAGAACATTAAATGTCACCAAGCTGAACAGGAAAACCCATCTGCTTACTATAGTTCACTTTCACAGCCTTGTTGTGTCTATAATCATGCTCTTGCAAACTTTTATAGTTCAATCTGTCATAGTTACGTTAAGGAAACCTTAGTGATAGTGTCGTTGAAGTCGTGTGACTGTGGTGTAGTTTGTTTATAGCCTATGTTTAGCTTTTATCTAAACTATGTTTGGTAGATTATTTAGGCTTCATCTCTGTTCATTTGTGAAGATCATGATGAACAAAATGCATAAGAATCATAAACTTTTTTGGTTGCAGAGCTTATTTTCTGCAATCCAAAAGCAAATGGAAAAATCCTTTTCCTGTAGGGAACCAGGGTGGATGCAAACAGTTTACAAAAATATGTAATAGCTGCAGAACTCTATTATATTGACATTTTAGAGTAGTTAACCTGACCCCTAGCCTTAAACCTAGCAATTTCTCAACAATATATACATAAAAGGCATACAAATGTAAATAAAGATAGGGTGCTTTTGGTGTCTGCATAGTGATGCCAAAGCTCTTGGATGCCTTGGAAACAAGAACAGTTGCATATCAGATATCATTCTCTCTCAATTTAAAGGGGTCCTTGACTATGATTTCACTTTTTTTAGCTTTAGTTAGTTTTTAATGTTGCTGTTTAAGCATATTCAAACATCTGCATCAAAGTTACGACAGTCAACGTTCAATGCAAAGGGAGATATTTTCTTTTACAGAAATCGTTAAGGACAAATGGCTTGTAGGAACTACAACGAGCTTCTTCCCAGGTTGGTGACATCACAAACAAATAAACTAACAAACCCTGCCCCCGGGAACACACAACAAAGGTGGTGAGGCCATGTTTGGCTGCTTTAGAGAAGAGGATGGTTGTTGTTGTAGAGCAGTTTTTCTCAAACTTTTTCAGCACAAGGAGCACTTTATCTTCCACTTTATCACTTTATCTTTTATTTAATTTGAAAAAGTAAATGTGAAATGAGCTGCAGCTTAGCCTGAACTTATGAACAACAAACTGCACATGTGAAAAAAAAAAACTGCAATTAAACATACTGTAACAGCCTAGGTCCCACTTACGGTCATTCCAAAAAGCCATTAGTTTAAAATTGAGGTGGTAGGTATAGGAAGTCTATGGTTGCAACTATGGTAACAATAAATTGCTGAAAAAAATGTTCCCCTTAATGGCCAATATCACTGAAATAACTGGCATTTTACACCTAAAACAAAAACTAATACATTACAAAACAAATAGATCTGTGGATTTTATATTTTGAGATTTCCATCTAAAACTCAACATGCATAAATAATGAGATGAGTGGTGCTGCTTATCACACATCAGTTTCTGAATGTCTGGCTCCGAAGAGGAGAGTTTCAGTCTCATACTAGACTCCACGTTTAGTCTGTTGCGCTGTTTTGTTTTCAAACCAACCAGTGTGGAAAACCCAACTTCACAGATGTATGTAGCTGGGAAGGGCATGAGCACTTTGAGGGCAGATTCTGAAAGCTTTGGATGTTCAGGAAGGAGCTGAGCCCTGAAGTCTGTTAAGGGCTGTTGTTTGAATGACATTTTGAGACCTCCATCTGATGCAATGTCCACGAGACTATTGCCTTCTTGTGTTGAGAGCTTGGTACATTGCTCAATGAAGTCGCCAAATGGATTTCAGTGGACGCTTGAGCTTTTCTTTTTACTCCTCTTTGGCGTGGCCATCAATCCATTTTTCGTTATAAAAACACTAACGTCAGCCTAAAAGTTGTAACTTCTTCCTGAGTCTCTCCATCAGTGTCTCACACCAGTTTGAAAAATGTAAGGCTGAACAGCGTTACTAACAATTAGAGGGTTGCACCGACTAGCCGACTTTAATTCTCATGACCATGATCCTTTAAGCTTGATGTCAACAAGTCTCTGATCCTATAGAGGGCTCAACAGCAAAAGAAATCTTTGAAGTCCACATTTACGGTCCGTTTCCAAAATGACAAATAAATGCATATTCTGACAGCGCTCTACAAGACATGCGATTACCGTCTGGATGCTCGAAATTGAATGAGAGATTGCACATTTTAAACTGGTTATTGTACAGGTAAGTTAATCGGCGTTCAAAATGTGTGCTGCGGTGTAACTCACACACATACAGAGTAGTGCACACAGAAACTTTCAGTAGCTCAGAAATGTATTGTCAACACTGTTCTTTGATTCCTCAATAAAGTAGCTTATAAATTAGATTAAATTAAATGATCAAACCCACAACTTTCTTATTAGTAGAAAGACGATGCCTGCCAGGAAGAAGTAATTCAAATCTCTCACTAATGTATTCATACATGCAATCTTTACTATGCTTCTTTATCTGTATTTGATTTAGAACGGGGAGAAATCAGTACGAAATATAATGACCATATAAAGACAAAAGAACTGATAAAAATTAGGTGTTATGTAGGAACATAGCTGTGCACATGCAATGGAGTCTCAGCAGTCAGCTCAAGGTTCAGGCTGATTTGTTCATTAATGACGTCATCTAGTAACTAGTTGATGTCGATTTTCATCATACTTTAAAAAAATCTTAAGTCATTCAACTCCTACTGACAATTGACATTTTGGCTGCGTGAGATTATCCAGCTCTGTTGTTGAGCAACTGAAGCACAAACTGTTAAAGCTCTGCCGTCTTTTGGAAAGCAGGCCGGGAGCAGCAGCTGATTTGCATTTAAAGGGACACACACAAAAAATAGCATGTTTTTGCTCACACCCAAATAGGGGGAAATCTGACATGCTACAACAATTTGCCTGTGGGGTATTTTGAGCTGATATTTCACAGACATTTTCTGGGGGCACCAGAGGCTTAAATTACATCTTGTGAAAAGGGGCATAATCGGTCTCCTTTAAGATTTTAATGATTCATAGGTTTATATAATTACCCAATTAGCCAAATAGGCAAGGTCACATGAGTTTTTCAATTACATTGGTGGGTACATTCAGGTAGGTGGAGAGCTCCTGCCTCAAGTGGAGGAGTTCAAGTATCTTGGGGTTTTGTTCACGAGTGAGGGAAGGAAGGAGCGTGAGGTTGACAGGCGGATCGGTGCAGCTTCTGCAGTAATGCGGTCGATGTACCGGTCTGTCGTGGTGAAGAAGGAGCTGAGCTGCAAGGCGAAGCTCTCGATTTACCGGTCAATCTACGTTCCTACTCTCACCTATGGTCATGAGCTTTGGGTCATGACCGAAAGAATGAGATCCCGGATACAGGCGGCCGAAATGAGCTTTCTCCGCAGGGTGGCAGGGCGCTCCCTTAGAGATAGGGTGAGGAGCTCGGTCACTCGGGAGGAGCTCAAAGTAGATCCGTTGCTCCTTCACATCGAGAGGAGTCAGCTGAGGTGGCTCGGGCATCTGTTTCGGATGCCTCCTGGACGCCTCCCTAGGGAGGTGTTCCGGGCATGTCCCACCAGGAGAAGGCCCCGGGGAAGACCTAGGACACGCTGGAGAGACTATGTCTCTCGGCTGGCCTGGGAAGGCCTTGGTGTCCCCCCGGAAGAGCTGGAGGAAGTGTCTGGGGAGAGGGAAGTCTGGGAGTCTCTGCTCAGACTGCTGCCCCCGCGACCCGGCCCCGGATAAGCGGTGGAAGATGGATGGATGGATGGATGGTGGGTAAACAATTTTAGAATCATTAAGTGCACAGCTGATGTTTGACTGGTTATTGGTTCAACTTATGTGTCACACACTGGAAATGAACTAGAACACATTTTTGTGCATGTGACTAATAAAAAGGCTTCCAATCAACCAAACTACTATGCATGATTGTTCTATTGAGGACAAATTGGCTTAAGTGATCTTATTTAAAGACATGGATTACATGGACTACTGAAGTTTGAGTATGCTGTTCTGACTGATATTGCCTGTGCTAGAGCCCTACAAGAAGTGCAAAGACTTTTGAAATGCTAATGGTCATTATATTGATCTTTAAAGGCCTTTCATAGAATACTGCAAGAGACGAAAGTGGCCTTCATGTACAATGTAGAGACAATTTACGAGGAAAAAGAGAACACAAAAGCTTTTGTGTCCTCACTGTGGAGCGGGTAAAACCAATCCTTTAAATCTATTTCGTGACTGAGTGAGAGCTGATAAGAAATGAGGTCTGTCTTTTATTTTGTCGATCACTTGTTGGATTTGTTTCAATACCTTGTGGAATTTTCTAGAAAGGAGTCCGAAAACTGTTTGGCATACAATGGCTAATCAAATGCGAAGCAAGAGAGGGGTTTGCTGGAACCTAGCAACACATCTTGAAAAAGCAGGTTGCATTAAGGCAGTATCTTCAACAGCATTAATCTGTGAGGTTATAAATAGAAAACCTTCTGCCAAAAGTCTGGAAATACATATTCTGAGAAATGCATGATTAGACAGATACAGGATATAGCGTCTCAACTAAGAAACAGGAAAGAAACTGCAAATTTGAAAGGTTTGCAGACAGTTTTAATGAAGACATCTTGAGAGACCCATCATTAAGAGTAGAATTTTCTGCAATGTTACATGTTGCCTTAATTCAACACATCTTATTTTCTTGGACCTGTATCCATTTAATTGGTTGTACTCTGAACATCAATCAATCAAAACTGCTTTTTGAAGGGACACTACTCAATGTGTCATAATAAAGCCGCATTTAATGTAAGCGTTCTATGCTTTATTTTTATAAAAGGGTTATTATAGCTCACTAAAATGGAAATAAAAATCAATAACTGTATAGATTTAAAAAAAAAAAAAAGACTAATAAAAATGAAAAGCATACTATAAAATATACTATAAATACTATAAAAAACATAAAAACACAGTAGTTAGTATATAAGCGATACTACACTAACACTATACCTGAAATATTTACAGATATAAGCATATATGATCAAATTAAAAATAAAATGATAATGATGTATTTTGAAATGTGCATACGTTACATACATTATACGAAGAGCAAGAAGACGAGAAAGAGAACTCAGTATTCATGCACTAGATGAGGTGGCTTTTTGTGAGCGCACTCTGGATGTGCCCAGCACAGAAAATAGCATATGAGTGCGGAATTGTGGCGAACACACCTGTTGTGATTGGTTGATTCAGTCATGTGGTTTCTCAGTTCTGTTTTGTGAGTGGGTCTACACAATGATGGGCTACACAACAGGCAATATATGTCTTATACGTATCTTATATAGCCTAGAGTTTGAGGATGCTTGTCTTGACATAACTTTGTACACAATGTTACTCTTAAAAAAAGAAAAACCTTAGCATTTAATATTATTGTATCAATAAGAAAATATATAATTTTATATTCATCAGGAGCAGGAAAGGTCTTTCGGCTACAACAATTATACAATATTTAAAGAAATGTCATGATTATAATGAAGTATAATTATTCTATGAAAGAAGTTTCTGTCCTTATGTGTGCTAGTTAGTTTTCCTCTGGGTTAATATAGGTTGCATCTTTTTTTCAATTTCTGCATCTGCAAGTATAAACGTGGAACCGTTCCAGTCATGTCCTGAATACTGGTTATTGTATTTTCTAGCACAAAATGCTATTCCGTTGCTGTACGATGCAAAATTCCTCCACAGCTACAAATTATGCCAGCCTGTTTTCTGACTAAGTTATGCCTACAGCAGAAAGTCGTTTCATGTGACATTGTGTAGTTGAGGTATTTTAGAGCACTTATTTACACCAGTTGGAGTGCATGAGTCCTCTGTTTTTCCGTTACTTTGCAAAAACATTCAATAACAGTGTTTTTTTTTTCTTTATTAGTAATAAGTGAATCATATCAAGCCTCTTCACAGCTCAGCATTGCTCAACCCTTGGCAAGGTGAACTTGGATGATTCTTTCATCTGTGCATTCACCGGACCGAATAAAAGTGCAAATACAAAAGAGGTTTAATCCATTCACAGCAGCACAGCAGCACAGCGGCAAGGATGCTATTGTTTGGAAGTTCAAAATAAAAGTGCATTTCAGGTCACTGAGGGGAATGTTTAGGGAAGCCTCGTTTCACTCAGCCTTTTTTTTTTTTTTCCAGCGTTATCTGATAAGTGATTCGACTTGGTCGAATCTCAGCACACATCAGGGCTGCATATTGAATGATGTGCTGAAGACAAAGGTCATGAAAGCTAGCATATTTTTTGAACAAAACAGAAAACAGAAGGTCACCACAAGTTGTTGCCGTTGTTTCTGTAATTCAATCAACATGGAGAGACCAAAACAATGAAATGAAACTTCAGATCATTGCTTCTCAAACTTGTCCTGGGTACCCAACACCATATAACAAATGATTCAACACATTAGCTCATAAAAACAGACTGCAATACTTAAATTAGTTGTGTCTGGTGAGGGAGACATCCAAAATGTGCAATGGTGGGTTAGTCCCCAGTACAGTTTTAAGAAGCTCTGCTTATATTTGTAGATAATAATAATGCAATATGAATGAAACAAGATGGTAAATGTCACAATGGTTTATAACACACTTAAAGTTGCAATTCAAAAGTTTTGAAAGTCTCTGTTTGAAACCTGCAATTGCAGTTATATGCGGAATTATTATCTTTACGTGGGTTGTACATCGGCACGGCTCATTGGCGCGGATCAATCTACTGATTGCTGTCAGTCACCACATCTATGTGGGAACTGTACTTTGGATTATAGTCTTGGAAGTATGACCAAAAATAAGAATGTTCACAGGAAAATATCATCTGAACAAGTAAGTAACAAATTTGCTACTTTTGCTCAGACCAACTGAGAAAGAAAAGCATTATAATAAATTACACTAACAATGGTGATTAAATCTAATGATCACTTAGCTCATATCACATCAACCATGCAAATGATTATCGTTAATGTTAATAACATCAGCATTGCGTGACTGTGTATTTAGTGTGTGTTAGCATTACTTTTTAGACACTCACCTAAAGGATTATTATTAACACCATATTAATACAGTGTTTGACTCCCTTTCGCCTTCAGAACTGCCTTAATTCTATGTGGTATTGATTCAACAAGGTGCTGAAAGCATTCTTTAGAAATGTTGGCCCATATTGATAGGATTGCATCTTGCAGTTGATGGAGATTTGTGGGATGCACATCCAGGGCACGAAGCTCCCGTTCCACCAAAGATGCTCTATTGGATTGAGATCTGGTGACTGTGGGGGCCATTTTAGTACAGTGAACTCATTGTCATGTTCAAGAAACCAATTTGAAATGATTCGAGCTTTGGGCCATGGTGTGTTATCCTGCTGGAACTATCCATCAGAGGATGGGTACATGGTTGTCATAAAGGGATGGACATGGTCAGAAACAATGCTCAGGTAGGCCGTGGAATTTAAACGATGCCCAATTGACACTAAGGGGCCTAAAGTGTGCCAAGGAACATCCCCCACACCATTACACCACCACCACCAGCCTGCACAGTGGTAACAAGGCATGATGGATTCATGTTCTCATTCTGTTTACGCCAAATTCTCTACCATCTGAATTTTTCAACAGAAATCGAGACTCATCAGACCAGGCAACATTTTTGCAGTCTTCAACTGTCCAATTTTGGTGAGCTTGTGCACATTGTAGCCTCTTTTTCCTATTTGTAGTGGAGAGGAGTGGTACCCGGTGGGGTCTTCTGCTGTTGTAGCCCATCCGCCTCAAGGTTGTGTGTGTTGTGGCTTCACAAATGCTTTGCTGCATACCTCGGTTGTAACGAGTGGTTATTTCAGTCAAAGTTGCTCTTCTATCAGCTTGAATCAGTCGGCCCATTCTCCTCTGACTTCTAGCATCAACAAGGCATTTTCTCCCACAGGACTGCCGCATACTGGATGTTTTTCCCTTTTCACACCATTCTTTGTAAACCCTAGAAATGGTTGTGCGTGAAAATCCCAGTAACTGAGCAGATTGTGAAATCCGTCTGGCACCAACAACCAAAGCCATGCTGGAAATTGTTTAAATCACCTTTCTTTCCCATTCTGATATTCATGCAGTTCAGGAGATTGTCTTGACCAGGACCACACCCCTAAATGCATTGAAGAAACTGCCATGTGATTGGTTGATTAGATAATGGCATTAATGAGAAATTGACCAGGTGTTCCTAATAATCCTTTAGGCGAGAGGATTTTACCAGATGTCCAATATCTAGCGTTGATTTTTCATACCATACAATCTGCCAAAATGAACTATTGCAGCTGCTGTAAGACAAGGTTATAAAGGATCTGTCACCAGCAGAATCCTCACATGCGATATAGCCTATAGAACTCCTCCTTTAGGTAAAAAATGTGACCTAATGACGCAAAGACGAACGGCGGCATGCTCAAATTTACCGTGGAAAACCATCAGTACCACACGAACTATAAACATTATAACAAGCTTACCATTGTGAATGGATCTAGGTAAGGGGATAGTTTTGAACACTGGCTAGTTATATACTTGCTCAGAAAGTTTGGATAATTTTTAAGTAAAAATGTTACAGACTGCAGCTTAAAGAATGCTTTTAAAAAAGAGCACTTTGTAATATAATGTCAACTTAAAAGTTTTACTTTAAAGTACCTTTTGAATCGTTTAGTTTTAATCATCTTTTATCATAAGAAGTGCTTATTTAGATGTGTTGCCTAACATAGTAAAACACATGTAAAGTACTCGATTACTACAGGTTATGCACCCTCCTAACTCCACACACTGCTACAACGCTACGTCCCCACCAGAAGCCTGTGATCACTAAAGGAGCGAAGGCTTGTGGTACCATCACAGAGAGGCACAAAATCACTCTCCAGAACATTCTCGTTCTCTGTTCCCTGCTGGTGGAATGATCTCCCTACCTTCATCAGGAACGCAGAATCCCAGCCAATATTCAAGAGACAGCGGAAAACTCATCTCTTCATAAAAAAGAGCTATGTGTGAAACTTGTACCGTGAGCACTTCCTGTGTCTATTTGCCTATTCATGAAAAATCGCTTGTTTGTATTCCTCACTTGTAAGTCACTTTGGATAAAAGCGTCTGCTAAATGACTAAATGTAAATGTAATGATTGTTGCAACTGTAGTGTTATTTAATATTACATTTAAAGTTATATATTTTAAAATGTACAAAAATGCTACATAATTACAAATGTGTAATTATAAGTAGACAAATACATAACATGCAAGTTTCAACAGAAATGACATTGATATTTTAGTTTATGAGACAAGGACATGGAACAGGGCATGGTAGAGCCTGGCCTTGGCCAAAGGGCATGGGTGGACCTGGGACGTGGAGCATGGGCAAACGCTGACAGGCTAGGACACCTCCAGGGTGGCGCCGGCAGTTTCCATGGCCCTAGCAAGGTACCTATAGCCCCCACACCCACAAAATTTTCTTGGCCGGAGCAATGGGGTCATGGCCTGGAGCGGGATCATGGGCTGTCATGGGCAGTCACTGGACTCTGGTCAAGGCCTGGAGTCCCCTCTGGATGCTGGTCAGGGGGTGGAGAGGATGTATGCGCGGCCCAAACACACAATACATCTGTGGCCATAATGTCAGTATTACACACTCTGAAGAATCCAGTGTGGCAGCCATCTTGGCTTAGGGATCAGGCGTGATGTGAGCAGTCCTTGAATTAGCAGTTGTGGTCCGGAGACTCTCTGGTGTCGTGGTTACTGTCGGATTGTGGGGCTCCTCTTCTGCAGTTCCTATAGCACATCAGTGTCCACTTAACAGAATTGTGTGGTCTATGTACTGGACCAGGGAAAAAAAAAAAAAGAAGATTTTTCCACCTGGTATTTGTGATGGTTCATTAAGTCCATGGCAACCAATGTCCTTCAAAGCCACGTCATTAAAATCCACACGAAAGCCAACTTTACAAAAATCCTGGGCATAATCCTCAATGGATTGGTTACCTTGATGGAGGCGAAGAAGAGTGACCGCAGGGTTCATTTTTACCGGTCTAGTTAGTATTGTGTAAAGAAGGTCCACTGGAGACAAGTCTTAGAGAACCCATGCGCAGTTTTATTTACAAGGTCCAAACATGATCATATATAAACTTGGCTTTGCATGGCTTGGCTAAACAAAAAATAAGAACATAATCTTACCCACAGTGGTACAGGAACAATACTAGACAAAGATGCATGGCTATCATGAGGGCTTAAATTCACAGGAACTAATGAGTGAAATTATGTCAGCTTCTTCTATTATTGTTATATATTGTTTTTTACTTTTTGCTTAGTTATTTTTGTGTGTGATTATTGTTTTATTGTTGTTAAAAAAGCCTAACCAGGGACTGGGGCTGCAAATTAGCCATTGGCTAGAAGCTTGTATGTGGAACATCGGCTGCTTGAAATTGTAGCAATGTTATACTGCATTGTCCCTTTTGTCATGTTCTAGTTTCATGTTATTGGTCATGTGTCATGTTTAGTTCAGGTTTCCTTGTCATTGTCATCGTCATGTGTCAGGTTTGTTTATCCATGTGCTCCCATTGTCATGTGATTTCCCCAGTCTGTCATGTGATCTTTGTTTTGCTTTCCATGTGCTCGTCATTAGTTCATTTTCGTCAGCTGTGTCCTGTTAGTCTCATGTCTATCACCTGTAATCCCAATTATCCTCATGTGCTATCTGTATATCTGCCCTCTTTTTCAGTCCAGTCCTTGTCCGTTGGTAACGTTACGTGTTGGTGTTTTCATGTGTTCCTGTCTTGTTTCAGTTTATATTAAATATCATTGAATGTTCACCGTCCTTCGTCCTCGTCTCATCCTGCACAGCACGTTACAGAACAACGGACCCGACAAGAGACAAAACATCATGGATGTCTCACCCAAGAACCATCTGTGGAGCATCCGGCAGCGTGGACGCCCGTTGGAGAGGTATGTGAGGGAGTTCATTGAGCTCGCTCATTTGGTGGGCTGGCCGGATGCCCCACTAAATGCCGTGTTTGGTTTGGGGCTGGACAGGGACACCATTCGCCCAAGCGGACCCATGTGTGACCATTCTCTAGTTGACTTCATTAACTTAGTCCTAGAGTTGAACGGGTCTGGGTTCGAGGTCTCGGAGTGTGTTCCCTGTCCAGTCTCAATCACAACACCCGCTCCGCCAGCCCAGCCTTCTCCGAGTCCCTCCGCATATCTCTTCAGCGGTGCGTTTCCTGTCCGTCCATCTTGCCCGTTCCCGGTCGATGCTGTCCCCGCGCCTTCTCCAGCGCTCGCCGCCCGTGAGCCGTCTCCAGCGCTCGCCGCCCGTGAGCCGTCTCCAGCGCTCGCCGCCCGTGAGCCGTCTCCAGCGCTCGCAACCCCTGACTGGCCAGAGCTCCCCGACTGGCCAGAGCTTCCCGAATGGTCAGAGTTCCCTGAGCCGCCTGAGTTCCCTGAGCCGCCTGAGTTCCCTGAGCCGCCTGAGTTCCCTGAGCCGCCTGAGTTCCCTGAGCCGCCTGAGTTCCCTGAGCCGCCTGAGTTCCCTGAGCCGGCTACCCCAGAACTACCCGAGCTCCCAGACTGGCCTGAGCTCCCAGACTGGCCAGAGCCTCCCGGGCTCCCTGACCCCCCAGAGCCATCAAAGCTCCCAGACCTCCCAGAGCCAGCGCTCCCAGACCTCCCAGAGCCAGCGCTCCCAGACCTCCCAGAGCCAGCGCTCCCAGACCTCCCAGAGCCAGCGCTCCCAGACCTCCCAGAGCCAGCGCTCCCAGACCTCCCAGAGCCAGCGCTCCCAGACCTCCCAGAGCCAGCGCTCCCAGACCTCCCAGAGCCAGCGCTCCCAGACCTCCCAGAGCCAGCGCTCCCAGACCTCCCAGAGCCAGCGCTGCCCAGACCTCAGAGATGGGGGGCCCCTGCCAAGAAAATTTTGGGGGGGGGCCCAGTGGCTCCATCCACGGTGGCCAGTAGGAGGGAGGCCACGTCGTGGACTCCTCCATGGCCGCCTGACCTTACGGCTTCTGCGGTGACTCTGCCCTGGGCACCTCCGTGGCCACCCGAACGGTCTGCGCCTCCGTGGCCACCCGAACTGCCTGCGCCTCCGTGGCCACCCGAACTGCCTGCGCCTCCGTGGCCACCCGAACTGCCTGCGCCTCCGTGGCCACCCGAACTGCCTGCGCCTCCGTGGCCACCCGAACTGCCTGTGCCACCCTGGAGGCTTCCTAGCCTGCCAGGCCTGCCTCAGCTCAACGGCCCAGGTCCGTCCATGACCCTGGACCCAGGGCCGCCATGTTTATGTCCGGTTCCCCTGCACGGACCTGGCCCACCATCCCTCCCCCAGACAACCTCCTTTCCACCACCCTCCATGGACTGTCTAGTTTTGTTTTTGTTTTTTTTGTTTTTTTTGTTTTGGGCGTCAGGAGCCGCCCATTAGGTGGGGGGTTCTGTCATGTTCTAGTTTCATGTTATTGGTCATGTGTCATGTTTAGTTCAGGTTTCCTTGTCATTGTCATCGTCATGTGTCAGGTTTGTTTATCCATGTGCTCCCATTGTCATGTGATTTCCCCAGTCTGTCATGTGATCTTTGTTTTGCTTTCCATGTGCTCGTCATTAGTTCATTTTCGTCAGCTGTGTCCTGTTAGTCTCATGTCTATCACCTGTAATCCCAATTATCCTCATGTGCTATCTGTATATCTGCCCTCTGTTTCAGTCCAGTCCTTGTCCGTTGGTAACGTTACGTGTTGGTGTTTTCATGTGTTCCTGTCTTGTTTCAGTTTATATTAAATATCATTGAATGTTCACTGTCCTTCGTCCTCGTCTCATCCTGCACAGCACGTTACACCTTTTAAATAAATGAAATAAACAAACAAACGAGGAACATCTGTGAACAATTGAAAGCAAAACACATGAGCAGGGAGCACATGAGGACAAGGGAATCACATGACACATGGCAAAAAAAAAAAATACTGGTGAAAACATGAGCAAAACCAAAACTAGACGTGACAACATCAAGAACAGGTACACGATTGTGTGTATTTTGTTTTGTGATTTCACATCACCAGACCAAATAGAGGGTTGTTGGCGGTCAGGGGATAGTTGATAATAAAATATAATTCTATATAACACAAAATGATATAGATGAGGATAAAATGATGTTGTTAATCACTGAAAATCCTCTGATATTCATATCTGGTGCATTCATGATACTTGATGTTTGTTATACAAGCACAGGGCAATAAGGATGCTTGACATCATAAAGTAGAAGTGAATGAGACTGGAGACCAATAGGTTCTCTTCATACATTACTGGCCTCACACACCTGTGCTAAATATACCATATGTTTATAGTTTTATCTCCAAAAGCCAGTCTTCAACCTTTCTCGAACCAAGCCTTCAATAAAAATGACCTCGTCAGTAGCAATGTAACTGATGGGTAAAAACTACAAAGGCAGCATTTTCCACTGAGAAACAAGACTGCTGCTCTTCTTTCCAATTGTGTCACTTGGTTTCCTTGGATTACTCTACCAGCACATCAGAGTTAAACACTCAGCTCACGTCGCTCCCCACACTGCATGATCTGATTAAGTCGTGTATGCACTTGTTGAAGCTTTATGTACATTTCAAATAAAGATGGGTGGTTAAGTGGTGGTGGTAGTGGTAGTGGTGAGGGGTTCAATTTTGAACGCTTCACCTCCCGGCACAATTACTAATGAATTCTGCACTTCGCTCCAAGTGTGGAGACAGGTGCTTATTCTCTGAGTGTTTGTTCTGTGGTACTCAACTCATCAATGACCTTTGAGATGATGGGCAGGAGTCACTTAACTCATTGACGGTCTAACAACTGGTGACCAGAGCATGACATTGCATTTCCTTTCAAACAGCAGGGATTTTCCCTGGTCAAAAAAGGATCTTAGATGATGACAGAAGAACATCCATAAATACAGCGCGAACTGCGAACCCAGTGCTGACAATACATCCAAAATAAATGACATACTTTGTAATGTTAATTTATGAAAATAATCCCTGTCAGAACAGATCATGCTTAGAACTGTTTTAAATTTAAAAATATGTAAATTTAAATGTAAAAAGTGGCTGATTGACTGATAAGTGATGAACATATTACACATTATATAGAACAAGTCGTGGGTCTGTTATTTTGCAGTTACACTCCAGAACTTAATGCACAGCTCATTTGACATACAGCATTAGATTGTTTTCCATCCCTGTGGTTATCATTGTTTATTAAATCCAATCACACATTCATATAATATAGCAAGAAAGCGAGCAAAGATCGCTGTTATTATAATCACTGAAACGGTCAATTGCGACGCGAGATACACAAATATTCACTCTTGCGAAAAGTCTTGTTATAATCAATGAAGCTGTACTAATCTCTTACTGAAATCTTGATTATGCTTTGTTGGTTATAATGAAAACATTCACGGGTGTCCAGAACTCGCACTGATCAAAAACTATGTCAAATTGAGTGGTGTTGAGGAGATACACGAGCTCAACAGATATGTCTGTGTTTGGCTACATTGCTCAATGCTGCAAAAACATGTTGTAAATAGAAACATTTGAGGCTCTTCACAGAACACAAACACTCATTTTAAAGCAGCCGGCTATCAACAGGTGTACTGCTATCGTCATCGAAGGGCATTGTCACATTAAATGATCCAATAATCCAAAATTTGGCGGGACAAAGATTCGTTTTGTCAGTCACCAAAATATTTTCAAAGCAGGAAAAAACCTGGAAGGCAACCATGATGTATAACTGCAATATAACATTTAAATTTAATTAAACATAATATACAGTGGACATGAAATTTATAAAACTACCAAAATTTAAAATTTGAAATCTATAATGCAGGAAAATTACTTACTTAGACTTAAAGCTGATGGTAATCTGTGGGACAGTTCCGCACCGTCAACTGAAGTTGGTCCTCATCAGCTTTTTTCGGCGACGGGCCATCGGTGAGTGAAGAACTCTGATTCTGTATAGCAAACGAGTCAGTTCACGGGAATATAAGCAAAAGTTATAAAATCAAGCAAATAAGTCATAACGGCACAGACAGAAGGTTGTTCTAATTTTACGTCATTTTACCTGAGTGCTCGAATGCACAAATATTTTCACAATAACATGAATAAAGAACGTGAATGACTGATATTTTCAAAACGGTAAGCAAGCGCTGCTCTGTTTATGGTTTGCCGACGTGAGCCAACCCCACAGTCTGCTTTCGGCTTGGTGTGTTCCGGGCTTTAGATCCTCCACGTTGTTTGGGTCATTGGGCACAAAGGTCTCTCCACCATTGCCGATCCTCTTCGTCCCAGGACACGTAAAAGGCAATGGTAGAATATGCCCGACTAGCCTCAGTCGTCGTTGCGTGACTGTGACTTGAAGGCTGTTGGAATTTCTTTAAAGGTATTGTTTACATTTTACTTTTATGATGGATGGATGCATTTTTTTGAGCTTCAAAGATGTGGTTTCCATGCACTTCCATTGTTGAGCTTGGGAGCATTTTATATTAATATATCATTATACTAATATGACCCTGATTTTATTCGTCTGAAAGAAGAAAGTCATACAAACCTCGGATGGCTTGAGGGCGAGTAAATCATGGGGTAATTCTCATTTTAAAATTTTTAATTATAATTTCAACATTTACTAATACATTTTTAAAGTAAAAGTCATGTGTGTTAACATTAATGCACTGTGAACTAACATGAACAAACAACTGTATTTGTAAAAACTAACATTGATAAAGATTAAATGAATGTTGTAAAAATGGATTGCTCATTGTTCGTTCATAGTATCATATAATCATACAGTGTAAAACAATTAGACTATGTAAAGTACTAATGCAAAAATGATATATAAAAAAGTTCAAAACAATAAGATTGTCTAAATATATTTTAGGTCCACTTTATATTTTATGAAATTTAAAAAGTTAACTTTTTTATAGACCATTGTTGAAGAACACTTCATTTTACAGACTGCTCTAATTTAAACCCAAAATGGAGAAAACAAACATGAAACAGACTTTGATGATGGAAACCTTAGACCAAAAACCACCTCTCACATTTTGTTGTTGTGTTGTGTTTAATTTCTTTGAATTGTAAATCAGTCAATTCCTCTTCCTGTCATCCCAATTCAAATTCTAATTCAGCATCCTGTGAAGTGTGGCCAATTCAACTCAAATTCCACTTTACGAATTGAAAGAAAGCCAACTCTAAAATTCTGAAGTAGGAACACATTGAGCATTTATCCTTTTCAAACTTTCATTCCCTTCAGAGCTGCACTTTGATAATGACCATTAAATATGCATAAATACAGGGTTATTTATTTTTCACCTCTCTGTCCGCCTCTTTCTCTGTCACAATTCATCTTTCATTCTCTCTCTTGCTTTCTTTTTGGTGAACACAATCTACTCAACCTTGAGCACCCCTAACCTTCAAAACTGTCTTTAATCCACCAGCCCTGAGCTTTCCCGACGCAGCTCTTTAAATTGTCATCACAGTTATTTAATTAAATGTGTTAAATTCGGAAAGTTCCCCAATTAGTATTCCACTGTGCTTCACCATCTGATACTTTGAACGCATTGTGATTCATATCTTTCCACTGTGGTTAAGGTGGTAGTGGGGGGTTTATCTCTTAAGCAGAGAGAAATGTGACAACAGTTAGGCTTACTGTTATAGAGTGTATGCAGAAGAAGATTTAAAAAAATCCTTTGTTTTAGAAATGATAAAAGATAAAATAAACTGTATAGCCTCAAAATATTGCAAATAAGACATTCAAAACCTAAAGGAAAGATGCTTTTGCTTACCTTTACCTCAGTGCACAGTGGCAGCTGGCCATTATAGAGTTCAAATAATGTGTATGCACAGAACTACGACTTCTGCAGCCAAATTTCAAAATAGAACAAGCATTATGAATGATTTTAACCAAATGGGTCGGCTGTGCACACTGATATGTCAGCCTCTGAACCTCATTTCAATCTTCATTGAATCAGTCTTTTATTTTTCATTCAGTTTTTTCTCCCAACATTGCTGAATTAACGCCTCATGGTTGGCCTACTTGTTACTGATGTCACACTCATGGACTAGTGCTGAAACACAGAAATTGTAAGTGGTTGGTGAACTGGGAAAATGTAGAGTAAACTTTATAGTTACTTACACTGAATAAAACACGTCGGCAAATTAACCCGTCGCAAACAGTTTGATTGACAGTCGATCTGACCAATCATAACCTCAAATCCGCCTTTTTGTCCGATAAAGCGGTCAGGGGTGTTAGTAGATTAATGTTTGTGAACTTGAAAAATTGTGTGTACTCACTAGGTGTGTGACGAAATCTCGTACCACGAGATCTCGCAAGACTAAAACGTGACGAGATTTCTCGTCGAGGTGAAAAGTTGTCTCGTCGTGCTTTCAGTGTGAGGGTGAAATTATTATTGAAGATGCCCCCGCCACTTTCAAATCGTTTGTGTGGAAACATTTTGGTTTTCCAGTAGAAATAATAAACGGCGAAAGAATAACACATAAGACACTAACAATATGTAAACATTGTAACAAAACTATGCCGTACACCTCGGCATTTTAATTTGCGCAAAATGGAAGTGACGCGGCCGCGACGTGAGCCGTTTTAACTGAAAGCAACTTACACTGACATATATATTAAAATATGTCAGTGTCATTGTTTTGTCTTAAGATGCAGAACAGTAATGTTTTTTTAATGTTTTTCCTAGCATACATTTATAAAAGTTACTTAAATATCCTAATTAAACTAAGGCCTAATCGTGGTTTAGGTCCTATCTGTGAAACCCGGCCTATATGTATCTTTTTTTTTTTTTTTACTAGTACTTATGTATATTTAAATGTCTGAAACCTAAAATAAACATTAGATGTTCGAAGACACTGCATAGCTGAGCACGTCCATCTCTGGCTCTACGCAAGCCAAAGCGCAGTTATGTGACGTCACTGAACGTTCTAAATCCCTTTGTGGGATCGTACCGCTCAAAATATTAAGTTTACCAAATCTATTTAATACTTTGAATATGAGGGTTTACAGTGTAGCTATACCGCTTTGTGCAATGTACTTTCAACATTATATTCTCACAAAATACAATATGTGTTACCAGTATACTAAAGACTGAATTACTCAGGGGAATTTTTCACAATGCTGAAAGCACATGTTTTCAAGCCAATTCAAACAATTAACATGTGACAACATCAGTAATGAAAACATATTTCATTATATTTGAAACATGAATTATTGAATTTTTCTTTTTTGTAAAATAATAAATATGTACACAAGCTATTTTCATTGTACAGCAAACTCTGTAGTGTTTTCTAACCATCTGTGTTTGGTTTGACGACTGAATCAGTTTGCTGTTTAGTCTGAATAATTCGGGCAATTTACTTACGCACTGAATCCTTCGAAGCGGTTTTGTCCCTCATTGGTGTTTTAGAATGCAGAGGACAAAAAGAGTACTAGAAATAAAGTGGACGTTTACCACGATCAATTCAAACAAGCATGCAGTAGCATCCTATCATTATCGCCACAAAGAAGGGTCTTTATTCAATATGCAACACCTCTGCACTTCAACACCTGCACATGCTGCTGTGAATGATGCTTTACTGCAGGTAAATATACATTTTCCCACTGAATTAGTATCAAAACACTAAAACACACACAAATATCAAAAGGGCAGGGCTGCTATGGATATAAAATATCAAACTGATAAGTGGCAGTTTTTTTTTAAAAAAAAAATAGCACACAAGCTTATGCATTTATCACAAAGAACTTGCAAAACCTGCAGCAACATCCAAAAAAAAAAAAAAAAACTACAGAAATACATAATATATTAAAACTAAATAACGGCAAAAACATAGATGGGACTGTGAAATCACATATGATTGCTACACAGATTGTGAAATTTCCATAAATGTGTGTACACAGCCACCTCTGTTTTATCCTTATAAATCATAAGCAGTATCTCAGAACAAACCATTTGCAAATTGTAGCTTTTGTGACATCACAACTGCTTAAACCCCGTCCGCTGACTGACTATGCCCCTATTAGCATAGACCACGTCTGAGCGATTTTTACACAATCCACCATGTTTATCTCCTCACCAGAGCATTTAACAGCAGCATTCAAGTAAGTAATTTAATCTTATTAAAGCTATCAAGATATTCAGTCAAGCACAGTGAGTGATTTTCTGTTTTCCCCGCGTTGTTTGATTCATTGATTCAACAGTATGCACTCACCGAAAGGATTATTAGGAACACCTGTTCAATTTCTCATTAATGCAATTATCTAATCAACCAATCACATGGCAGTTGCTTCAATGCATTTAGAGGTGTGGTCCTGGTCAAGACAATCTCCTGAACTGCATGAATATCAGAATGGGAAAGAAAGGTGATTTAAACAAATTCCAGCATGGCTTTGGTTGTTGGTGCCAGACGGGCCGGTCTGAGTATTTCACAATCTGCTCAGTTACTGGGATTTTCACGCACAACCATTTCTAGGGTTTACAAAGAATGATGTGAAAAGGGAAAAACATCCAGTATGCGGCAGTCCTGTGGGAGAAAATGCCTTGTTGATGCTAGAAGTCAGAGGAGAATGGGCCGACTGATTCAAGCTGATAGAAGAGCAACTTTGACTGAAATAACCACTCGTTACAACCGAGGTATGCAGCAAAGCATTTGTGAAGCCACAACACACACAACCTTGAGGCGGATGGGCTACAACAGCAGAAGACCCCACCGGGGTACCATCATCTCCACTACAAAAAAAGAGGCTACAATTTGCACGAGCTCACCAAAATTGGACAGTTGAGTACTGGAAAAATGTTGCCTGGTCTGATGAGTCTCGATTGCTGTTGAGACATTCAGATGGTCGAGTCAGAATTTAGCGTAAACAGAATGAGAACATGAATCCATCATGCCTTGTTACCACGGCAGGCTGGTGGTGGTGATGTAATGGTGTGGGGATTTCATGTCATCCCTTTACGACCACCATGTACCCATCCTCTGATGGCTACTTCCAGTAGGATAATGCACCATGTCACAAAGCTTGAATAATTTCAAATTGGGTTCTTGAACATGACAATGAGTTCACTGTACTAAAATGGTCCCCACAGTCACCAGATCTCAACCCAATAGAGCATCTTTGGGATGTGGTGGAATGGGAGCTTCGTGCCCTGGATGTGTATCCCACAAATCTCCATCAACTGCAAGATGCTCTCCTGTCAATATGGGCCAACATTTCTAAAGAATGCTTTCAGCACCTTGTTGAATCAATGCCATGTAGAATTAAGGCAGTTCTGAAGGTGAAAGGGAGACAAACACTGTATTAGTATGGTGTTAATAATAATCCTTTAGGTGAGTGTATATAGCAGCAGGTACTGTATATTACACTGCTTTCATTTCATACACTTATATTTCAAATGCAATTTCGATACTGTTTTTGACAATCATGTGTGTATTTGACAGTTTAAGTGAAATAAGACATGAAAGAGAACTTTAATACATCATCTGACATACAGCTTTTCTGTTTAGACTGATGTGGCTTTAAAACACTTGCAGATGACAAACTTTCATGATGATGAAGAACTGCAAAGTCACGTGAGCGTGACCGCAAAAACAGATATTTTGTTGGTTTTTGGCAGAGTAGGCATGAGCTGTCGGCTCCGCCCTCTTCTGGATAGCGGTCCGGGGAGCAGCAGCTTATTTGTATTTAAAGATACATGCACGAAAAGAGCATGCTTTTCCTTCCACTCAAATTTACAACATGGTATAATAAAATATCTGTGGGGTATTTTAAACTGAAAATTCACAGACACATTGTGGGGACACCTGAGACTTTTACATCCTCTAAAAAGGGGCATAAAAGGTCCACTTTAATGAAAGAAATTGTCCTGGTGCAATATAATTACTCCTCACCAGGGTAACAGCCTGGAGTAAGAGTAGAAGAGGTGTTGTAATGTTTCATGGCAGGCATTGCAGATCCCCATTGGCATGTCTTGCACCCAAAAAAAAAAAAAAAGACTTTATTGGGAAAAGCTGATGCATCAAGTGCCCCAAAATACAGTACTGTGTAAAGCAAGTGTAGGCTTGTTTCGAACAGAATAAAACTACATCCTCATCAGGCACTGAATCCAAAGAATTCAGGACTGTAATGGAGCTGCTTTGTTTGTTGCACCATTTGTTTCTCCAACAGGCAAAGTAAAACACATTGCACACCAGATGCTTTAAAACAGTGGTTTCCACCTTTAGGACCCAAACTAGATGGGTCTGTTTGAAATCTCCCCCTTTATCCTTATTCACTATTCCACAAGTCCCCTAATATAGTTAATGTGAAGGAGTGAATGAAAACGAGTGAGTGAATTCGGACATTGAGTGCACCGGAAGACCTGCCGCTTTTGCAAAGGTTGCGCTAGCAAAATGGCAACTCCAGTTATCTTGAGCTCTCTCATGGAATCTATGGATGAAACTCTATTAAACAATGTAATAAAAAATTAAATAAGAATTTATACCTGTATGATATTACACTGTACCCATATTGGTTCAGTGGTTTGGAAAATGGATGGATGATTCAGCGCTGAGTGTCATTTTGTGGTGAGAATTAATTCAGCGTGACCCTCACAGTGCATTATGGATTTACTCTAGCCTATGAGTGTACATCAGTTGTAAACTCATTAAACAACAAACGTGTAAACGACAGCATTGAAAGCATTTTTTGCATACAGACGACGACATTGTCAAAATGATCCCTGTTCACATGGAGCCCCAAAATGCCTGTATTACGCTGCCAGGCCAGAATTTTGCAATGCCACTTTGTAAGGAAACACCACGCACCTATAGACTGAACACAAATTTGCATGCACATTTATGTGAAATTATGAAATCATTTTATTAAGATTTTTGAGAGTTGATGCTTTGCACAGAGAACCTAGATGCTTTTAACTACAGTTGGCTCAGGACTATTCTTTCCTCCGTTATGTGAGAAGAGCAACGACTGTTCTATATTTCTTGATTGTTTTGAATATGCCACATCTATGGCACTGGAACAGTAAGGATGTCTTCTAGAGCTGGAAGGAACTTTCTAAGCACAGGCAGATTTAAAGCAGTTCCTGAAGGAATCTACAAAGTTGACTAGCATATGTCTTCAGCACCACAAGGCTTGTAAGACAGCATCAAGGCCCATAACTTTGCTTATGCAAGTCTTCCTCAGCTCCCTGCTCAACTGATCAACAGAAACAGACAGTGAGGGAGTCCTCAGTTTGATCACAGTGGGGTGAAGAGTCTATAGAATAGGGGGCCTGTCAAATCTACCTAAATCTGAATTCTAGAAAGCTTTAATTGGCCAAGGACCGCCCAAGGGGCTTCCTGACTGATATCAGGAAAGCAACCAAACACAGTTTGTGTTGATCAGCACTATGTTTAGGGGTGTGGAAATGTAAGGTCGATGTCCCTACAATAAAACTCTTCAATATATTTTATACCATGAATTTCGCATGCTTAATATACTTTTTACAGACCAGCGTTTAGTTTATCTTGATGAGCGTTCATTGTCACAGTTTGGTGTCACGACGGCTTTGTTTCCAGATGTAAAATTAGAATCAGATGACGACTGAAATACCTGACATGTCTCCAGTTGTGTGTGCCATATGCATCAAACTATTTGCCAACAGTCTGTGAGCGTAACGTCTGAAGCCCAAAGTATACTTCAGCATTTCGGTATTTTCGTCATTGTAGGGAGGTAAATGATGTGCTGTACAAAAAGTTGATGCAAGTCCAAAATGGGTGTTTTATTGGAAGGTGAAAAAAATATTTACATTGCAGGAGAAGAAAATAAATAAAAACTGCACAAAAGGAAAGAAAACAGCAGCCGTTTGCTACCTTTGGCTACACCAGATGACCCAAGTTCGCAACACTCCACAATCAGAACTGAACACATTCAGCAAGCCAGCTTATTTATAGGCTGAAGCCCCACCTACCTGGCATACCATCATAACAGAAACTAATAAGGTTGTAATAATGAAATTAAATAATATAAACAGCAAGCACAGCAAGGCTTAAACCTCCAAAAAGCTAATACAACAACCATTAACAGAAAAAGAGCTTAACAACAAAATTAAATGACAAAAAAACAGTCCCTAAACAAAGTTTGGGTGAAAATTTATGGGAAAATAAAGGTAAACATTACATGAATTATTGTGTCTTCTGGCATTTTGTTCATTTTGAAAAATAATGACTGTAACGCAGTTCGTTAGAATGGGAAGAAGGAGGCGGGAACCGGCGAACGTTCAATCAAAACTTTAATAACCTAAAAAACAAACAATAAAACGAAAGTAAAATGTCGGTTGCCGTGAGGAACTGCCGCCCACACAAACAAAATAAAACACAACATACAATCCAGGCCTGGTCCTCTCTCGTCCTTCACCGTCTTCGCTCCTCTTTTATGCTTCCGGAGCTCCTCCGTGAGAGATACGAGACCGGTGCGCCGAGCAGCTGACGCTAATTATCACTTGCGTCACCGGCCTCGCACCGTTCCCTCACGGCTGTCAGCTGATAATTTTCGAGCCGGGGTCAAATATTTCTGTGGCAGGACACAGTTATACTGTATATGTACCTGTAACTCGACCTGTCACTGCTATACATGTTTACCTGGTGATCCGTTATCATAAAATTCGCCATCTTAACAACGACCTGTCTCAGTTTTGCCTGTCTGACGAGCCATCACTGTAATATTCACCGGCCTGTCTGCCTTCACGTGCTCCCGAATGGAATTATCTTAAATTCTAGTTTAAAAGTTAAAAAAAAAAAAGGACATTAGCACCCTCTCGGGTCAAAATGTGAATGCGATGAGCTCAAAAAGAAGTGTGAAGGATGAAATTTCCGATAGCACGTGAAGTCAGCATCGGTCATCTTTAACTCAACTGGACCTGCGCTTTTATTTTTTGATTCATGTTTATTATAATTTGATCGGGGAGCACGATGTTTGCATTTTTCATTATTTTTTTAATTTTATGCAATACATTTTGATTCACGCTTATTATTTTTAGAACCGTGACCGCTATAGTAAGTCCGGGAATTTAAAACGATAATGTATCTTCTGAACTATCTCGCAATGGTGGATGCATTATTCTTTTCTGATTCTGCGAATGTCCCGTTGATGCCACGGCTCAGTGCTGCCCTCTGATGTCTGGTTGAGTATAGAAAAAAAAATTTCAAAAAATTTGAGTATACTTCCGTCCGGGCACTTGAAGCTTGAGAGTATCTAACCACTAACCACATTGTCACAAAAAGTTTTTGCTTGGTGTAATAAATGTGCTATTACAGTGTGAGGAAGGCAGGGAAAGAGAATTTTATTAAAAAAGACAATTATTTTTGTTTTCAGGCTTTTAAGAAAAGTGATTTATCAAAAGCTGATCAAATGCATTTTAACTGGGCTTATGTCCAGGTGTGCGATACAAAGAAGCACACTTTATGCATTTTAAAGAGCCGATTCAGCTGCCTGGATTGCAGTAAAGTATGCTTTCACAAACTAGCACAAACGGCCTGAAAAATGGGGAGCGGCAGTGTGAAAATCGAGTGTATTTTTGGCCCATTTGAACTGTTACCTGATTTGAATAATTTCTTTTGTGAATCATATCCTAAAAACAGTGCAATTTATTCTAAGTGATTCAGATTCTGGATTTACCCATCTTTTTTATAGTTTCAGATTTTATTTTATTTTATTTTCAGTCCTAATGATTAGTCATTATCACTTTATTTTTGTTGACATATTTAGAAGCTTTCAGTTATTTTATCCTCACAACCCTACGTAGGACAGATGGTTTGAAAAATTACAGGATGGAAAACCATTTTTAAATATTTGTTATATGTATGCGTGTATATAATATCCCTATATCTCAACTGCCCCCACTTATTTACATTAACAGTCCATTTGAGTGAGCTTGAGTGAGCTTCATAACACCGTTTTCAGTCATGTGACTGGCGTGGAGACGAGGCAGGCAAAACATCCATAGAATTGCATTACAGAACTGTCAATTTTTCATCTCAAAAGAAGAAAAACAAACAAACAAACAAACAAAAAATGTGAATAAAATGTTGGGCAACCGTGATCCATATCCAGCATCTGCTGCAGTATTTCAGTCACAGCGTGATGTTTTAAAATGCTTAAAATGAAAAAGTGCCCTAATGTACTAAAACAGTGATATTAAAAGACCAAACTCAGTATACACCTTATTGATGATGAATACTATATACAGGCAAGATGAGGCCAGAATATTAATGCAATATGTTAAATGAGTTCTTTATGGTTCGCTTAGTGTGTTCCTTTTATATTCTGGGTTCATCTGCCTGCCTGTACATAGTAATATTAAAAGACCAAATTCAATATACACCTTATTGATAATACATACTGTCTAACTTAATGTAAAAACCTGGTAAATATCACTGGTGGGCAATGGAGGAAAGCCTTGTTTTGCTCTTGAAGTGGGCTTATAAGTGTGTGATGCCATGTAAAAACGATGAGCTGTTGTTTAGAAAGACACATGCCCATACATTAGAAAAGGTTTCAAGATTTTTTATTTTTTTTGCTTTGAAACTGATTTGATGAGCCCAGAAATAGAATGAATAATGAAGTTTAAAAGCTCATTACGAGAACAGTAGCTCCCAGTAGCTCAACTTTTATAAGGAAAGAAGCAGTTTCTCTCTGTAAAAGTATTTCAGTCAGGGTGGACAGATGCCGGTGGGAATTGTCTTGTATATTTCCGATTCAATTAAGAGCGAATTAAAATAAAACAATATTAAAATTAGATTGGGCGCTGAGGTTGAAGTCATTAAAGTTACAGAGTCAGAGTAATGTCTCTGACAGAGTCTTTTCCTAATTAATATAATACGTCAAGGGAGCAGCCTCATGCGGCTAGGGGAGATGAGGTTCATGGGAGATTTTAGATTTTTCTCTCCAAGACCCATTTCTGGTACGTGTTGAGACATCATGAGAGAGAGAGAGAGAAACTATGTGACGCTTTTCAGCTCGGCTTGAGAACAGAGGTGCGAGTCTAATCTTTCTTAAGTACCACTTTATCCTCCACCTCTTAGAACTGTGAAGGTCAGAAATGACTTCATATGGCGTGTATTCGATGATAGACCCTCTCATGATCTTAACAGGTCATCAATAACTTTTTAAAAGGTGCATTGATTTTTTAGTGACCAGGACCAATTGATTTCAGTGCACTGCATTATTTGAGGCTTTTTAAAACTCTTGTTGTGAAGGTCCTAGAGGTGCTGAGGATTTGCCGAAAGATGGAACGCTGATTGATCCTAGAGCAACTTCTCGTTGTAACTGTGTTCATGGGAGTGCGTCACCTCTGCTAGCAAGTTGGTCAAGGACAAGTCTGTCTTTAGCAGTTACAAAAGATATCATCTGGCGTTCCTTCATGTTTGCTTTCAAATACTCCCATGCACCTGAATTCACTTGGTAAAGACCACAGGGCAAAGGTGCCTGTTACATGAAGAGAAATACAGATTGCATGACGTACAACTTATAGATAAGTTGGCCATTGTCTGGCCGACCTTCATTTACAATGCGCCTTGGGAAAATCTTCTATTCAAAGCTTCTCCTCACTCACTGTGTGGGCCGATCTATTAGGAGTCTGAGCCGCAGTTATAAAAGGGTGTTCGACAAGATGAAGTGGGCAATGTCACCCCACGCTTTTGTTGGGCTTCTCCCAGCATTCGCAACCAAGGTTATTTTTCCAACAATAGGTCTGAATGTGCGAATCACGAAGGCCACCAATTAATTGATCGACAAGATTTCCAGGAGGGCGGGGGGGACATTCAGCTAGCTGAGATCAGCATGACAGTTTTAGCAAGCTGCGGCTTCAATCAAGGACAAACATGTGCCATTGTTTCCCGCACATATTCGCCCACAAAACTCCCTCTGCGAGACAGCTGTGCACAATACCCCTGGGTGGCAGTGAGAAACTCAGCGTTTATTCTGAATCTCATTTGCTTATTTGGAGAGTTTTTGAACATATTCACTTGAAATTGCAGTCTGAAAATGGGGGCGTGCTGTAATAAACTGAATTCTCCTGATACTCAAAAGGGTTTTAAGAGATGCCGCCACTGCATTAAAGTAATGTAGCGGAAGAATTCTTCCAAAACATGCCTCATATTTTCACCCAGAGATTTGATTTAATTTTGCATTACTGTGGTTACATAAAAAAATAAAATAAAAATAAAAAACAGCAGCATTAAGACTATCTCCACGACCCTGCTCCAACAACTCGCCTGTAGAAGCTACATTTCCATCCTGAAAAAAAAAAAAAAAGCGTTTAGAAAGCAAGGATTTAAGTTTCATCCATCAGGTTCTCAACTATCTGAGGCTTGGGAAAATTGACTCCTACTCCAGGTCATGGGAAAGGCCTTCCGAGTTTGCCTAGAAAGGCGCTACTAGCAAAATGAGGGATCGGGGCTTGCAGGGAGGAAGAAAGCAAGTGGTAGGCGTTGAAAACAGTCTCTCTAGGTGACTTCTGCGCTTGTGTCCTCCTGTTGTCCCAGTGTTGCATTATGGGGAAGCCTCCATGCAGAGGGCTTGATGGAACCCTGCCATATGGCAATAATGGGCTCAGGCTCCGCCGGAGAGCCAGGTGTGGACTATGACGAAATGAACTAATGCGCGTTCCCGCGCTGACTCCAGCAGCTGTGGAAATATGACTTTACCGTAGGGAAAAGGCTGTGAGGACACAAGTGTTTGATTAGGGGAACTCGATGTGGCCCACTTAACTCTTACACGTGTGGAATACTTGGACGTCCGTTTTGATCTTGGTAGTCAGCAAGTGGAGGCAGAACTGACGCATGGGGGAAATGGAATGTTCAGAGCGGCTTTTAATGCGTAAAGCAAAACAACTCAAGGGGATCTTTAATTCCAGAGTCATAGCACTTTGATTCCTTGGCAGCCACAGGTACAGGCATTGTTAGATTGTCTTAAAAATCAATCTTTAGTTGCTGCAACTGGCAGGCCATTAGAAGCAATGTGAGAACAACAAAAAAAAATCTATGTTTGCAAAGGTAGAGTGCATTTTGTATCACATTCTCAGTGGTAAATTGGGGTCATTTTTTTTGGAAACTGTAACCCTTAGTGGCACATGGTCTCAAAGCAATACACAACGTAATTAGCATAAATCACATAAAATAAATTATTTCTTTAGTACTAACTTTGGTAGAACTTCTTTATATTCTAACTACTTGATTTATTCAATTTGGGTTGAAGAAACTGTTTTAGAAACGTATTTCTTTTCCCCTGTCATTTGTATCTCTTTTCAAAATATAGAGAAATTCAAGTGTCCTAGAATGTGTGCCTTAGCCTGAGTCGATCAAACCTCTGCAAGTGCTTGGCTACGCTGTGAAATCCCATTACACTATACCTGCTGAGCGAGGCAATGTTGTACACAGCATCACGCCAACTTCCTTTCTCTTTCCTCAGCTGGTCCAATGAACCGATCTGAAACTGATGTTATAGTCTGTATGGATGAACTTAGCAGTGTATGGATGTAGAGAATGTAATTACTCTGACCATTTTTGGAAGGAGTCCTTGACAAAATTTGACACTGTCTGCTCACTCAACAAAACCATGAAAATAATAAATGCCACACTGTATTTTCTCAGTTGGACAGCCAGCAAACTGTGAATTCTCAGTTATGAGGCCAAAATGCTATCTCTTTTGTAGCATTTGATTGATTGATTGGTTGATTTGTTGATTGATCAAGAGTCTTTTTAACCATAGAAGTAAAGACACAATTTGCTAAATGTACAGTAAATGTACATATGTTATGATTTTGCGTAGTTCCATTAACTGATTTTTGCTATGTTGCTCATCAGGGCAGGCCAAAATACTGAATTTTTTTATATAAAAGTGGTTAGTATTCTTCGAATGCATAATGTAAATCCCATGCAAATTTTTGTTTTTTTGATGTCTTAAAGGCACATAAGCAAAAACTGTTCAATTGGAAATAGTTAGAGTAGAGTTGCACGATTCAGGATTTTTTTTTTTTTTTTTTTTTTTTTTTTTAAAAACGATTCACCCATGATTCTGAACAGACAACTAAACAAAATGCCATGCACTTTACTAGTGCTTCTGGCAGAATGTTAATTGCTGCAGTCTATTTAAAATGTTTAAATTAATTTGAATGAATTATTTTCGAAATAAAAAATTGGTTTGAATTCCTCAAATAGGCTTCTTCAGTTGTTTCATTACTGGATGAATAGTTTTTGAACGAATGTCTTGAATGAATGATTCAATAACAAATACATTTTTACAGTTACTTGTCGTTGCCATCAAGTGGTGTAACGACTACTTTCAGATTACTTTCAGATTACTTTCGTTACAGGTTACTTTCAAAATGTGGTTTGATCGATAATTGGTTAATATTCGATAATCGATTGATCATTTGGATATTTGTAACACAGAAATAATGTTATATGTGGTTGAAAAGATTTTGTGAAGCTTTTTCATATCTGATCATGATAATTGCTCTCTCTGACTCAGTGACAGAGCAAACACATATTTGAATATCCAAGAATTATTTTGTCAAAGTTTTAATGGACAATATCGCATGGGTGTTGAATCGAGATTGCAATCTTTAACGATTAATCTTGCAGCTCTATTTTTTGATTGAATAAAAAGAACTGAGTTTATGCATGCATCGCAGGGGGAAGTCATTTTAAATTGTTTATTAATGTGTGATACAAGCCTTTTTGATATGATAAATCACTTTTTGTTATGTTTTTCAAATCGTATATTCAACCAGAACAAAAAGTAAATGGAACAGATGGAAGAAAATAAACAATCTGTAGTGATAGATCAGCAACAGGAAAAGGAAACAAACACTGACACTGTTGTGCATCTGGCGTGTGACTGTGTTGTGATATTTCCACAGTCATGCTGGATTCTTACTGTGGTGTTAATGAAGAGCGCCATGAGAATGAGGCGTGCTGAGCAAAACAAATTCTGTACATTCAGTGAAGAGCTCTTCATAATTAATCTGCTAGGTAAAAGATTTGGCGTTTACAGTCACACCTTTCAGCAGATTCTTACTGCATTAGGAAAATAAATAGTCTTTGGATATAAGAGGTCGCCTAAAGACCCTCCCTCCCCTCCAAAAACAAAACAAAAACATCACATGACATGTCCTGTGGCTCGTTCTTAAGCCGTAGCCCTTACTTCTGTATATTATTATAAATAATATCATACATTCACATTCTAGGGAGCTTTTAAATGGACAGAATATGTGCCTAGTGAGCCATTGATAGTTTTAATGCCTTTAGGAGTAAGCCTTGGGCCAAGCCCAAAATGGCTAAACACTAAGCTTTTAATTCTTTTAAGCACAAATTATTGGTCAAGAAATTAGCAAAACACAAGCAATTTGCGACTTAAAAAAGCCAGAAGAGACAGAAAAACAAAGACAGAATGAAGCTGGATTCAGCAGAGTTGTGTGGACTGAAATATGAGTTGCATGGTGATGCACCAGAGTGGTGTCTTCAAAAATCTTGTGAGAAATGCAATAATAAATGCAGCTCTACCACAGTGAAGCATGGAGGAAGAGATAAGACAGGATCTATGTGCAGCAGTCTTTATTAACAACAAAGTAAAAGTAAAATAAAAAATAAAAAAACTCACAGAAAATGCTCAGAACTTAAAACTTAAAAGCATAAAAAGAACAACCAGATAAACAACTGAATAGATAGACAACGGAACTGAACAAAACAGAGCTTAAATACACAGGGCAAGCAAAGGATCAAATGAGATAATTTACTAGACACACCTGAACTGAAACTCAAATTAATTAATAACTATAGTGACAAACAGGCTAGGACAGAACTCATTTACAAACTTGAAAACCAACCTAGAAACACAGACAAGAAAAAAAACAGATAAAAAACAAACACTAAACATGGGCAAACAAACTCAAACCATGACACTATGTATGCAGTATGTGGGATTCTGAGATACTAAATGTTAATGAATTGTAAATAATGGTAGACTGAAATATTTTTGTCTTGTTTTTTCTGTAAAATGCTGTATTTAATTCTTAAATAGAGACAAATTTACTTTAGAAGCAAAATAAGATGATATGAGATATTAAATCATTAAGTTCTGCATAAAGCAATAACAAATATCTTCCAATTTTGAATCAAATTTATTTTTCTTCCCCCGTATTTGCTGCCTTTTTTAAATAATAGTAAAAATTGTATAAAGTAATCTCTCCAAACAATATATTCATGAAAAAGAAATAAATTTGTTTCAAAAATTCCTGTCACAAAGCCAAGATTTTTTTTTTTTTTTTTGAGGTTAAAATGTGACCACATGTTTTCGTGAGATTGAACTGGTGAATATCCCGGCTCCTTTTAAGTGGAGTACATATTTCACCCACACTAAGATCTGCAAAGTACATTAAGGGGAAATTACATGCTTAAATCCAGCAACTTCAACATGCCCAGCCTCCTTTAGAGTCTCCATGTTTTCCCCACTGCCTGCCCAACTGACTGGAAAAAGAACGTAGAGCTGAGAAAACTTGGACGTAGCATCAGCTCTTACAGATGGAGGACCCTCTTAACTTTAACTCCAGGTAACAGGGCGAAATGACAGGCTATTGAGCAAGGGATTATGGCAGCTTTTGCAAGGTTAGAAGCGCTGACCCTGCACAGCTCTCGCATGAGCAGCAACAATGGCATTTAGAGCGCCAGTGCCAAGGGTGCTGGCATTCCGTAATGAGATGTGCGGCCATCTGCCACGGCATCTTTGGGATACTGAAGACACCGTATGCTCCGCGTGTGTTTACTACTTCAGGCACAACCTCACAAGGTGACTGCCAGCTTCCACTGTACACTTCCATTTGCTTCAGATTCGCCGCAGACTACCACTTGTTTCATTCTGTTGGCTTTTTTAGTTTTTTTTTTTTTCATTTAATGGATGAATGAATAAACTGCAGACATATCTACGTGTTTGACGTTTTAAATTGAAAGTCTAAACACAAGATAATGAAGACATTGAGGCATTTTAAAACGAAAACACAAAAATAGTCAAAGAAACTCTCAGTGAAATTACCTCAAGTGTAAAAAAACAGGAAATGACAAAGATGCTGCCAAGCAATGCCCTTCAGTTATACCGAGAATCTTTGCGTTTGGAATTAGACGAATCCCTAGTAATTAGCTTCGACATTTCATTAAGCATTGTGTAGCTTCAATGCATAAATTCAGAGGCTCCCACAAATATAGAGGATATAATGAGGTACGAATATAAGTTGTTTTCACGGAAGTCCAGACAGTGATTCTTCTTTAAACATGACTCACCATTATGCAAGATTTAATGAATCTGAAACATAGTCAGTGGCCTTTGAAGGTTTTTTCTCTCTCTGAAATGAAAGCCAGACAGGAAGAGAAAAAAGGTGCAGGACTGAATGAAAACTAGGCCAAGCTGATGAAGTATCTCAAGCCTTGAGTTTAAGGGTCGGAGTGGGCCGCATCTGGTGACGGCACATGTCATTAACTTGTTTAACTACTCACTTGACAGACATCCATTACATTTTCAATATTACATACTTAGTCATCTAAAATTCACACCAGTGTGTCAATGAACTGTAATCCACTGTTTGACATTGATTTGAGTGGATGATTTGTCCTGAATGCATTTTGAAAGGCAGACAATGATGAAATATACTGCATATAAAACATACTGCAATAGTTAAGATGTATTAACTGCTGAAACTAACTAGCCAAACCTTGACCCCCAAGAGGTCAACATATGAAAGTGAAAAAAGTGAAAGTCATGACAGTATTGTCAAGTATGGTGACCCATAATCGAAATTTGTGATCTGCATTTATCCCATCCAAGTGCACACACACAGCAGTGAGTAGTGAACGAGTGCACACACAGCAGTGAGTAGTGAACAAGTGCACACACACAGCAGTGAGTAGTGAACAAGTGCACACACACAGCAGAGAGTAGTGAATGAGTGCACACACAGCAGTGAGTAGTGAACAAGTGCACACACAGCAGTGAGTAGTGAACGAGTGCACACACAGCAGTGAGTAGTGAACAAGTGCACACACACAGCAGTGAGTAGTGAACAAGTGCACACATACAGCAATGAGTAGTGAACAAGTGCACACACACACACAGCAGTGAGTAGTGAACAAGTGCACACACACACAGCAGTGAGTAGTGAACAAGTGCACACACACAGCAGTGAGTAGTGAACAAGTGCACACATACAGCAATGAGTAGTGAACAAGTGCACACACACATCAGTGAGATGTGAACAAGTGCACAGAAAACAGCAGTGAGTAGTGAACAAGTGCACACACACAGCAGTGAGTAGTGAACAAGTGCACACACACAGCAGTGAGTAGTGAACAAGTGCACACACACAGCAGTGAGTAGTGAACAAGTGCACACACACAGCAGAGAGTAGTGAATGAGTGCACACACAGCAGTGAGTAGTGAACAAGTGCACACACAGCAGTGAGTAGTGAACGAGTGCACACACAGCAGTGAGTAGTGAACAAGTGCACACACACAGCAGTGAGTAGTGAACAAGTGCACACATACAGCAATGAGTAGTGAACAAGTGCACACACACACACAGCAGTGAGTAGTGAACAAGTGCACACACACACAGCAGTGAGTAGTGAACAAGTGCACACACACAGCAGTGAGTAGTGAACAAGTGCACACATACAGCAATGAGTAGTGAACAAGTGCACACACACACACAGCAGTGAGTAGTGAACAAGTGCACACACACAGCAGTGAGTAGTGAACGAGTGCACACACAGCAGTGAGTAGTGAACAAGTGCACACACACAGCAGTGAGTAGTGAACAAGTGCACACATACAGCAATGAGTAGTGAACAAGTGCACACACACACACAGCAGTGAGTAGTGAACAAGTGCACACACACAGCAATGAGTAGTGAACAAGTGCACACACACACACACACACAGTAGTAAGTAGTGAACAAGTGCACACACACACAGCAGTGAGTAGTGAACAAGTGCACACACACAGCAATGAGTAGTGAACAAGTGCACACACAGCAGTGAGTAGTGAACAAGTGCACACACACTCAGCAATGAGTAGTGAACAAGTGCACACACACACAGCAGTGAGTAGTGAACAAGTGCACACACACAGCAATGAGTAGTGAACAAATGCACACACACAGCAGTGAGTAGTGAACAAGTGCACACACAGCAGTGAGTAGTGAACAAGTGCACACACACAGCAATGAGTAGTGAACAAGTGCACACACAGCAGTGAGTAGTGAACAAGTGCACACACACAGCAATGAGTAGTGAACAAGTGCACACACACAGCAGTGAGTAGTGAACAAGTGCACACACACAGCAATGAGTAGTGAACAAGTGCACACACACAGCAGTGAGTAGTGAACAAGTGCACACACAGCAATGAGTAGTGAACAAGTGCACACACACAGCAGTGAGTAGTGAACAAGTGCACACACAGCAATGAGTAGTGAACAAGTGCACACACACAGCAGTGAGTAGTGAACAAGTGCACACACACACACACACACACACACACAGCAATGAGTAGTGAACAAGTGCACACACACAGCAGTGAGTAGTGAACAAGTGCACACACACAGCAATGAGTAGTGAACAAGTGCACACACACACACTCACACTCGTTGTCTTTTCATTGTTTATGGGGACATTCCATAGGCGATATGTTTTTTTTATACTGGACAAACTGTATTTTCTGTCCCTCTACACCACCCCTACCCATCACAGAAAATGTTCTGCTATTTTAGATTTTCAAAACAGATAATTCTGTATGATTTATAAGCTTGTTTCCTCATGGGGACCAAAAAAATGTCCCCGCAAGATCAAAATTTACTAGTATTGCTATACTTGTGGGGACATTTGGTCCCCATAATGTAGGGAATACCCACCCACCCACACACACACACACACACCTGGGAAGCAATTAGGGGTTAGGTGTCTTGCTCAAGGGCACTTTAGTCATGGTATCGAAGGTGGAGAGAGTGCTGTTCATTCACAATCCCCACCTTCAATTCCTGCCGGCATGGGATTCGAACCGACAACCTTCACATTACAAGCCTGACCATTAGGCCACGATTACCCTGCTATTGAGGTCCATGTGTTATATTTATTTTTTTTAGTCATATTTATTTTATACGGTACCAGAGGTCTTCAAATTTTCAGGCCACTTGCATGGTGGATAGAAAGACGGAGCAGGAATATGACAGGACGACAGCATAAAATTAGGAAAGTCGGAAATATTCTGATAATTTTAAAACTATAGCTTATATAGCCAATTTCACTAGTATGACAATTTCATTCAATTGTACCCGTGCATATTAATCCAAGTGCTCTGTGAAGAGTGTGAAAGTTTCCTTTTTGCATGTTTTAAGAGCGTTGAGCAGTGTAGCAGACATGTCTGTTGAGAGCATGAACCAAATAGTTGGAATCCACTCAATACTGCTCAAAGTGTACAGACTGTGTGTTCTACACACTCAGGAATTATTTCATTTCAACCAGTAAAGTGTAAACACAATTTTAATAAGATCCATTGTTGACAGCTTTATCAATTATAACATGTTTTTGCTACAGAGCAGAGCTCATCAGTGACTGACACCTTCAGTGATTGAAAGCAAAGCTCTCTTTCCCTTTTTGCTGCAACAGATGTGTTTATTGGGTTTCTTTGTACTTTCTGCATTTCTTTGTTCTTCAAAGCACTCGCTTTGTTGTTGCAACAACCTTTTTTGAGCAATATATATGCATGTATATATGTGATGATTATATAAGTAAATATAACATAACATTAAACATATAAGTAAATATGATTAAATGTTACTTGATGTAAATTTAGTAAAAAAGTAGTAAGTGGTCACTTATTTATTTATTTTTTGTCTTTTTTGTCATAAAATTGTTATACTTTGGACCAATATTTGTCCTATTAAGATCCACCCATGCTCAAAAGCATGAGCATTTTTTAAAGCGCATATATATTATAACAAAACTAAATTTTTTTATGTTTTTGCCATATTGAGAGTAGAAACATCCTTGATATTGGATAAAATATAATGTTGTGTTTTTTCACTCATTTCTTTGTCTAAAAATAATAACAATAATAATTGTCTAAAAAATAAAAGTTTACATAAAAGAAAAAAAGAAAGAAATATATATATATATATATATATATATATATATATATATATATATATATATATATATATATGTTGTTGTTACATTACTTTTCATAAGGTCACATTTAGATACTTTTGCTCGAGGACAGAGCAACTGCACCACTGCCACAACCTCTGATGCAGCACCCAAATTCTATACGAGCGAAAATGCATTTCTCGGAAGCACTCAGATTTATTTTCGTATACTAGTAGTTTGACGTTTTTAAAACATGTATCTATAAAAGAAAAAGAAAACTTTTGTAAAAGAAAACTTTATTGTACTCTGTGTGTCACAGATAAAAATGTGTGTTTTATTCTTGTTCAAGAAGCCATTTCACTATATGTCACAATGGAGAAAAAAAAGACTCTCACAACTTAGGTTTCATGCTGCTTTTAACTCACCAGTTAGACATCCTGATAGTAATCAACTTGTCTCATATTTTACCTTAAACAATTAACATACAGGCACGGCTTGGTACAACTCCCTTGTAACTGCACTTGAAAATAGGGCAACTAAGTTTCATAGAAATGTAGCCTTGAGTGGATTTTCACAATGTTTGCCACAATCTATCTGGAAGAAAGAAAAAAAAAAGTGTGTGTATAGCTGATTAAAGCATTGACCCCATTTCCCTAGAGCACATCAGGTTTATTAACTTGACTCAGTGCTGAAGGTTCATGACCTGAGAATAATCAAGTGCATTCAAAGTGCCTTGGAGGTAATCTGAGGAAGCTGAAATATACTGTAACAAGACTGCCTTGCTAGAATGAACCAAATTGCTCATGAATTGATCATGAGCTATTAACATAAAACAGCTCAGAAGTATGGGGCTATCTACTTCTGAATATGTTTTTAAAAAAAAAAACAAAAAAAAAACAGCATACATGTGGGAGGCTGTGGATCAAATTAGGAGGATTTAGATTTGGGAGTGTCGGTGGATACAAAAATGTTGTCTTGCACTGCGGGTGCACCATTGGTGAAACAAAAGAATAAGGAATCCCTTGGATAACATAATTACAACCCTGGGGGGCTGCCAAATTTCGGTCGTTTGAAAGAATGCGATTTTTGGAAAACACGTCTTTCAAACAAATGGATGTAATCTCAAACTTACTTTCCGGAAACTCAAACACTGACTTAAAACATTTGTTAATGATCACCATTCATGAGTTCTTAATGAAGAGGACTTTAAGTGATTCATAATTAGACACCTGCAAATACAAAGGCACACACAACATCTAGGATTTTCACAGTCATTACTATAATCCAGTCCCCTGTGGTTTCGAACACACATTGCAAGTGATTATATCAAGAATTTCCTTGCAGCAGTGTTGTTTTCCTGTGACTCTGTGAACAGTCACAAGTTCATACAAATAAAAGTATCACACCGGATTAAAATATATGGTGGCGTGCCCATCGAATGCAAAGATCTCAGTATGTCATTCAATAATTGCGCATGATACATTGCGAATAAAATCCATTGAGGAGAAGTGCTTTCTTCCAGTAAGTCATCTCATAAACTGTATCATATAAAAAGGCCACCTCAATCATGCTGTGGCTGAGCTTGTTAAAATCCCTCTGTACCCTGTGCTTGCGACCGCTTTATTCCTAAACTAATGGCACATAATAAACAGCGAACCTTAGTTCGTCTTAAATCATATTTTCATTCCGTTTACCGCAGTATCAAGAGAATAACCCTGCTCTTCCCGTTAAGCAGCAATAATTCAAGTGTAAAAGAGGGAAAATGAAGGAAACATTTTAATTAAAGAACTCATATATGAGAACAACAAATAGCAGTGTTTCCATGTGGAAGAAAACTACCAATTTTAGTCAGAAATAAGTCTAGAAAATGATCTAACATTTTAGATCTTTATAAGTATAATGTTTTTTTTTTCGGATTATGAGATACGTAATTTATTAAAACTGAATTAGAGTCGTTTTGACAATTGATATGACACTTGACCCTTCTCCGGCAGTTTGATTGACAGGCGATCTGACCAATCATAACCCTGAATCTGCCATTTTTTCTGACAAAGCAGTCGGGGGAGTTAGTAGATTTACGTTGGTGAACTTGAACTTGAAAAATTGTGAGTACTCACGTCTTTCCACGCTTGAAACAACATTCCTTCTGATGTTCATTCATGTTTATTTGATGCTATAAATGAACTAGTATGAAGAGATGATCGGTTCACGAGGAGCTGCAGCGATCTGTCACGACACATTAAAGAGACTCTACTGTATACGCTATTTATTGTTTAAACTTCTGAAAAAAATTACAATATTTTAATTGTGAAACCGTTTCATATGTCTGTATTTTTTACTTTGTGAGAACATGATGTGTGGCGTGAGAATGCATGGCTTGTCGGACATAGCAACAGTAATTAAAGGGGGCGCGTTTTTGCAAAGGGTCAATTAAATTTAGATTTTTGCCTTTTGTGACCCAGTATATTTGTGATGCCCCCTTCTTTTTCAATAGTTACTTTTTAATATTTACTTTGTGCATGTACACCAATGTCTGTATGATAATTTTATACTCTTTATCCAGCAAGAGCTCAATAATCAAAAATCACAGTAAATATATTTATAATGTTACAAAAGATTTGTTGTTTTCCATAAAAATATGAAGCACAACTATTTTCAACATTGGTAATGTTTCTTAAGCATCAAATTTCTTAAGGATCATGTGACACTGAAGTAATGATGCTGAAAATCACAGGAATAAATTGCAGACAACAGTTACTTTAAATTGAAATAATATTTCACAATATTATAATTATACATTAAGCCCCTTCTTTGACATTTACCTCCCCTAACCCTGTTTACGTCTGAATGCATTAAACCGAATGGGGATGCAACACATTTTAGAAACATAGCAATTGCGTAGTAAACATTCAGTTGTCAAAGCTGTTTTCTTGAAAGCTGCAATTAGCATAAATTATCATTTTTTGAGGTTTATTTGTGTCTCTTTCTGTTGATCCTGAGCAAGAGCAAGACCCCAATCTGACCCGTCACTGATAGAACAGTAAAACTGGTCTGGCGTCAGGATGAAGGGCTACTTTCCTCAGCGAATGTGGAATCTTTATCACCTCCACTATCCGACTAAAGGAGGGCAGAAGGCCACTTGAGGGACTTTGATAATGAGTGAGTCAAGTCGATCTGGGGAATTTTTTGGCTCCCTCTTGGCTCAAGAGATTCAATCTATTTCCATCTCTCCCATAAGGTCTGATCCAAAAATGTTTTTTTTTTTTTTTTTTTTTTTTTTTAACGTAACAAAGGCAAATATATAGCAGCCTCTATATCTATCTATCTATCTATCTATCTATCTATCTATTTATCTATATCTATATCTATATCTATATATATATATATATATATATATATATATATATATATATATATATATATATATATATATATATATATATATATATATATATATATGCAGCCTCTCAGATATGGTCACGATGCGGTTTCCTTAATTTCCTGGCCTGCAGAGATCCTTGCGTCTGTCTGCGAGCTCTCTAATTCTTCTCCATTTTCTGATTCCAATGGCCCAATTAATTGAATGGCTTCAAAAAGAGGGAAAATGCATAATGCGGATTTGTCATACTGGCAGGATTTGCAGGCCTATTGCTTGCATCTCCGTCTCCCATATGCGTGTGTATGAACTGGCTTTTTGGAGAGCCTGCTTAGTCTCAGCAGGAGACGGGAGAGCCGTCCAGGATTTTCTACAATGAAATCGCCTAATACAATTTCCAGTTTCTAAAAAGCAGATTGTGTCTGATTAGAAAGAGGATCAGAGCAATTTAGCAGGTTTACGAGGGCAATGTTAAGAAATCCATTCACTCTGTAGTGTGAATTTTATTTGTTTAAACGCAAGGGATGGAGAGCTGGGAAAACAATGATATTTGTTTTGTCCCAACACACTTTGTCTGTCTGTCTTTGTTAAGCCCTGTGCTGGGTGTAACACATTACAAGTAATGTGCATTACATAAGATTACTTTTTGATGCAACAAGTAAAACGGTGGCATTAGGTGGCCTTAACTACTATGTACTTACATTTAAATAAATTATTTGATACAAAGCACTTATTGTGTACAATAATGTTTTTACATTGTACTTATATTTTAAAAATAATAATAATAAAATACCTAAATGTAAACATCTGTAATTACACTGTTGACCCGTCCCTTACACCTTAATCCTACTCATACCACCAAACCTGTCCCTAACCTTACCCGTATCCCACCTCACTAGCAGCAAAAGTGTTATGCAATATAATATGAACACAATACATTGTACTTATTTTTTTTTTTTTTTTTTATGTAAGTAGATAGTAGTTAAGACCACCTAATATAAAGTGGATCCAGTAAAATAATGCATTACTTCATAAATTTACACATAAATATCTGTATTACTTTTTTAAAAAGGTAAAACAAAAAAAAGCCCCTCCGATAACATAAATGCATGTTTCTTTTCAGTTTAATTAATTTTCTTAAACATATTTTAAATACACCTCAATTAAAATGTTATTTCTTCTCCATTATGAGAAGTCACTAAAAGATACAGTATCCGTAAATGCTGCACAAACAGACAAAAAAAAACATTACTTTGAAATGTCAATTAAAAATATCATAATAATGCTAAAAATAGAACGATCAGAAAAATATTCTAAATGTGTTTTGAATGAAAACAAAGGTGTTCAAAGAAATTCAGCCAAAAAAAACCCAAAAAAAAACCCCTGCAAAGCCTGAAAGAGAGCAAGCCTCAGTTTGATGAGAAAAAGTAGCGCAGAAGTAACTTTCCATTACTTTCCATTAAGGGTTAGTTCATCTAACAACCAAATTCCTGTCATTAATTACTCACTCGCATGTCGTTCCAAACCCGTAAGTTCTTCGTTCATCTTTGGGATACAAATTAAGATATTTTTGATAAAATCCAAAGCAACGTAATTACCGTCATTCAAGGTCGCTAAAAGTAGTAAAGACTATTTTAAGGGGTTCAGAATATTATAAAGCGACGAGAATACTTTTTGTGTGCTGAAACAAAAACAAAATAACAACTTTATTCAACATTGTTTTCTTTGCCTCAGTATTGATGTCAGATTAAAATAACTTAATTTGTGTTCCGAAGATGAAAGAAGGTCTAATGTGTTTGGAACGACACAAGGGTGAGTACTTAATGACAGAAATTTCGTTTTTGGGTGAACTATCCCTTTATAAAGTAATGTAATTCGTTACTTTTTAGGGAATAACGCAATATTGAAACACATTACAACACTGCTCAAGCTAACATTTAAGTGAAAGTGAAAGTCGAAAGTCGTGACGTGTTGTCAAGTATGGTGACCCATACTCGAAATTAGTGCTCTGCATTTAACCCATCCCAAGTGCACAAACACAGCAGTGAGTAGTGAACACACACACACACACACACAGTGAACACACACCCGGAGCAGTGGGCAGGTATTGCGACAGCGCCCGGGGAGCAATTAGGGGTTAGGTGTCTTGCTCAAGGGCACCTTAGTCGTGGTATCGAAGGTGGAGAGAGTGCTGTTCATTCACAATCCCCACCTTCAATTCCTGCCGGCGTGGGAATCGAACCGGCAACCTTCACATTACAAGCCCGACTCCCTCACAAATATGCAACAGGGCAGGAAACACAGGCAAAAAGGGTATTCCATTATGAGCAGATAATCAAAAACCAAGATGTAGGAAACCAGGACAAAGCTCAGAAATGCAGTGTAACAACATACACGACTTTGCAAAGAAAATGCAGGGCTAATATAGGCAGAGTTCGAGATAATTAGACACGGGCAATAATGAGTCCAGTCAATAGGTTTTGGGAATTGAATGTCATGATGGGAAAGCAAGGGAGTCTATAGGAGTGCCCTCTGGTGGAGATCATGGGCACTCCAGCTGGTGGATGTAACAAATTATCAGTACCCTGTTGTTTCCAAATTCCATTGGACGTTATTTGGATCGAAATTTTATTTGTGAAGCTTGCCATGTTGTGCCAATTTTGAGAGCAATTCCATGTTGTCAAGGAGATCATAGAATGAGGTCCTTACAAAATTTATTGGATTAAAACAATTTTCATTCCAACAAAACAGCAATGAAAAACCTTTTTCGGCATCACCGCTCTTGCTAGTCAGGACAGGCCCGAGATCAACCGCCAAGTGAGAATATCATTCTCTGCGTCAAAATGTACAAGAGTCTTTGAGGATGATTCTTCTGTCCTGGGCTGCTCTTGTTGACAAGCATCAATCATGCAGAAATACACGGTGCCTTGCTCATTTAATTCCCCTTGACTGATTGTGAGGCGGAGGGGGAGCAGGGACTGACATGCCTGGAGAGTGTCCCCCTGCCATGCTTCATTTCCCCCCGATGGGCATGCCAGTCTTTCAGAGCGGTTTCTGCCGCCTCGTGAAGGCAGTATTGTCTGATTAGAAGTGGAGATGGCTGCTGTCTCTCACCAGCATCTCACATATTCTGATGAATTCTCAGGATTAGTGTTTTCCCCCGTGTCAGTGTATATAATACAATAAGCCACAAGAAGCTGTGCGTTGCAGTGTGCAAAAAAAAAAAAAAAGAAAACGAAAAAAAGAATCCCCTAAACTTCAGTAAAATCAACTCTGACAGCCTTGATTGGCTTATTATTTTATAAAACAATTGTTCGATCAAATAATTTATTGCAATCATTTATTTTAACAACAAGCTATATAAGATAACTGTAGACACAAAAAGTATACTATTTTTTTTTAATAGACCTATATAATATTATATTAAATTCAATTGACATGTAATTCAGTTGAGATATTGGGAGTTGATTAATAATATCCGACTTTTTCCGATTAAATCTGTTATATGTGCATATGGAAATGTTTATTCTAATGTTTATTTCTCTGAAGTTGACCTGTGGTGTGACAAACAAATGTTTAAAAGTACAAAGCTTTCTTTAGACTTTAATACGAGGTATAAATAATTGAGCAAGAACTGTATGTTTTTTTTTATTAATTATATAATTATAAAATTCAATTAATTATTTTATACATTATTATAATTATATGATAATGTATGAAATAATTATTAAAAGTTCAGGCACAGTTATGTGAACGCAACTGATTATATCAAGCAGAATTCAAATACGTATGACTTCTACTTCCTAGCATGTTTTGCTTTGAACTCTAAAAGGAGAGTAAACGTTGAAATTAACTGTTGTAAACTGTTCTTTTGCACAAGAGGAATCTGTAAGGGTTTTATATTCTGTTGTGACGGGATTTAAAGGGGGTTTTGTAATGTTGGAGATTTGGAGTGTTACCGTTGAGCTTAAGAGTAGAGCCTGTGGTTAGGCTGAGGATGGGTCACAAAATATGATGATAATATATGGTCCGGGTTGGGGAAAAATGAAATACAACTTAGTTACGTATTTAAAATACAAAGTTTGAGTAACTGTACTTTATTACAGCTACATTTTAAATGGGTGGTAATCAGATTACAGTTACATCTGAAAAGTATTTTAGATTATCAAAGTGATTACTTTGAATTTTAATGTCATTTAAACAGCGATTGGTGATTCTCTGACTCTGACAGTCTGAAAAAGCGGAGTTAAGTTTCATCAACATTTTAATACTTTTAGGGATCATAAAATATATATATATATATATATATATATATATATATATATATATGTTTTTATTTAGTACTGTCCTAATCATGTTTTGTGATAGTTGCTTGTGAGTCATTTTATAATTCACTGGTCACTGCAACTTTTTCTCACAATTTGTCAGCATTTCACAATTCTTTTTCTCAGAATTGCGAGATTTAAACTCACAGTTGCCAGTTATAAAGTTAGAATTATGAGATTTAAACTTGCGATATTTGCAAAACTTTTTTTTTCTTGCAATTGTGAATTAATTTGTGAGTTTAATTATCTATTATGATAATTCTGAATTATTTCAATATTTTCAGTTTATATCTCATATTTGCCTTTTCTCAATATTGCGATTTTATCCTAATTCTGACTTTTCTCAATATTGTGAGTTTATATCTCATAATTCAGACTTTTCTCAATATTGCGAGTCTATATCTCATAATTCTGACTTTTCTAAATATTCTGAGTTTATATCTCATAATTCTGAATTATTTCAATATTTTCAGTTTATATCTCATATTTGCCTTTTCTCAATATTGCGATTTTATCCTAATTCTGACTTTTCTCAATATTGTGAGTTTATATCTCATAATTCAGACTTTTCTCAATATTGTGAGTTTATATCTCATAATTCAGACTTTTCTCAATATTGCGAGTCTATATCTCATAATTCTGACTTTTCTAAATATTCTGAGTTTATATCTCATAATTCTGAATTATTTCAATATTTTCAGTTTATATCTCATATTTGCCTTTTCTCAATATTGTGATTTTATCCTAATTCTGACTTTTCTCAATATTGCGAGTCTATATCTCATAATTCTGACTTTTCTCAATATTGTGAGTTTATATCTCATAATTCTGACTTTTCTCAATATTGTGAGTTTATATCTCATAATTCAGACTTTTCTCAATATTGTGAGTTTATATCTCATAATTCAGACTTTTCTCAATATTAGGAGTTTATATCTCATAATTATGACTTTTCTCAATATTGTGAGTTTATATCTCATAATTCTGACTTTTCTCAATATTGTGAGTTTATATCTCATAATTCGGACTTTTCTCAATATTGTGAGTTAATATCTCATAATTCTGACTTTTCTCAATATTGTGAGTTAATATCTCATAATTCTGACTTTTCTCAATATTGTGAGTTTATATCTCATAATTCTGACTTTTCTCAATATTGTGAGTTTATATCTCATAATTCTGACTTTTCTCAATATTGCGGGTCTATATCTCATAATTCAGACTTTTCTAAATATTCTGAGTTTATATCTCATAATTCTGACTTTTCTCAATATTGCAATTTTATCATAATTCTGACTTTTCTCAACATTGCGAGTTTATATCTCAATACAGCATTACTCATTTAAACCACACCACATGGATCATTTATCCTCTTGGCTTCAAGCGGAAGCACACGGCGAGTTTCCTAGAGCAAATGCTTTTACTTGTTGATCGGTTTCGATCATGTGGAACACTAAACAGTGCTGTGAGATCCAGTTAGAAATGCCTGGATTCGGTGAAGAGCATAAAATGTCTCTGTGATTTAATTTAGTTTAAACCAGATGAACCAATGCTGACATTCTCAACAGCATTGACAAGTCTGAGAAACACTGTGCCATGAACAATCCAGTTAGAAGGCCTTTCAATCTACAAATCACCATCATTTAGCATGGATTTTCTGTAGTAACACTAATTGGCTGACTCATATATTTAAATATTTAAATTTCACCCTATAAGGTTGTTCATATTTTTACAGATGTTGCTATATTTGATAGTGAACATAAATATATATCTGCATCACACTACTGTCAAATATGCATTTCTATGAGGCAAAACATGTAATATTAATGATATTGCAGCTTGCACTGCAAACTGTGCTGAAGACATCACAATAAATTTTCCAATTAAGTTTTTATTTTAAGGGGAAAAAAAGACTGAAAATGGATTTTACTTTTTTTGTTTGTTTTCATTTTACTCTTTTCTCAATATAAATGTTTTGAATATTCTATCTGTTTGGCATTATTATCGTTATTTTTTAATGTTTGGACAATAAAGAGTAGTTTCAAACTAAAATTCTGGTTTCTACAACTTTTACTTAGGAGCAAAAATCTGTCTTTAAACTTGAAAGAAATTTATTGTGATTTTTATCAACATCGACAGAGATGAAAAATTTTATTGTGAATTTTTTTTTGTTTGTTTTGTTTTTTTTTGTTTTGTTTTTGTCTTTGGTCGATTGAGCCTCTTTCACCTAAAATATTTACTTGAAAATTGTAAATAAATTTCAGTATCTTAACAACACATTTCACATGTTCATCACGGTTATCTGATGTCAGTTAATGACATGCTGGTAGAATAATAATAATAATAATAATAATAATAATAATAATAATAATAGTAATAATAATAATAATAATAATTGACCTGTTTTGATTAAAAAAAATAGGTAACACTTTATTTTACAGTGCCATTGTTACATGTGTTACATATAGTTACTATAGTAATAACTATAAATTTTGCATAATTACATGCAACTAACCCTGAACCAAACCAAACCCCAATCATAAACCTATAGTAAGCACATGTAGTTACTTAATATTACTCAGCACTTAAATGCATAATAACAGTGTAACAAAGACACCTTAAAATAAAGTGTAACCAAAAACTATTGTAATAATGTAATTACTTATTAGCTTTTAATCAAATCACAACATCTGCAGTTTGCTCTCTCTCACACACACACACAAATTCCTAAACTAAAACGAAAGGTTTTATTCAACTTTTATTATTAAATAAATTTATGCCATTTTTGGGGAGTATATTTACAGCCATGTTTCTGTAAGACACACTCATTGGGCGGCTTCCATAGCAACAGAGCTAACTAACTGAAACCAGATTGAGCACTGTTTCTCACAAACCAAGCGTGAAGGGCGGATCATCTCGTTAGTTCTCAGATTTTAATTGCCATCGCCTCCGTAATCTGATTATATGCTGTGAGTGGTTGCATGAAAGATAAGAATATCATAATTAAATTAAAACTAATATCCAACCCAGCCTAAAAGAGCTTCAAAGGTATAGCTGGCACATCTAGAAAAATCCCACTCACATCACTGATCATGTTAGAGGATTTGAGGTAGCACACTTCTCACAGGAAAACCCGTATCGCTTATTTAACTGTTCCCTAATTTGTGGTCATAAGGATGTCACTTGTATAAGATGCCATCCTCAAAAACGGCAGCCTCTGTTTATAGACACAGTGGTTGTATTTCCTTATGTTTCTTAGCTGCTAATGGACTTCCAAATTAACAGCTGCATATCGAAAGCATATGATGCTATTTTAAAGGTTAATTATTTTGTTTGTTGGGTGTAATAGAATAGGCTGACATGATTTAATGTAAAAAAAAAAAAAAAAAACGTGAATACAAAATATGGTTGTCGGTCATGTATTTGGCCATGAATCCGTATTTGAGTCCTTCTATGGTTACGTTCATACAGTTTGAATAATTATGGGAGTGAAAACTACTTTCTATAAGCAAACTCACACCTGTAAATTTTCAGAACTCACAACCGCAGTTTTTTTTTTTGCTGGTTTTTTTTTTTCAAAAATTTGAAAAAGGAATATTTCGCCAAACTGCAATGGAAAGTTTTTTTTTTTTTTTTTTTTTTTATGTTTGGACAGAAGATCTTTATTAAACTCATAAAAAAAAAAAAAAAAAAAAAAAAATCATGAAAATACTGGATTCCAAGCAACAAAGTAATGCCACAATTTTTCAAGACCTTCAATAAAGAAACATCTCATATGTGGCCAACCTCAAGTATAAAGGGGCTTTCCTCACCATTAAAGGGAACGTCAGATACTCCTTTATTGAGCAAAAACTCCCTTAAAATGCAAATGAGCTGCTGTTCCCTGTGGCCCCTGTCAAGAAGAGGGCGGGGCTTCAAGAGCTCATACCAGCAACAAAACAGGACAATCTCACGCACGTAAAATATTAGAGACTGTTCATTTCGAACCAGAGTGGGGAAATAATGCCTGTAGAGTCATATTCTGCATGGAGATAGAACAAGTTTAGTAACTTATGTTGTCATCCTGCTTTTTATCCACTATTGGTACACGCCTGTTGTAGCGGACACCGTCCGAATGATGGCTAAAACTTTAATGATGAGTTTTATGAAGTTTATTGTACATCACACAAAATATGAAGCGTCCGTTTTCACTCCATAAAATCATAAGAGCTGAATAAAACATAGTACAATAAGTGCGCATCAAAGTTTTCTCCATAAACTCTCTCACACGTTTATATGCAAATAAATTTAGAAGTGAATATTACATCCAATGTCCCCTTTCATGCTTGGATAACATGCCTATGTGTCCTTCGATTAAAAATACTGGCTAGTGCAGTGGCTGCGATATACTTAAACCTAATATCATCCGTCCCCATGATTTTTGGAATGACTTATCGTGAGAGGAAAAATTGTGTTTTAGTCGCATAACATCAGTAAATAGAAACGCCATCATTTCGCAATAGACATTTTAGAAAGGATCACAAAAGTTTTGGGAAAATCTGTAATGTCAACACACACACACACAAAAAAAGTTAAAATACCATGACAAAATAGGACAAATATAATAGAAAAAAATAACCATATATACAGTATATTGAAATTGAATAAAGTAATCAAAGGTAAAAATAAAACTTCACACCGTATGAACTAAATAGGCATTGATTCTTGATTTGTATTAAAGTTACTAAAGTCATTCAGCAAAGAGCAGTGAACGATTTTTTCTCATTTTCTGTTGTTTGATTAAAATTAAATGGCAGACAGCAGCAGGTTTTTTAGGCTGCTGTCACTTTAGGACCAAATTCACAGTTATTTATTTGTGTGTGCATGTATTTGTCCGTTTAACACACCCGAAGCCCAAAGTTTTGCTCCATCTCGAATAAAGTACACAGAAAGCCAACCGTCAAAAAGAGTCTCTTTTGCAGCTCATTAAGCTTTTAAATCTTTTTTTTGAGTATCAAGCAAGTCCGACAGGAAAGGATTTTAGTTCTCCATGGCACATGCATTTTGATTCTTTATACGCAAGTAATTTTGTCCAATGACTTTTTTTTTGCACTAATTCATTTATTTCTAAGGTAATATATTTTTTTCTTCTTTTTTTATTAAAGAAAGTTGGCAATAGGAGTATAAAAATTATTTTTAGGCAGGACTTGATCACTGTTTCTGTTCCTTTATGTGCTTTGCAGATCTTATTACAGATAAATTACACTAAAGGAAAATGAAAACATTAAAACGCATCATATGGCACATTTAAAACTTCTTTGTATACCTTGTATATCCAACATTCCAGCATTTAATTTGCATTTGGTAATTTCATCTTTTGGCTTGCTTTTGGGCTGCACATGGGCAGGGGTGTAAATCATAGTGTTGATTAAGTATGTATAACGATATTGTCTTTGGCTTTTACTGTGGTTGAGCCATTTGCAGAACAGTACCCTGCTGTTGTAGCTTCTGCGATCTCCACTGGAACATCAACTGTTTAACAAGCTGTCTTCACATGACGGGACCAACCTCCAGTTTATCAGCAAGAGCTTGGACGTGCTGCACTCAGCTAAACAAAGACGAAGACTTTTGGGTGAATTTTCAACATTCGTTTCTAAACGTCTATTGACTTGAGTATTAGCAAGCTCAAAAGGTCAAAGCTCTTTGTGTATGTGGGATAAAGAAATCAAGTGCAAGGATGGGACATTTGATGAATGCATGGAGCAGGTCTTGGTTCACGCTCTGCCACGAGGTCTTGTTGTGTGGGTGTTGAATTCTGTCATTTGAAAGGGGTGTTCTTGTCTTGCACCTTTTAATTTTGTACCATGCAGTCCACTTATGAGGTGAATATGATTTTGCTATGTATTGCTGGAACAACATCCTCTTATTAACCAAAGACATGTTAGGTTAGGAGTTATGACTTCCAATAACATTCTTGCATTGCCTTGTGTTAGTTGTTTGGGTTGTCGGTCAAGGACCAACAAAATATCTTATTCAGAGATGTTGGAGGAATGTGTTTTGCCGAGCAGGTCCTACAAAAACATGGTCAGTCATTTGTTTAGAATTTCTTTAGATTCTCCTATATTAAAATAACCTCTTTTATATTTCGCTAACCTCTACATGTTCACAAGCAGAAACCATACTAACGGGTTGTGAGTTTGCTATTTTGCAAGAACATAATTAATAAAGGGATAGTGCACCCAAAAATGACAATTCTGACATCATTTACTCACCCTCAAGTTGCTCCAAACCTGTTTGAAGAATGTTAGTAGACAAACAGTTAATGGGGCCCCGTTGACTTCCATAATATGGAAAAAAAGTACTATGGAAGTCAGTGGAGTACATTAATATGGTTACACAATTTTTTTTTTTTTTTTTTTTTAAAGAAGTTTCAGTTTTTGGTGAGCTATTCTTTTGAGTTGTAAATGTTGATAATGATTATAAGTGAATCCTAACTTCAATTACTATAAATAAACCCTTCGTAGAGTGATTACGTCTAAAAGTGCCATCAAAATGCTTCTGTTTGGTGGGGTGTGTTTCCCAAAGCCATGGTCGTAAGTTCCGTTGTCACCAATAGAGTTCAATGGAACTCGTGACCAAAGTTGGCTAACGATGCTTTTGGGAAATCCAAACCAGCTTGACGGACCAACATTGGCTCAACAAGTGTGTGCTAGACTCCAAGTCCACGAAAATTAATGAAGTTCAAAAAATAAATAAGTCATGCAAGTTTGGAACGACATAAAGAAAGATTTTATTTGTGGGTGAAATGTTCCTTTAAAACAATAATAATAATAATAATAATAATAATAAACTAACTAGCTAACTAACTAACTACCTAAAATAAATAAATAAATGCTTATCTTGCTTCATTCCGAGCCAGCACCCACTCAATGTTGATTTAGACTTAATCTAAAACATCTGACTCAATTTGGCAGATACCCTGTGGGTCATGATTAGCTGAAGCAGGTGTGTTTGCTGTGTAAAGCAGAAAGGGGTCCTGTTGGGGTAGGCCTTCTTTAATAGATTCATGGCCTGACTGTAATGTGCTGTTTTCATTAGTGCTCCAGAAAACCTCTCACAAATCGATAATTCAAATTTACTGGCCACATGTCTAATATATTCTATGAGGCCGGTTCTGTGTCTCATACATAAAAGCATATGGAGTTTTACATTCACTCTTAGTATGAAAATATGGAACGAGAAGAAAAAAATAGAAAACTGAGAAATAACTGGCTATGCTCAGTATAACATTTTTTTTTTTTATGGAAACACATCGCAGCCTATATATTGGAGTGCAAGCGCTGCCCTTAGTGTGTACATGAGTTACGTGCTGAATTGACTTCACACATTGCAGCAGGACTGCGGAAAAGGAAATTTAATGCAGCCATGGATGACCTCTGAGTCTGCTCTTCATCTTTGATCATAAAGCATTCAAAGTTAGGACACTTAATGTTTTATGTATCATGGCATTATTTTCATGACAGTTGAGTAGTCAAACAGACAATGGTCGATGAACAGCAAATAGGAATGGCAAGGGATCAACAGAATCGTAGTCAAATTCACAGGCGGGAATGTCAGGACAGGCAGCAAGAATCAGACAATGGGGAAAAGAGGCAAAATCAAAAACAGGAAACCACTGAAATAATGCTCAGAATTGACAAGAGAACCAAATCAAGAGGTGTTGTGTGAGCAGTGCTTATATGGTGTGGGTGATGAGGTACAGCTGGTGATGGTAATTGGTGACTGGGTGATGAGGTGCAGCTAGTGCGGTAATCAGTGACTGGGTACGGGGCTTATGGGAAATGTAGTCCGTGTGAATGAATGAGAGTGTGAGTGTGTGAAAGTCCAGGTGAAGTGCCCTCTGGTGGTTTTTACAAGCACTTCAACTGACAATTGTGACACATACATACATCTACATACATCATACAGCTTCGATCATTTTTTATTATTTTTGGCCTATTTTTGTGAGAATCAATTCAACGTTCACTGTTCTGAATTCTAGTAAATAATATCATAACAGGAACCAGCACTTTACTGACAGGTCACCTGTATTATTTTACTTTTTAGATATGAAATCCCACAATACATGAACATCATCTCAATTGAATCTAAAATACAGAGCAGAGGATCTGCAGTCATCTGCAGACTAAAACAAGGTTCTCTCTGAAGATTTGAGGAGTTATTTGCTTGTAGAACAGTGACCTTTGCTTAATCTTGCAGATCTACAGTGGCTTGCAGTCTCAATATGCTGATGCGACAGGGGCTTCAGAAGAGATACTTCACAAAATCTGCATGCTCTGTGTCTGCATAATAAACAATCACAATTTTAATGGTAAAAGACTCTAAAAATCTACTGTAAAAAAAAAAAATAACTGGTTAACAGCAAGTGTCCTTATCTACTATGAAAATCTGCTGAGAGCGGTTGGACAGGTCAGTCGGTGCAATTTCTCAAGAGCAGCTGCACAAGCTCTGATGACGACACAGCTGTTCCACAATTGGCCGGATTCACTGCATGACAACGATCATGTATGTTTCGTGTTTATTCTCACACCTTCAGTTCCACTAATAGTCAAAAATGAGTGTTTTTATAACAGTTAATGCTCTTTTCAAGTAGTTGTGATATTGTGTCATGTTTATCATAATAAAACTGATATAAAATTTCCAATGGTATTTAAATAAAATGCGTATGTTGAACTTTATTCTTGTAAAAACAGAAGCTGTAAGCAGTATATAAAGTAGTGAATGAAAATGTCTCTGAAACATCAGTGTATTTGTCCAATATTGGATTTATTTCACTTCACCTGTAATAAAGTATGCAAATGCAGCACAAGCATCACTACGAGAAGCAGAAAGTGTCCAATTTCACGTCTCCATCTTCAGCTCCTCCCCGCCGTCACGTGGTCACTCTCGCCAATCGATTGCATCCAGAGCCACAGCCGATTTCGAACACATCTCTTGAGAAACTGAACTTTCGAATCACTCTTGCAGTACTTTGAAGCCATACGTCACATGGCGTCACAAAATCTGTCTTCAAGTCAGCTGCCGATCGGTCTGTGAGGCGATGTATGAAGTCGAACAAACTAATTGGTTCATTGGTTTGATTGTGCACAGGTGTATCATTTTAGCCCTCATGTTTGCTTTGTTCTTTATCAGGTATTGTCCATGTATTGTCCACGGTTGGGGATCCACTTTTTCAGATTTATTCAGATTTAGACTGAAGTGGATGGATTTTTTTCCACAATATGGTGGTTGTGTACACACACTGCGGACACATAATTATGTCCAAAAACAATATAAAAGTGGATTTTGCATAACAGGTGCCTTTCAGCTCTTGACATTTTGATCGACACAAAAATGTAAATTGGATTTAAGCTTATCTAAAACTAACACTGTTCCTCTCTTGCTATGAAAGCAATAAAAACATTTCTTAGCATTTGCTTCAGGAATTGCAAATTTAGTTCTTTGAATTCAAATCAGCCATCGGATAAGACCACGATCATTTTGACAGCACCTTCCAATGGGACTTGCCAAACAGTTATCGGTGTGTAAATATTACTCGTTTCGTCACTTATCTGCCTTAGTTTTTAAAGACATATTTTGTCATATTTTATATTCTTTACTCAGATAATGTCAACTTCACCAGATAAAACAAAGGCAGCGCCCCTCAGGCATAGTTTCACTTCTATATCATTTTAAGCGGTGGAATCAAGACGAGAAACACTTTTCATCCATAATGACCGCCCAACCAGTTGGACTGGGCTGTCGTTTGCCATATTGCTTTGTTACAGCAGTGGGCCAGACAGCTTAGTTATGGTATTTCTCTCCTGTGATAACTAATATGACAATAGGGAGGGCGGTTTACAAACACAGCATCTCTGGCTGCATGCCAGGTATTTCCTCTGCACTTCAGTTGCGATGCAGCGAATCTGCTGTGAACTCCCTAAGGATTTGTTCTACCCTGCTAAGGCACATCACAATTTATAACTTAATCGTATACGTTATATTAATAAATTGGAGAGGTACAACATAGTTAGAGAAGCATAATTAGTGTATTCTATAGTCGAGTTAGCGTATATGACACTTACTGTTAAAGCCACAAAACCACCTGCACAGTGTCATATATTTCATTCAGCTGTGTACTTACATTATCCTAAATGTTTTCAAGAATTTGTAAATTCAGAGAAATTCACAATTTTAAATAGCGCCCATCCCTCCCTTGTCACTTGCGCCTGTCAATATCTGCGTTATCCCTGGTTTCTGCTTGTACAGCACAGTAACCATGGCAACAGACACGGACAGCTGCGTAATGCTGCGGCATGCTGGTGTTGTTTCGTTCTAGCATTATGGACCATGGCAAGCAAACTTTGGGACAACACGATAAATAAAACGAGGATCAATACCGGCGAGGCGTTTCCAATATGATGAGAGCTTTGCAGCAAACTTTGACTTGACAGAGATGGCGCTCTTGCACGTTATTAGACAGGGTAAGCAAATGTAGACTACATAAGACTAATCAATGTTATATAGCTCAACATGACCAACTGTAAGAATATCATCAGTATGATAATCTAATGTTGATATAGCTCACGGTTAAGTCTCATTCAGACAACAAACTAATACACAGAATAACATTAAAACTTTCAACACACTCAAATGCAGTTTAGTATGATAGTGTAACGTTAGACCTCACAATTCTGTCCTGCTTCATACCTCAGTCATGTTAAAAAACATGCATTCACTCATCCATAAACATTATTTCCCTATAAACATCATTAAATCCATCGGCATGATGATGACAAGTTCAATATTCCACTCATTCACTGCGTCATCAAACTACACCTTTGTTATTGTTTTGAAGAGTTAGCGGCTCCAAAAAAATACATATTGTGCCTTTAAGGCCTCGATAAACTTCTAACAAAATCAATGAACAAGCTGATGTGACATCATTTTGAACAGAATCAGACCACAATGAAGTTAATTTTGGGAGATCGAAACGGCTTGCAAAAGCAAACTCTCAGGAAGTTTTCTTCAAGTAGTTATCACCTTCGTACTACCTTTGGTCCATGACGATAATGTAATAGGAGTTGTGCGCTGAGGCTCCGCCTTCTTTCACTTGGAACCTTTCTCTAGCTCATTTTGTGTGATGAATCAGTCGAGGTAAGATCTCTGTGGGTGAGAAGAACACACTGCAGAGCCACTTTACAGTAAAAAATGAAATTGTGCTTCTGACAAAATGAGGCACAGACACTGTTTTGCATGTTTGATGTTTGAAGCAATCTATTGAATAAAATGCTATATATATATATATATATATATATATATATATATATATATATATATATATATATTTAAACTTAACATGACTTTATTGGAGTGCAATGGAGTGCTAATTTGCAAAGCTTGTGCTAACATACCCATGTCGTTAAGATCAGATGCTTTTCTTATGCTTTCTTTAAAAAAAAGCCTACTTTTTTGTCATTTTTGTTGTTGATTTCATTACTGAGAGGAAAGTGTGCATCACATATTTATATATTCTTCTAACCGTCTCTCTCAGCAGTGTAGGCGGCGTTAGATGTTCAATAACAGTATACAGCTGCACACGTATTTCGAACTTCGTTTTACCCCTAAACGAAGAACGGAGAAGAATGATTGTATCAGGGCCTTTAGTGTTGCATGCTTTGCCACCTTCTCATGATGACAGCGTACACGCACATGCATGCAGCAAGGAGACAATTAAGTATATCATTGGGTTATTGAGAATACCCAATATGAATATTTCTAAGGACTAGTACTCTGTATGCTTTCGAATCGCTCTCGCTGTACTACTGTTGTCATACACCGATCGGTCTGTGCAGTGCCGGTTCGACACGATTTGTTCAAAAACACGAATTCAGAAATGAAATGCCACTGTGTGTTGCTTGGAGATGAACAGCTCTGCTTTTGTCTTTATATTTCTGTTGGCACAAAGACAATATTGTGTCTACAGTAACACAAAATTAACTTCTTATTTTTTGAACTGTTTTATAAAATCAGTATTGCATTTACACTTGTGCTATTCTGTACAGTTCAGTTTGTGTGATATCGCACTCATTGATTGTGTGAGATAGCTTAACTATGAGACAAAAACTCAAATAGGGGCATTATTTGCCCCATATCTTGAATTTTAGGGACATTCTAAAGTCTCCATCACACAGTAAGTTGTTGCCCTACATTATATTCATCATCAATCAACTGTGTGAAATGTCAGATGATGGGGCGGGTCAGGGGCAGTCTTTATTTTTCACCGTAATTAATGAATCTAATTAACTTGTTAAATTGGCAGCCTTACTTACGAAATACAGTTATATAGATAAGGTCCATATTTCTTCTTCTTTCTCTAAACATAAGCCTAAGCCTTTTTTTTTTTACATTCCTGAATAATAATAATAATAATAATAATAATAATAATAATAATAATAATAATAAAAATGGACCAAGCCAAAAATGGCAAAATATTTAGTGTTTTTTTTAATGGTCTCAACCATTTACATGAAAACTCACTGGTGAGGAAATGATCAAGAATTGCACGAACACAGTAGATAAAGTATGGATACGCAATAACCTTCCCCAACTTGCAGCTTTTCACAGCATCAGTGTTGTTCCACTCAAAGTTAATGGCTTTAAACAGTTCATGAGTAAAATGTCTCCCAGTTAGTTTGGAGTCTAAATATGCGTTATAGGGTCAAAATCAAAACAAATATAGCAAAACATGAGCCTGATGGATTTTTTTTCAAGCCACTTCTTGGTTGTCTTTGCAATTTGGGCAGGAGCATTTTCTAGTTGAAAAATAACATCTGATCCTTCCTCTCTAGATAACAACTTTCCATTTGTGGAGAGCAAGCCATTCTGCAATATTCTCCTGTACTCTAAAGCATTAAATCGTTTTCACAGTGAAGTAGCTCGCCAATACCAGCAGCTAATATTTAGTTGCTGAAAAAGCTTATCCTAATCTACTCTTTTAATGCGCATAACTCATTCTAACACACATCATCTGAAACACGTGTGTTGCGATTGCTGACGAAGCACGATCAAGAGCCAATCAGCATTGACATCAACTGATGTAAAACATTTATCGTAGTGCAACTTGAGTTGAAAAGTTTAGAGTTTTGCAAATTTGATGATTACAGTCTCTACTGAGGATGGAAATGAAGATCATCGAATAAACACATGGATTTGGGTCTACTAGCTCATACTTTGTTAAGACCTCACCGACTCATCAGCCAGTGGCACATATCCCAACAAACCGTCCCATATCGGCGTGATCAAAAAGATCTTAAACTAGATGGAGCTAGATTAAATATTTTGACTGTTGCGATTCCAAATAGGTTTAATGACCTGTAACTCTGCCTGAGTATCGGACAAGTGTTCACTGTTGGACAGAGGAGAACTGGCCCCCGACTAAGCCTGGTTTCTCCCGAGGTTTTTTTCTCCATTTGTTGGAGTTTTGGTTTCTTGCTGTTGCCTTTGGCTTGCTTAAATTGGGGACACTTGATTGATATTCAGCAGTGTTTTTGATATGCCTGCATTGGCGCCATTGTATGTGAACTGAGCTGAGCCGGACGATTACGTCACTGTTTTCTGCAGTGCTGATATACATAAATTAACTAGACTAATAACTATTGATATTTGCAACGGAATGAATCAATAATATATAGAATAAGCTGCACATTGACACCATTTTCTAATTAATGTAAAGCTGCTTTGCCACAATTTGCATTGTAAAAAGCGCTATATAAATAAAGATGACTTGATTTGACTTGACTATTTCTCACATAAAGCAATCTCATGAAAGATTTGGATTCCAGCTCACAAATAAAATAACTAGATTACTTTCATGATCACTTCACGGTGCATTTGTGGTATACTTTATTGTTGTTTTTTGAGTCACAGAAAATTCAGAAAACTTTACATAATATTACAGAAATTTTACTCACATTGAAGTTGTCTTGACCCAAAGTCACATAGAACAGATGCTGTGAATATGTCAGTATTGTATATTTATGTGTTTTAGAACCACACTTTACGTATGTGAATAAAAATAATTTTGAATACGCTGAATATTCCTGATGTACATCACAATTGTTGTAGAGCACAAATCTGCTTAGATTTGCGTCAGATAAATTTGTGGTAGGACATCTACAGTATGCAGGCTGAGATCCATGAAACAACTGTGGGATCATTGGGCTTGAATGACAGGGAGAACAGATGTTGTTGCCGTACCAGTGATAGAAAACCTGTTCCTGGATAATGGGTCCCAGTGAAATTGTATGTATCAACAAGAAGGGCGCAGAGCACCGAACCCTGAGGTACACCAGTGGTTAGTTGATGTCACTTGAGAGAGTAGATAAGAGGAACAGGTGGTTAAGTGTGGAATCTTTCAGACAAGTTCAACAGGATGAGGACAAATGATCTCAAACTTCCTCTAGCCAGCCAAAGGACTTTAGTGGCAAACAACAAGAAGGTTGTGCGTAAATGTACACTTGTTTTTACCTGACTGATTGCTCTCCATTTCTGCTTGTTCAGTTTCAATTTTAAGCAAATTCTGGAATCAATTTATTGTTTTTTTTTTTTTTTTTTGCACCAACATCAACAGAGGATCAAGGGAATGAGTGTAGTATATTTCACCTGTCAATTTTCTATATCACACCACATCTCAAATGGACGAAGCTCTATCATTTAAACGGTGAGCAGTTTCTGCAGTGTAGTAAAAGCCAATAGAGAGATATGATCAAATGCGGTATCTGGTGGCTGGTAGCCACAATATTACGGTAGTCGGAGGCAATTATATGTCAGGGAAGAACAGTCAAATCAATATGTCACATGGCCTTTAGCACAGAACAGCACTAACACTTTCAACTTTGATCAAACATGACTTGACAGTTATTTCATGTGATATGTTTGTGATATAACTACATTGTTTATGCACATGACGCAATTACATTTGACACAATTTAGAGCCAGAACAAAACCTTTGCTTTTCCCAAGGCTTTGCAACCCGTCCTTATTATCCAAGATTAAAGTCATCATGAAATAAAAATTGACAATCATTATTTTTTCATGGAATATTGCGGTATTTATGATAAATGATTTATCCTTAAACATAATTTTAAGAATAATATTCAATCATTCATGTGCCCTTGTAAACTTTAGTCAGAATAGCTTCCCCTCTGTCTTGCAGCAACATCTCTTCTCTTCACTGATAACATATTTGCAGGCGTGAGGTCAAACTATTCCCCATGGACAAAATCAAGTTTTTCTTGTTCCAGAAGCCGTTTCACTCAGATGTACATCACAATGGCAATAGTAATATTCCAAATCAGTAGAAAAAATTTTTGGACTTTAAGGACTTTCCTCATCTCGTCCATTCTGCTTTTCACATCCTGCCCTCCATCTTAATTTTACGTGATTGCAGACGAGCTATTTTGTGTGCCTTATGCATCAAATGTTCAGCCAACGGTCTATGGGTGTGATGTCTAAAGACCCCAATATACTCCAAGCGAAGTTGAAGACAAAATCAGGCCTAAACGAAGTTCGTTTTTGGAGTTCAAAACAGAGAAAAGTTTTGCTACTGCTGGTAAACACCGTGTCCATTACATACTAGTTAAGTGTGTGCGGAGTCTCCGAATTCTTCGACGTGGAAAAAAAAATTAAAAATTCTGGTTAATTTCTCCTGCTCAGGCCGTCGAAGTCGAATGTCTGTGAGTAAAAACATGAACACACTGGAGAGCTGCTTTGTAGGAGAAAATGAAGTTGTACTTCTGATGAAACAAGACACTGACATTGTTTTTCAAGTTTAATATGATAAAGCTGCTTGATTAAACAATATTAAGCAATAGTACAAAGTGCTATATAAACAAACGGCACATGACTTTATTAGAGTGCCGAATTGCCGTGCTCATGCAAAACATATCTAAATTGCTATGATCTGATGTTTTTCTTATGCTTTATTAAAAAATGATAGCTGTTCTCTCAATGTTGTTGTGTGTTTATTTTGTTATTGAGAGGAAAGTATTTACATAAAAAAAAAACAAAAAAACAAAAAAACACTCTCAGCAGAGTGGGCGGCATGAGATATTCGCTAACAGTACATCGCAGGTCAAGTATTTAGACTTTTTTACCCCCAAGCAAAGAACTAAAAAGAACTTTGCCATGATCATATTTGGGCCTTAAAGTTGAGACTATGCTCATTCAAATGTGGCCACTGTGATATTTGAGGATGCAAAAAAAAAACTTTTCAAAACTTCACCTTCACCTTAAATCACCTTTAAAAAAACAAACAAAAAAAAAACCCTGCAATTGTCTAAATTGCTACGACAGCAACTACCCATTGATGTATCTAATTTTGCTCGTCACACCTCCCACTAATCCAAGTCACACCTCCTACAGATCAGATATGCTTTAACCTTAAAATTCTGTCATCTCCTCTGTCCGCCTAAATATCACTCCAAGCTCATATGACTTGTTCCCCACAAAGGGCATGGTTATCAATGTCAAAGCTGCTCTTGAACATCCAACAAAAATGCATGGTGATAACTGGCTGTAAAACTTACCTGCAATTAATGGTGGGAAATATATGATCCTAGGAAAAAATATATAAAAAATATATATATTTTAGTATAAGAAAAAAAAGTCTTGTTGATAATACTGTTAAATCATACAGTATATCATGATGATATATATATATATATATATATATATATATATATATATATATATATATATATATATATAACAAGTGGGTTCACTGGTTCTAAAATTGATCGGAGTAGCTATTGGGTGCAGCTTTCCTGGCGTAATTCTTTTCCTATTGACGTTTTTTGTGAAGCATCATGTTCAGATTTTGTACAGAAAAGCTATTGTGCCTTTAACTCCTCATATTTCTGAGGTAAGTTTGTAATCTAATCGATTGTTCATAGCCTACTGTGTTGCATGCAAGAGTTACTATTAGTAACTATGACAGTGTTCCGGGCTTTGCTCTAGAGTCGCTGTCTACACAAAGACCTCCAGCATGCAACGAGATTGTGACTTCCTCTGGAAATTGTTGATAAATTTATTGCTATTATGCTGTCTTGTGTGCGGCCTGTATTACTCATTGTTCTGTCTGTCCCAGAGTGTCCATTTCAGAAATTATTGAGCGCTATTTATGCATTTGGTTAACATGTCATGCACATCCGGTAGTCATTTGTCCGCATGTACATGATATCTCTTGGTATTAATGCCCAGAGGTACAAATGAGTTTTAAATCTAACTCTGCACGCAGCATGTAGATGATTCAATATCCTTTTCTTATGATGACTATATTTCCCAAAGTCAAATAAATTGTTCATAGTGTATTTGTTAGTGATATTAAAAATGCATTTCCATTATAGCTTAGTGTTTAACTAAAATTTCATCATAAAAAATGTTGTCATTATCAAAATGAACAAGGCATTACCGATGCAGTGTATCTCTAGCAGGATGTGTTGTGTGTTTCTGTAGCTCGCTATTGAGTCACTTAGATGTGCATGTACACATGCACTGAATGCTGGTTTATTTGGGCTTACTTGCTCACTGGTCTCTGAAATGATCCAAAAGGACATGGAGGTCCATTTCAAGCCCCAGTGGAACTCCTGTGCAATGTTCTCTGAGCTTTGAATGATTTAGAATCGGTTGTTTTCTCTGCTGCGATCCCTGGTGGATTCAGGCCTCCGCCTTTTCACAGTCTGCTAGATAACACTGTTCGCAAAGTACAATTATGTGACATAAAGAAAAGAAAATTCCGTCTTGTCCCTATAAAAGTTGAATAAGTAATGTCCCTTAACAAGAAAATGTGCCAGGGAAGGAGAAGAGTACAGGTATTTCACTGCAGCGAAGGTTCAAGAATCTAATTGGATTTTATCGTTATTGTTGATGATACTCCATTGGACATTTCTTGAGATATAAATGTCTTGGCAAACAGAACATATGCATGTTAGATAAAGGGAAACGGTATTTTAGCTAGCTTTTTAGTTTTTGAAATGAATACACTGAAAGTTAAATAAATTAAAAGCAAAATATGTATTTTTTTCGTCGCCAGGGGTTGCTAAACTCTTCAAAACAATAACAAAGGTGTAGATTGATGACGCAGTGAATGAGTGGAACATGGAACTTGTCACAATCCCGATGGATCTAATGATGTTTATGGATGAGTGAATGCATGTTTTTAACATGACTGTTGTAATGACTCATCACTCGGGTTGAGATCCATTTGCAAGCTTTTATTAACAAAGACGTAGTCAAACAGTCAAGGGGTAAATGGCCAGTGAACAGGGAAGACAGAGATAATCCAATAAACATTACCGGGGAACAGGCAGAGATCAGGACAGGCAGAAAACAGTCGTAAATCCAGAAACAGGCAAACAGGTCAAAGAGGCAGGCAGCAAAGGGTCATAAACGATAAATCCACAGGGTCAACAACAGGAAATCAAACACGGGTAAATAACGCTCAGAATTGTGCCTAAAGGAAACAAGACTTCGCGTTGACTTAGAGTTCAGGGTAGTTTTAATTACTGTCTGTCAATGAGTTGCAGCTGGAACCGCAATCAGTGTGGAGGTACGGGGATTATGGGAAATGTAGTGAAGAAAGTGTGTGCGTGTGTCAGTATCAGTATTCGGGCGAGGACGGTGTAACGACTGAGACAAATCAGACACGATTATTTGTCATACTTAACAAATAATCTTTAAAAACTCACTCTGAGGTCTGGAACCCTCCCCCATGGACACCATCTGATAGGGTTTTACGACCGTAAAGAATGTGCAGAGAATGTGACTCTGACTTCATTCTTGTTGAGAAGGACAAATAAACCGTTTTAATCCTATGTGTTCTATATATAACCACTCGAGAAATGTATAAACGTGTATCCAATTTTTCCCTCTCATAATTTTCCTTTCATAGGGTTTGACCTATGTATTAATTCTCTTTGTTGAACTTTTTGTATTAATGCTTAGGAGTTGCATATTATCACTAACTATAATCACATGGGCAGCACGTTTGGACTCTCTGGACTACAATCTTCGCTCCCAATCTGTTAATTTACATTGTATTTTGTTAACTCTGACACATCAAGTATAATAAGAATCTAGAAGGTTCTTCTCTCATCCATCCAATATGAGGTCTTATGCAAATATCTTGCTAGAGAACAAAGGGTCGTAAAAGTTTCCTCCGAAGGAACAAATGCTTATCGGCTCAGTCACCTCCAGAGGGAGCGACATCTTCACACTTTAAAAATCACAGATCACAAGATCACGCTCTCTTCTTCTTCTGGTACTGAGGAAACGCTGTGAAGATGACGCTGAGCTAGAAGTTGCCTTGTCTTTCCATTCACCAAAGATCCTCTGAATCCAACTGGTTCTCTCTCATCAAGACAACATCAACAAGACCAACGGAGCCTCCCCAAATTGCATCAGGACAGTTTAATTCAAATGGGCGAGACATGCAAGTATCACACTTAGTCTCATTATTTGATACATCTTTTAAAGAAGGGCGTGTTAGAACTAAACTGATGGTTTGTTCAAGGCTGTTGAGCTGTGGACTTTCAAACAATGCTATAACTTCTTGCTTTTTCCCTTGGTAAACTGCATGCATGTATGTATGTGTGTGAATGTTAGAGTAGTTTAAGTGTTCAGTCTAGTTAATAAAGTCTTGTGCATGTTACATGCGAAGTTGTCTGTGTTTCATGCTCATATACGGGAGTCCCTAATCATGCAGATTTTGACTACATGCTCTAAGTAGTACTGTAGAATAAGAATGTCATTTCCCATAACCAGGAAATGAACATTTCTTAGAATTAATAAACAATTTTACTACCTTAAGTTAATTCTATTAACTGATCCAAATATTTATAATTAATTATAATAAGTTATAATTAATTATTCATATTTCTTTTGAGCTAAATCTCACATATTGTGCCTTTAAGCCAATCATATATATTTGAAATCCATTGGAAATCTACATTTACATACCAGCAAAACAACAAAAACAGACCTATGCATGCAGCTTCCAGCTGAAATTAACACTACTGGCAATAACTTTTATTTCTTATCACACAAGTCGAGATTATAGAGAGTTATATTAACTTCTCCATAAAGAAACGAGACGTGAACATATGAGAATTTATCAAGATCTAAATCTAAATGATGCGGTGTAGCCACATGATCACAATGGAGCAGTTGCGATTCAACACGTGTGTTCTTCTATGTGAAGTAATGATAAATGCCATTTTACGGCTTTTGATTATGGCCTTGATGGTCTCAGTCAGAGGTCATTAGCCCTGGCTGGCCTGTTTATAGCCCTTGCTGACACTGGCCAGACAGTGTAAATGCATCTAATAATTTCTGACTGGCATATAACTGAACAAATCAAATGAAAGTAAATGGGTAAAGGAGGAAGAACCCATGCGCTGCAGCCCAGTCAAGCCCAATGTCATGCTCAAATGTTTCAAATAAATAATCATTTGAACGGTACCCCATCACACAAGCACTGTTCATTACAATGTTGCATTATCATTATAGTTATTTAACATAGAAATACCAAACAACAGCGCTTCAGTTCACAATGACTGAAAGAGCTCCAGCATGTGAAAAGTGATCTTAAATGGGTTTGATCGTAATGCACCCAAATAACGAGAAAGTGGCTGGAGGGGAAGTGAAGCATGCTTGGTAGATGAACGCCTGTAGGGATGCTGCGCTAAAACAATCAACTCAAAAAATGAGCATTGTACCCACATTCAATTAACCTCTAAATGTGGTTGAAAACCACCATAATCCATTTGTTTCTCTAAACAACTGCAGTTGCTGTAAACATAAGTCCAAACGTGTTGCACGCTAGGATAGCACGTGATAGCTTTGTGGCTCATTAAGAAGAGGAAATTGTTTCTTTTAATAGATGTTTTTTTGCAAATCATGTTCCACAGTTGTGTTAAAAAAAAAAAAAAAAAAAAAAAAAAAGTTATGTCCCTTTCTTGTTTCAATAGGTAGTGTCCACACAGAAAATTTCAAACCAATAATCAAGGATTTTAAATGTATATTTATCACAAAGACGCATTGAAGAATGTGAATTGAGGTGCAATCTCAGATTTTGTTTTAATAGCAGTAAAAATAACAATAATAATTTTAGAACATCCTAAAAAGGTTATCACTTAGAGGTATGAACATTATGCATTCATCTGAAGCATTCAAAACCAGGCCAGCTGTGAACACTGCTGCTCCTTCAGGCAACCAGGAGCTGACTGTCTAAATATTCTCGTGTTGACTTGCCAAATCCTGAATATATTTTCATATTTTACTATTAAAAATGTAGGCTATATCATGGGGTCACGTAATGCCTGGTGTTTCAGTTGCATTCGCAGCTGAACTATGATGCACACTCACCGTTTTTTACACTTTATTTAGTCAAATTTAAAGAAGTACTATTAATACAATTGGTTCTTATATAAATAACTATTACCTAACACTAGTGTGCACGCATGTGCTAATTTAGTTATATTTAATATATAACTAATTATTGCTTTTAATATAAAATAGCACACGATAACTCTAAATTTCAACATTTATTGCTAGGAAAATTAGATTTTGGTCATTCTTCAACATAAAATAAAACTTCCCGTATTCTTCTTATAACAATGACGTTGGATGTAGCATGTTAATGATGTTTGCAGCAACAACCACATAAGGTGTGGAGACAATTGACCCTTTGCAAAGACCCGCACCCTTTAGTTACTGTTGCTGTGTCCGAAAAGCTGTACGCTCTCACGTGTTCTCATGTTCTTACACAGTGAAAAATACATCCCGGAGCAAAGAGGACACTGACAACACATCGACAGACAAGATGAAACAGTTTCATATTTAAAATATTGTAATTTTTTAAAGAAGTTTAAACAATAAATAGCGTATACAGTAGAGTCTCTTTAATGTGTGGTGACAGATCGCTGTTGCTCCTCGTGAACCGATCATCTCTTCATACTAGTTCATTTATAGCATCAAATAAACATTAATGGACATCAGAAGGAATGTCAAGCACGGAAAGACGTGAGTACACAAAAATCAAGTTCAAGTTCACCAACGTTAATCTACTAACTCCCCCGACAAAATGGCGGATTCAGGGTTATGATTGGTCAGATCGCCTGTCAATCATACGGCAGGCGAAGGGTCAATTACAACTCTGAAATTTCACAATTAATTACAAAGAAACGGTATGTAAAACCTTTTACTTTTTTTTTTTTTTTTTTTTTTTTTTTACCATGCCCAGTCTCAGAACACCACAAAATCCACCATTGTGCCTGCTATTCACCTGGAACATTGTCACCTCAACAACGAGGAGACATATCTCAGAAAGCTGTTCAATGAGTTCAACTCAGCATTCAATACAATCATGTTGCACAGCCTAATTAACGAATTATAATTTGTACTAAGCACCTGTGAAACAAAACTCCCTGCCCAACTGTTCTCAACATAGACGGTTCTATAACCTGTGAATTAGTTCTACATGTTCTTCCAAATCTTAATCCTTAAATTCAGCCTGCAAATCATTTTTTTTTTTTTTGTCAAAACACACTAACCATAATAATCTGTTGCTGTAGTATCTGTATTATTGACAACTGGTTAAAGCTTTGGTAGGATGCAAACTAGATCGATTACACTGCAGAGTCTTCTGTAGATTATATCGATCTCTAATGAATACTGCAGACTTATATTTCTTATATTTCATAGCCTGAAAGGCCAGCTATATAAATGGAAGATCAGCAATCAGCAAAGGCTTTGGAAAACCGCAGGGGAGCTTGAATTCGAGACTATATTTTGTTGTAAATCACACACTACACTGATTCTGCTCATAGAGGACTTTGTTCAAAACAACTGAGCTATTGAATTTGATGAAACAAAGTGAAAAGTCTAGTGACATTGTGTTCTGGTATTGCCGCATGGGTCCTTGGAGGGGATGTACGTGCTTGATTTCAAACTAGTTGCTAAACAGTCTGTTGTGAATGTTAAGGATATGCTGATCTGACACACTGTATCGGTATCAGTCCAATACTCATTATTTTGGTCTGATATGGACCTTTTTTGGAGGGATCGGGTATTGATCAGACAGGACCAATCCAAATTTGATATTGCACAATCTTGTATTTCATTATATTAAGTTACTTGGGAAATAGAAATCCCAGTCCAGTTAAATTTAAATTAGACTAAATTAAAAGAAATGAGTTCTCACAACTCAAAACAATGAAATGCTTCCATTTACTTGAAATATGTCAGTGCTGTGAACTCAAAAGTTTGAAATGCTCATAACAGTTAATGTAACTGAACTAATTTAATTTAAGTTTATCCTACTCAAAAAAATTATTTTGAGCATCAGTAAATAAATGTATGTATATATATATATATATATATATATATATATATATATATATATATATATATATATATATATATATATATATATATATATATATATATATATATATATATATATACACTATAGCAAAAACACAGTTTTTTCATGCACCTGTCAATTTTGAGATTTTGAACTTTTCATAAAATGTTTTTTTTGGACTGGTGGAAAGAAAACTACCAAAATACATAGCACTTTGCTTTTGTAGATTTCAGTTACAGTAAAGATCATTTTCTCAAAATTAGTTTTTTCTCCTGCTCTGAATCATAAATCTCCATTTCAGCTAGTAAAACTTCACAGTTTTATTCAAGTCTATTTTCTGAAGATTTTTACAGTGGCTTTTGTTGATATATAATTTTCTTGGTTTTATACAACAAAAAATGCTGAATTTTTTTTTTGTTTTTCGTGGGAGTATTTTCTGATTTATGGAGTGATAAAAAAAGATATCCAAAAATTCCCTCAGTAAAAACCTTTGACTTCAATCGGTAAAAAAAAATTATATATATTAAAATTTTTTTAAAAAAACTTGACCATCCAATATTCCAATTTTTGTTCTAGATTTTTTTTAAAACGAGCTCATATTTAATTAGATAATGCTTCATTTGCATATTTAAACATAACATTTTAGAGAACTTCTATTTCAAAAACTTCTAAACAGTATTTTCTGATTTATGGAGTGAAAAAAAATAGATATCCAAAAATTCCCTCAGTAAAAACCTTTGACTTCAATTGGTCAAAAAAATTATATATATATAAAAAAAAAAAAAAAAAAAAAAACTTGACCATCCAATATTCAAATTTTTGTTCTAGATTTTTAATTTTTTTTAATGAGCTCATATTTAATTAGATAATGCCTCATTTGCATATTTAAACAATACATTTTAGAAAACTTCTAATACAAAAAATTTTACAATTCTAAATGTAATCAATCAGCTGGAGGAGTATGGTGATACATAAGTTTTTTTTTTTACCTTATTCACCTGAGGTGTTTCACCTTAAAGTGACACTGTCCAAGAGTGACACCAGTAGGTAAAGTTACAGCGGAAGTCTGCATCTGTCTTGCCTCCCCTGAGCCCACTGAGTTTTAACAGACCCCCTAAAGTGTACAGTGTGTACAGTGGGTTTAGTGAGGGGCAGCTGCGAATAAATGGGGGAAAGTCACTTGAAAGGAGGCAACGCTCTCATTGAGCTACATGACTGGTTATGATTGGTTCGTGCCATAAATCCCGCCTCTTGTTTTTGTGCATGTTCAGCATTCGTGCATCAGTCTGAATGAACAAAATGGTGGCGTTAATGGGAAGACTACTTAAAAAAACAAAAACAAAAACAAAAAACTATAAATTCACTCAATTAGAAATCACAGCTCTGTCACTTCAAAATCAAAGTTGAAATGGCCTGAAACAAGTATAACAACATTAAGTATAACTGCTACTATAACTTTAAGACTTGAAGTTTCATTGTAAGGGTCAGTGTAAATGTGAAAATAAAGGTTTTTTGGTGTAAAAAGCCTAACTAACATAAGTAGGGGAAATACTACAAAAGTGTACAATATGTCCCCTATTAAAAATGCAGCCATGGTTAAGCTTAAACTTAAATCTGGAGTTAGACTTGTTAAGTTACAGAGAGAAATCTCTGACATTCATTTGTAAAATATATATATAAATATATATATCACCATATACCATACACACATTGCCTTGGCACTAGGTTTCCATGGTTACTTATTTTGGTGTCTGTGGTATATCTGCTCCATGATTAATTATACACACAAAAGTTCTGCTTCATGGAATCCCTGAATGAAAGTATTGCTATTGGAAAGGCCTCATTTCATACACAAACTGCAAATGAATGCTATCAACACAATTAATTCATCACATACTTAGGCACCGAGGCAGGCACAATTTGAGATGATTTATTGATGATGGGTCAGGGGTGCAGTTGTCTACAAAGTGTGCCCGTTAGGGACTTCTGTGTTTAGACTATTAATTACTATGTTAAATTTCTTAAATATGATGTGTTTTTATTTTATTTTATTTCATCTGATATGTGTTTTTTAAGTTCTGTTCCTTCTCCAGTGCACACAAAAGACAACACTATTACTAATGCTCTAATTGGTAATTACGACTTTCGTATTTGCCAGTGTGCTCTATTCTGCATTCTGTAGGCCTTTAGAGTTCTGACAGGCTAATATATTGTTGTCTTGAGTGTGTCTAGAGTTTGTCTCAATGGGTTACCATAGAAACCCATGCCATCTCAGTGCAGAGAACTGCATATTATGGATATGAAGGCCAAGATTCTTTCTCTATGCTTGGAAATGTCATTAGATACAACAAAACTTTTTACATTGATTTCATCTTTGGACAGTTTTCTAAGGTTAGTCCTGAAAACCTCCACTCTCCACCCTTCATTTATATTTGCAACTTTTCAAAACGCATTTATGTACAGATTTATATTGTTTTACTCTTCTCCCAGACCTGGAATTTTTATGTTAAACTGTGATGATCTATCACAAAAATGAATTATTACATTCTCAAAACTAGAGAGTTTTCATTATTATTTATTTTATTTCATTTCACAGAGACCTTAATGTTTGTGTGACTTTAAAATCACTTAAACCGTTAAAGTCAGCTCTACTGTGGTTGTTAAATGATGGCATTTCCTTCTGTCGAAGCTGTCTGTTTGCATGAAATCAACTCATTTTTAACATAATCTTGTTTATCAGTATAATTCGTGGTGAAAAACTACATTACCCATGATGCTGTACATAAAATTCCACCAATCAGTGAGAGCTGGAATTCTTACTGGTTGATAGGTGATAAAATACTTATGTCATGCAAAAAAATGCAAATGAGTTACTTAAAAATCATACAATTCTGTCACTGACAGTTGAAGAGTACCTGTGAGAAAAATTACAGACTTCTACATGCTTTGTAACTGGGTAAACCTGCAAAACTGTCTGTGTATCAAATACTTGTTCTCCCCACTGTGTATGTATATACACACACACACACACACACACACACACACACATACATACATATATATATATATATATTATATATATATATATATATATATATATATATATTGAATAAGAGCATGACCTATGTAAACATTGCAGTTTCTATCTACTTCCAACCACAACTTTGTGAATGTTCACTAAAACTATGCTTTCGGGAAACACTAAATCATCAAACTATGCCGTTAATGATGGATCTGCAACCATAGTTGGCAAACGATGCTTTTGGGAAAGGCACACCAGGTTGGCCAATTAGATCAGTCAGTGAGGTTATCGGTCAATGTTTAGCTATATGTTGGTGGTATACAGTATAGGTCGCAGAAGCAAGAGCCATGCAGTGGACAAAATTCAGTGAAATATGCTAATGTACCAGCTCAAAAAATGTGTTCTACTGCATCTACTGCAGTGATGCATACCTTGAGCCTAATGCATGATCTTCACACAACCTCCTCATTCACACTTACGGAGTCACGTAGGCTGTTATGTTAAGTCGCTTTCCGGTGTTGTTTGTTTTATGTACTCTTTGTACACGAGTTCTTCAACGTGTGAGCAGAAGCTGACATTCACGTTATCTGAGTCAGAGTCCTCGACATGAGATGATTCACAAGTTTTCACTTCTGTGGTAATCTATCATTTATCTTGTTTGTGATGTGAAGTTTGCCATCCCTTAAAGGCTGCTTGGTCTGTCGCTGTGCCATAATTAAAGTGACTTGAAGAGCACAACCCGCGCTCACCCCTCCAGACATGTTGTCAAGTGAAGTATCCATGATCCAACAGGGCCGCCTACTCATTTAACTGTGGGGAAGATGTTAGGAAATTCAGGAAAACACCACGCCCACAACAAAGCAAAGTGCATGGGGCAAATAGACTTTTCTACCTCTAGCTGAGAGAGATTTTACTTGATTGTCTTTGCCTGACTGGTCTTGCCTTTTAATAAAGGTTAACTCTGGAAACACTTTGACCGCCGTGGCAGATGAGCCGTAGTGTTTGGGTAGAATCCCAATTAATTGTGCCAGAGTAGTGGCCATTGGCTGTAATAATACGGAGAGCTCCAATTAAGTTATACACCGGTGTCTGACAATGTATTTGAGATGGCTCCAATTTACATCACAGTGCTAATGAAGATGTTTCATTTGTGAATCAAATGGATTCTCGAGTCTGTCAGTTACAAAACGGTCCATTAAAAAAGTGAGCTTATTAAATGAGTCATCAAAGTTATGTGTGAAAGAGAGAACATAAAAAAAACCTGACATTAAAACACTAAACTTCCCAGACAAAACTGGCTTTGGGATTTAAATGAGGTCAAGTAGGTTCTGTTTTGTGTACAGATCTTAAGCTATATTGCCAGAATTCACTGCATATTTCCTTATAATGCTTTTTCCACATATTACCTATCATGTAGTGTGCAACATAGCTGTTTGTGAATGTGAAAAGTCTGGAGAGTGCATGATTAATAAAGAAAGAAAGAACTCATTCTGAACTGCCCGAAACAAGTCGTCAGCAATTCCAGTCTTACATCCTGCTCAAACTTATGAAGGTTTGTAACAAATTTGCATAATGCCAGCCTATGGTCCTCATTCGTTGTCTTTGACTCTCAAACACTTGCAGTTGTAGCTGAGGCCTGGAAGAGTTTAGTTTGTGTTGTGGAGAAACTGCGCTGTGAAAGCAATTTCACTTTAATGGTTAGTCGTGGCCTAATGGTGAGGGAGTCGGGCTTGTAACCTGAAGGTTGCTGGTTTGATTCCCATGCCGACAGGAATTGAAGGTGGGGATTGTGAATGAACAGCACTCTCTCCACCTTCAATAGCATGACTAAGGTGCCCTTGAGCAAGGCACCTAACCCCTAATTGCCTCACTTGTAAGTTGCTTTGGATAAAAGCATCTGCCTAATGAATAAATGTTAAATACACTTCAAAAGAACGAGAACTCTCGCTTGAACTGATACAGTAAGAAGTCATTGCTACTGTTCATATAATTGTGTATGAGGAAATTCCAGAGCTGAAATTTAGATATGGTTATAAGTGTTTGGTTTCCGACACAAACTATAAGCGATCAACCAATCACAACAGTATGGGCCATCTAACCAGTCAGAGCAGAGTAGGCTCTCAGAAAGGAGGGGTTTGTAGAGACATAATTCTTTATCAAACTGTTTCAGACACTGAGAGAAACGGCAATGCATATTATGAAAAAATTATTATTATTTTTGTTTTTTACCTTGCGTCATGAATCCGTTCCGTCACCTTCCACTCACTTGCCACCAGAGGTCGCTTTCCAATATCATGGACTCTCATACACGTACTACATCTCCCGGAATCCCCGTACCTGTCACTAATCACAGTTCCAGCTGATTCTCATTATCCCACCATATTTAAGTCCAGCGCACACACACTTAGTTGCTAGGTCTTGTTTAACCCATAGTGACATTTCCAAGCGTTCATACCCATCTAGTCCGCCTGGTTTTGATTCTGCCTGTTTCTTTGTCTTTTGATATTTATCTGCCTGCCTTTTGAGCTGTTGCCTGGATTATTACTACGAGCCTGCCTGTTCCTTGCCGCTTCTGTTTGGTGTCTGATTGACCATTGCCTGTTTGACCACGTTTTGTTAATAAAGCTCGCACTTGGATCTCACCCCGATGACTCATCATTACACCTTGGATGGATGTAAAGCAATTTTAGAAGACCTCCACAACAAAATCTGGAACCTTTAAAATAGCATAATTGCGGCATTTTAATGTCACATTTGGGGCATTAACTTTGATTAAGTGTGATCTGAATAAAGACACTATTGTCTTCTCTAGAACCGTTTTACAGCTCAATCAAATTTGTTTCATAATTGACACATTTTTCAACTTTGACACTGCTATTGAACTAAATTGAATCAATATTGAATTGATCTGAGCTGAATAATGACAGAGCTGCTATAGCTGAACCGAACTTGTTTTATAATTGATATATTAAAAAAGTGAAAGTGACATGTAGCCAGGTATGGTGTGCCATCTAAGTGCACACACACAGCAATGAGTGTTGAACTCACACCCTTAGCAGTGGGCAGCCATTTTTACTGAAGTGCCCAGGGAATGATTGGGGGTTAGGTGCCTAATGAAAGTGGAAGAGAGTCCTGTTTATTCACTCGCCACCACCTACATTTCCTGTTGGTACTGAGACTCGAACCTACAACCTTCAGGTTACAAGTCCAGCTAACCATTAGGCCATCAATGAACTGAATAATTATGCTATTGTCTTTGTATGGCTTCTTTACAGCAGAGTTAGAATTTAGCTCGCATTTGATGAAGCTTGCGTTACTGTTATTCTGAAGCTGCTTTGAAGCAATCAGTATTGTATAAAGCACAAGAAAAGTAAAGGTGACTTGATTTGAAACACTGTAAAATGAACTGATTGTGTTTATTCCAAGTTCCATTCCATGAGGCCGCTGCGCATCATTCACTCCTGCTCCAGTAAACACAGGTTTGGGCTTTCAGCACCACGGACAGCACCACAAAAATGCACATATGGACAGCCCTAGGATTTGACATGGTCGAAGAAGCATCACGGGGCTCGTCAAAGCTCAGGCTGCTCAGCTAGATGAACGGGAAATGGACTGGTGCACTCATCCTTCTCTCTTTCGATCCTCAATTAAATGACAACAAAAGTCTCATGCACTTCCTAGCTGCAATAGACCATGATGTTTAACTAGCCCTGCCACCAGATATGCCTACTTCAGTATTAAATTCCGCTGAGACTCTAAAGTGCGCAATCAGTGTACACTTTACTATCCCGTGACACCACAAGAGAGGAGTTGTGAATGGCAGGGTCAGTCACATGACATTGCCAACATGTTGCTTTCATACTACACAAACTACACTAGACTGCTTCATAGAACATACTTCACGTTATCAAATGTTTGTTATTTTGGGTACCGTGTTGGTAATTCACCTTCGCACGACTGATGTTCTTAAACATTCTATTCTATATATTTGTACGTTACAAGATAAGCTTAATGTAATGTAAATGTAATGTAAATTTTATGTATTTAATGTAAATGCCGGATGTGACTAGCTCAAATTTCAGTCTAGTTACATGATGTCTTTTTTTTTTTTAAATTTTTTATCATTGCTACATGATGTATTACAAGCATACTTACATGACAAACGACGCAAACTCTAGATCAGAAGAAAGGGCTTTAAATGTTACGTTACATTGTCATTTTCAAACTCACTCAGATGAAATGCCGCATAATGGAAGAGCAGCATTCATTTAAAACCACCAATACTCTAAAACAATAATTTTGTCTGCAGACCTTGTGAAGGAAGTATGTCCGAACTCCAAAGCAAAGACCAAAGGAAACTCGATCACTCCTCAATAAACTGTTATTTATGCCAGTCAGTTTCCCAAAGCTGAAATGTCACAGGACGTTTGTACTGTGAATAATACCTGACCTTTTGTCTCCTGTACTAAATCACAGTTTTGCGTAGGCCACTTTTCTCAGAAATCATAAACATCATTGGCAATTATGTGAAGCGTAACATTTGGATATGATAAACAACCATCATCGTGAGCTGGTTCGCAAACAAAACATTTCTAATTACACATTATACGTGTCAGATGAGCTCAAATCTGTGGTGCAGTCCTCATATAGATGGCGGGCCGACGTATTGTTCAGCACACACGGCCATCCGCAGGAGTGCAGAGTGGGTGTCTTTGGGATCTTAAATAATTCAGCTCTCTAAATTAGATTTTCCTGACATTAATGAATGTATTAATGAGGCCCATTGACACAGTACCTTATGCAAATAAGCCAGGATGCAAGGAGAGGGAACAAAAGTTAAATAGGTCACTGTGAACTTGCCGAGGAGACAGGGGATAAGGGCAACGCTACCAAACTCATTACTTAATTACCATTATTGGCCTCCGCAGAGTGTCGCGGTAGGGGTTCTGCCTATTTTCATTGTGATTATAATTATACCTGTAACAGTAGAAAATGGGGTGCTCACAAAAGGATAGCACAAGCAATTGTCTAATCTATCCTATGTGACAGATGCAAGCTTCTGTCAAGCTCAGACGGAAGATGGTCGTTGTCTTCCAAAGCGTAGTTATCTGCCTATGGGGGAAGCATTCGACAGCCTCACAGGCCCTCTAAAGAGCAGGGAGCTTAATTACGCTGCCTCGAAAGAGGCCTCGTCAAACTCGGAGGCAGCATCTTTCATGGAGGGCCGATCCCAGAATGCATTGTGCAGAGCTCAGTGGGATCCTATAAAGTGTAATTAGCCAAAGATGAATGATATAAGTTTATGTGTTTGGTTAGATCTGTTGAATGTCTTTAAATTCCTCTCCCTCTCATTCCAGATGAGATTCCAATTCATTACATTGCCATTCAAAATTCACCCAGATATACAATACACTATATATATATATATATATACGAAATACAAGCAACTTAGTTACAAAATTTGAGTAACTGTATTTCATTACAATGGGTGGTAATCAGATTACAGTTACATCTGAAAAGTGTTTTAGATTACCAAAGTGATTACTTTGAATTTTAATGTCATTTAAACAGCAATTGATGATTCTCTGACTCTGACAGTCTGAAAAAGCGGAGTTAAGTTTTAATATTTTTAAGAGGGATCATAAAAAATTGTTATTTTTATTTAGTAGTCCTGAACAAGACAAAATAACTGAATTTATAAAAAAATTGCCCAACAGTCAACTTAACTGTCCTGTCATGACCTGAAGATCCACGACTGTTTTCATGTTTTGTGAAAGTTGTTTGTGAGTCATTTTATAATTCACTCGACACTGCAACTTTTTCTCACAATTTGTTTTTTTCCCCTCACAATTGTGAGTTTACATTTCACAATTCTGACTTATTTTTCTCACAATTGTGAGATAAAGTCAGAATTGGGAGATGTAAACTTGCAATACTAACTTTTTTTCTTGCAATTGTGAATTTAGTAGGCAAGTTTATATCTCATAATTCTGACTTTTCTCAATATTGCGGGTTTATATCTCATAATTATGACTTTGTAACTCACAATTACAACTTTATATCACCCAATTCTGAGGGAAAAAGTCAGAATTGTGAGATAAAAGCTTGCAATGACCTTTTTTGTGTTTGTTCCACACTTATTAGTATTCCAAAGTTTTCTAAAGTATTTAAATTAAGTTACTAAACTTGAGTAATGTAACGAAATACATTACAAATTACTTTTTGAAAGTAATATATATATATATATATATATATATATATATACATACATACATACATACATACATACATACATACATAATAATGACTGTCAAAACGAGCTGCAGGCAAAACAAGTGAAAAATGTCAATTTTGGTCGACTTTGAGGTTTTCACAAAAATGAGCTCATTAATCCCTCATCTAGTCATCCAAATGCTCCAAATAGCAATTAAACATCTAACATTAAAAGCAATCTTTATTTGCATGTTTTCTGACAGGATAGGCAACATTTCCTTTGCAGTTTTTCTCTACTCGCCTCCCATCAGCACACGTTTTGTGTTGTTGTAAAGTTCAGCATTCCAACTTTATGAATATTCACAGCGAATTCTTGATCTGAACCAATGAAATGTGAGTCTTAAGCTAGGAGTAGGGGCGGGACTGACCGCGTTGCTATGGATGATGCTGACACGTTTACCAACTATGCCTACAGTGATTGGCTGATGGGGGAGGAGTCTCGTGGGGTCGTGGGGTAGTCGTGGCCTAATGGTGAGGGAGTCGGGCTTGTAACCTGAAGGTTGCTGGTTTGATTCCCACACCGACAGGAATCGAAAGTGGGGATTGTGAATGAACAACACTCTCTCCACCTTCAATACCATGATTAAGGTGCCCTTTAGCAAGGCACCCAACCCCTAATTGCTCCTCTTGTAAGTCGCTTTGGATTAAAGCGTCTGCCAAATGAATAAATGTAAATGAATCAGTGTCTGTCAGCAACTTAATCATACAAACATTGTAGAATGAGGTATCATGTTGCCATATTCAAATAAAGGTTTTAAAATACAAATGTTGAGGTTTAAAAATATAGGCTAAGCAGTGAGAATGTTAGGGTTTTCAATTTTAAAACAAAATAAGCTAATTGCCTGAACACAATAATTTAGCATTTTAATATGCAACGATGAAGTTTACGGTGGCTTCTTAAATGAACTAAAAACATAAAACAGCAAAACACACCTGATGCACATTCTTTATTCTTCATTTTCTAAAGTAAACCTGCTGTTGTTTGTGTTATTAATTGAGAAGGTGCACTGCCATCTTACTCTGTGACTTGATCGCACCTGCCGTCGTAAACATGACTTCCCCCTCGTAAATACACACTTCCCATGAGCTCTTGAACGCACCATATGTTCAGCTGTCAGCCTCCTACATGTATGCGTTTCAAGGGAATGTAGAATTCAAGCTACGAATGATGTTTTATTAACAAAGTTTGGGAGGAGAACGTTCAAGCAGTCTATGAATACGCTTATTATATTGTTTTACTCTATTCGATCATTTGTAAGTGTGAACTGCCACAGGTAATTGTACATGATTTATTTATTTGTTAAAGATGTATTTTTGATGTTTTATTGTATATTCAAAATCTATAAATCAAAATAGGTATTGCATTTATGAAGAAAAGGTTCAGTGCCCAAGGCTCTATCACGATTGCCTCGATGTTCAGTGTCTTTGGGCAGCAACAGCCATTAGGATTGTTTGTGACTTGTTCTTAATGACTAAGGAGTCCTCTTAATTACTATTAAAGTTTTCACAGATTTAGGAGCTAGTTTTAGTGCTCAAATGCTTTGTGAAATACTCTTAGAGCCAAAATTAGGACTGACACACCCATTATTTTTAAGAGTTTCTCATAAATCGACAAGTTTCGAGTTACTTTTAGCCGTAAGAAGTTTTGTGAATAGGCAAAGGCCCCAGATGTGCAGGCCTAACATTATATTAGATCTATGTGAGATCTGTCCTTATACATTTCTTCTCATTGATATGGGTTTTGACTTGGTATTACTAGGGATTTTAGGGTTTGGTTGCTAGGTGATATATATATATATATATATATATATATATATATATATATATATTATACTAAATAATTGATTTATTAGTAATTATTTGGTCTTAGACAAAGAGTTTGTGCTATATAATATTTACCATGGTACACTACCATTCAAAAGATTTGGGGTTAAAAAAAGAGAAAGAAAAAGAAATCTACTAAATTACACCGCAAGAATACATTAAGTTGATCAAAAGTGACAGTAAAGGCATTTAGCAACAAAAGATTTATATTTCAAAGAAATGCTGTGCTTTTGAACCTTCTGATTATGTTGAAAACAGTTGTGCCACTACATATATTTTTTGTGGAAACTGTGGTTCTCTGATGAACAGAAAGTCAACTGGATTTTTAAGAAGTCTTTACTGTCACGTAATACATCCTTGCAGAATATGAATGAAATTAAAAAAAAAAAAAAAATGTACTGACCCCAAAATTGTTCTCTAATGATAAAGTCAGCACTTCAACGCTTCTGTTTGGCTTAGAAAAAAAAGCTTTATCTTAATGCTGTGTTAATGTGAGCAACCACAACACGTGATAATAGGTTTAATCTATTAGGGTTCAATACAAGAAAAACAGGGCCATGTCCATATCCAATTACAATATAATGAGTTGTAAGTGTATCACATTAGAAGTGTTTCTGTAGGTGATAAGAAAATGACATTCAATTGAATAAGTAATTACTGAACTACAATCATTATTAAGTGCCATTTTTCAACCTGATGACTGCATACCCTTGTAATGCACCAAAAGTGTGTTTTCTTTTGTAAAGAGAGATTAATCGCTCTGAAAAGAACATAAGATGGTGAGGGCGGCACTACATAGCCCTTCTTACTGAAGATCCCGTAGTAGAATGTGAGACAGATCTACTTAAAACCAAGCCAAGAGGATTTAAATCAAACTATGACTGAGGTGCTTTATAGCTTTTAAATGGATGTGCCAAAAGCTGCTTATATACTGTGGGTGGAAATGAATGCTCCAGACCCTTCTACTGTGTTGCATTTTATTTAGAATTCACAGTACATATATATTTGCTTATCATGCGCCATATTTAGTGCTTTTGATATTCTAGATGACGACCATATGTGACGGACACATTTACAGTTTGTCAAGTTTAGGCTTACTAGCAGAGTGCTTCTATGGCAGTGATATTCTATCATTTAATTCTACTAAATTGCAAAATTTTCAGACAGGAATATTGATCCAGGAACTTGGATTAACTTGGCAAAATCACGGTGACCGCATTCCCACACACCAGCTGCTTTCACAGTCTTACAGTAGGGGGAATAAATTAAAACTCTCCGAGGTCCCAGCAAAAAGAGAACATTAATCACCATAATGGTGCCTTCAAATAAAACTATCTACAACAAAACAACATCAACAACACTGAAGAGACTTAAACATCTCTATCAATTCTAAATACGTTTCGTACGCATCTCTATAAGGCCGTAATCAGGACTGACATTTACTCAGAAGGGGACAACATCTTTATGGGTGGTCCATTCCAATCATGCGGAAGGCTTTATACCTGGGACTACTTTCCCTGTGACAACAACTCTGGCCACAATGCAGTTCCTAAACACGCTCAGTTTACTTATTCAAATGAAAGGCCTTATTGGTATTCCACAGTGGAGTGAGATCTGGTCTTTTTATTTTCTCTATTGTTGCGGGTCAGGAAGATGTTTTAATACTTTTATTTAGCAATGATGCATTAAATTGACTGGTATCACTTTATTCGACTCGATTGTCGACTTTAGATGTTCTGCTTTGCAACTGCATGTCAACTAATTCTCATTACAGTATTAGTAGGCTGTCTGCTTAATATCTGGAAACACATTATTTTGATGTTCCCCAAAGAGACATCTTACCGACTGTACGCATCTTTGTCAACTTATTCTACTTACCCGAACACCTAACTTTAATTTTAACGTTCTCCCAAAAATGTAAATGCTGTCATTAATCGCTCACCCTCATGTCATTCCACACCCGTAAGACCTCCGTAAGATCTTCTGAACACAAAATAAGAGCTCCATGACTCCTCAATAGACAATTTAATAACCACTTTCAAGGTCCAAAAAGGTACTAAGACATACTTAAAATAGTTGACACGACTGCAGTGGTTCAACCTTAATTTTATGAAGCGACGAGAATATTTGTTGTGCTCAACAATGAAACAAAAATAACCACTTTCTTTATTCAACAATATCTCCTTTACGCTCTTTAGCATACGGACTCAGAAATAAATGACCAGGAACAACTCAAAACAAGTGTTTACTAACAGTTTTAGCAGGAAAACAGTTGAAAAGCAGGTAAGTTATGATTCTAGAGATCGTGGAATAGATCAGGGTCCCTCAAATCCGGTCCTGGAGGGCCACTGCCCTGCAGAGTTTAGCTGAAACCCTGATCAAACTCACCTCTCTTTGATTTATAGTAACTCTGAAGACCTTGACTATCTTGCTCAGTTGTGTTTGATCAGGGTTGCAACTAAACTCAGCAGGGCATTAGCCCTCCAGGGCAAGATTTGAGGAACCCTGGAATGAATGTTATTGTTAACTTTGAGTCTTTTGCTTACAGATCCTGGAGAGCACTCATAGACATACAAACAAACAAACACTAAAGACAGACACGTTGAGACGGGATGACTTGATAACAGTTTGGAGTACTTGCAAATCTGAGATGAATGAGCTGACTGGAGATCAGCTTGGAAACAGTAACAGGATTAGCAATCAAGGTAAACAGGCAAGTAGATGGGAAGAGGTCTATAACATCAGACAAGGCCAGACAGTGACTGAAAGTGTGAAGTGTTGGTGATGAGGTCTGTGTGATTTGCGTACCAAGGAGAATGATGGGAAATGTGGTCCATGTTCAGATGTCGGATGAGGGAGGGAGGGAGGGAGGGAGGGAGGGCCTGGTGTGATTGTTGCAAATAAAGTATTTTATTCCAACACTTGGCTATTATAATAAAATAAACTGCAAAATAACCTGTCAAACCCTGACAAAAGGTACCTATTATGCAAAACTTACTTTTACATGGTAACATAAATTTGAACATTTATTCATTTGGCAGATGCTTTTATCCAAAGCGACTTACAAGGGGAGCATTTAGGGGTTAGGTGCCTTGCTCAAGGGCACTTTAGTCATGGAATTGAAAGTGGAGAGAGTGCCGTTCATTCACAATCCCCACCTTCAATTCCTGCCGGCGTGGGAATCAAACCAGCAACCTTCAGGTTACAAGCCCGACTCCCTCACCATTAGACCTACCCCCTGAACATAAATGGTCTGATGACCCATGGTCAATACAAATGGACAAAATTCTAAAAAGTTGTTACTCAAGGATGCATAAGTTCCAACTGTTCGTGATCCAACTTATAGTCTCTGGAGAGGTACTGGTTACTGCAGTACTGAAAGGGAAAGTGTGCACTTTATTATAATTCATCAGAGTTGATTTATGGATAAAAAGTTTTTGGAAAAGGCATAAGGCCTGTATATATTTGTAAACTGTTAGTTGTAATGAGTGTTTTTGTGTAATTCGATCATTGTGAATGTTAATGAAAGGGAGAGAGAGAGTTTATGGATAAGACTTCTTGTACTGTGTTTTATTCTCTCTTACTGTGATTTTCTGGAGTGAAAAGGGATGCTTTGTCCTTTGTGTGATGTACAATAAACTTCATGAAACTCATCAGTAAAGTTTTGGATCATTTGGATGGGATCTGCTACAACAGGCTTGTTCTAATAGTGGATAAAAGCAAAAGTAATTAAAAGTAATTAAACTAAACTATATCATCTCTATGCAGCTTATATTCTCTTTCTCTATAGGCATCATCGCCTAACTCCGGTTCGAACTAAACCCAGCTACATATTCAGTGCATGAGATTGTCCTGCTTGTTTTTTTGCGCGAGTTCTTGAAGCTCCGCCCTCTTCTTGAATGGGGCCGGGAGCAGCAGCTCATTTGCATTTAAAGGAAAAATGCTGTGCTTTTGCTCACTCCCCAAAAGTGTCATTTTTTAACATGCTATAATATCTGTGGGGTATTTTTTAGTTAAAGCTTCACATACACACTATAGGGACATCAGAGACTTATTTTACATCTTGTAAAAAAGGGGATAATAAGTGCCCTTTAAAAATAATTTACACACAATTAAACATCACATATCTGTGAAATTTCATTGTTGTATATTGTAAAATTACAAACGACAAAGCTGCAAATAAAAATCAGACCCGTGTTTTATTATGAAAATGGTGCATTGAGGAGTGCATTTAGATTGCGTCGTAATAATTTCTCATCCCTCCAAAAGAAGGTGTTTGAAGAAGAGAAAAATTAATTTTCTGATTACATGGAAGGTGCAACTCTAGCACTAAGCGCATTACCTTTCCGGGCTTGGCTGCATTGCCTGGAGAATTGCCAAAGACATAGTGAAAAGCCTGGAGCGCTATATCCCCCTCACCAGCACTTACCGCACGTGTCACATTCCATTTGAGCATGAATTGACATCCTCCATTACTCTATAGAAGATTTGCACATTTTCACCTCCATTGTAAGCGGCGTTCCCCAATCCATCTACTATTGCTTGCTTTAGCAATTTCCGGCAATGCCTGGATGTTATGCCTCCAGCACATTATTCTCCATGCTAGGCTTAAGAAAGCATAGCAAATGAAGACAACTGGAATCCATATATGTTTGATGTCTTAAGGTGTCATGATTAACATAGCCTGCGTGGATTATTTATGGCCCCGATGCTAAGGAGTCTAATAGCAGATAAGACGTGGCTGGCAGTAATCGCTCCGATGCATTATTTCTCTTGCCTTTAGCAGGATATTTAAAGAATCCAGCACTAGGGATCAAATCATTACCAGATTATGAAGCAGGCATAAGCCAGCTTTTAGATGCTTTTCTGGCTCAAACGTTCATGGAAGTTTTCAGAAGATGTTTCCTTTGGGTCAGAACTTTCCTTAGATGACGTTCTTTCGTGAGATCTCCCACCGCTTTGAAATGTTATAAATGGCACAAAGCCTTACATGAGAAAATGCTTAGTGTCACAATTTCAAGATATTTTACTGGAATGTTCTAAGGATTGAAGAATAGCTACTTTAATTCATTAAATGCCTTTGTAATACTGATGGATGTCTAGCTAATGCACTTAAAACATTTAAACATGAACAAACAGTGGAGTAGTGGAAAACTACCCACTAGCATTCCTATTCATCTCAAAGTAGGTTTTAAATTCTGCCATCTGTGCTTTCATTGCTTTTTGTTTAGTTTTGTACTTTACCCTGGACAGATGGGCAGTCTTAATTCAGCATTTTATTATTATTTTTTAAAATAATTTTTTATTTGTATTTTATTATATTGTATTGTATGGTATTGTACTGTATTTTATTTTATTTTATTTTATTTATTTATTATTATTATTATTATTTTATTTGTGTTTTTTTACCCTGGGCAGATGGCCAGTCCATTGCAGTATTTTATTTTATTAGTATTTAATTTCATTTTATTTTAGCAAAATATGCGACTTTTTTTTTGCATTTATTATTTTATTTAATCATTTAATTTACGAGAAATGCTCATTCATTTTTTTTTTGAAATTTTGATTTATTTCGATTTTGATGATTTTAATTTTTATTATGTGTTTTTTATTTAATTTTTAATATTTATTTTATTTTATTTCATTTCATTTTAGCGACGTATGCAATTTAAATCTCGTCATTCTTGCATTTATTATTTTATTTCATAATTTAATTGACCCTGGAGAGGTAATTTATTTACTTAAATATATTAATAAATAATTTTATTTTGAGCCAGTCTACTGAGCCTAAATGCAATGTGACTGATTCCTCTGGAGCCAAAAATGACAATAAAATTACTAAAATGAAAAAGCTGATACCACTACAAGAATGCATTTAAGAGCCCTCCGAAACATGAGTCACTAAATCATCTTTTGTGATATTATGAGATATTCAAAACTTACATATTGCATGCAAAACACAGGTCTTCTGTCAGTGGCTGACAATAGAGAACAATGCTTTCCCCCCAGGATTGTGTAGTTATCGACATCTACCAGCAGAGGCTAACTGGTTCATGCGAACCAGCCAAACCCAGACTCCTTGGAAGCAACACAAATCAATGTCAGTTCCCCAAAAGCCTTTGATCTTTCCCTGGTGTCTACCCCAGCACCTCCCCTGGGTACCGAAAGAGCCTTCCGGACTGCCAGCTCATCTGCATTCAGCATTGATCACCACACAAAACCACCCACTCCGTCATCTGTCATTTAAGGTCTGCAGCACAGACTCCCCAAGGTCATCCCTGGCATTCTGACATCACTCAGAACAGCCCACAGGAATATGGCGTAATCTAATTAGACTGATTATTTCAAACTTGGATCGCTTCATCATATGGAAGGGCCCTAAAGTGTGTGTCTACATTAGCGCAATGTGATCCGGATTGATTATTCACTTTATGCACACAGTGGAAACATCTGCGGAAATGGAAGAGCTGGAGGTATTTTCAAGCGGTCAAGGGCTGGCTGGTTAGCACGGCCCCATTAGCCTCTGTTTGCAGATGTCGTGACTGTCTCTGCTTCAAAAAAGAGTGAATATTTATTCATAAATTGCATGGATTGTGACCGTTTTAATTTATTCATCTGAGCGACTCATATCAGTAATTTATAGCACAGTATAGATGTTTTACAAGGACCTGTTTCTTTTTTAAAGTCGACATGAAACAGGAATTTTCTAAATGCATGTTATTGATATTATTGTGATTGATTCAACCATGCATATGTTCATTTTTCTTTTTACACAGTAATTTTTAATGAAAATGTCATAACGCTTAAATTATTCTGGTGACATATGCCAGATTTCTCCAATCATTTTGTCTGCTTTAACCCCGCCCCTTTCTCTGCATTTGCATTCAATTTTGCCTTCATTCAATTAACAACCAATGAACTGACCAAGTCAGTCAAGTCATCTCTACTTCTGTGATATGGACTTATATATTTCTCCAGGTAGATATTTTTAGTTATATTTTTAGAGGCAAAATGTCTGGGAAAATAAAGACATAAAGATTAAGAAGCTTAGAGTGAAATCCAATGGCATTAGGCATTAATTTACTTGGCCCTGTGTCAGGTAGATAGTTGAAAGAGTAAACATTTGCTGGAAGACTAAGGGAAAACTCATTAGGGTTGACAAAGTGGGTTTGTTACAGATAGTTCTCTTTTCGTCGAAAAATTAACTATTTAACTCTTCATTATGTTGAGTTTTTTTTTTTTTCAGTGATTAGAGCGCAGTCATTGTACGCTAATTAGACAAAACAGGCTGCTGAACAGTGCAGCTAATAAATGAAGTATTGTTTTGAATGCAGTGCTTTAACAAGCTTTAGAAGTGTTAGCGAAGTCACTTTCATCACTCTTATTTGATTGTGCGTGGATGTTCGTTGAAGAAGGGTCTGACAATTATTTCCTCAGTATTGGCAAAGCTGTCCTTTTCCTTAAGCTTATTCCCTCTAACAGTTGGTTGCTTTCTTCTGACTTAATATAATACAAATCGTATTGAAATGTCAACTTGATGGCAATTTAGTGCTTATTTGATCTCTATATATCACTTTGACTGTACAAATAGATATACATAGTTGATAAGTTGCTTTTAATTAGAGCTGTCAAGCTACTAAAATTTTTAATCCAATTAATCACGATGCGGCGATTAATTAATCACATCATATATGAAATGTGGCTGAGAACTTACCACCAAAAAGTCATTATTGTGTTAAATGAGTAAAGCATCAAATATATATATACATATATATATATATATATATATATATATATATATATATATATATATATATATATATATATATATATAGTGTCAATGCAACCAGTACCTGGTTTAAGGACCATGGGTATCCCTGTTCTTAATTGGCCAGCTATGGGCCCCAAAATCTATGGGGTATTGTGAAGAGGAAGATGCGATATGCCAGACCCAACAATGCAGAAGAGCTGAAGGCCACTATCAGAGGAACCTGGGCTCTCATAACACCTGAGCAGTGCCACAGACTGATCGACTCCACGCTGCATTGCTGCAGTAATTCAGGCAAAGGGAGCCCCAACTAAGTATTGAGTGCTGTACATGCTCATACTTTTCATGTTCACACTTTTCAGTTGGCCAAGATTTCTAAAAATCCTTTCTTTGTATTCGTCTTTAGTAATATTCTAATTTTCTGAGATACTGAATTTGGGATTTTCCTTAGTTGTCAGTTATAATCATCAAAATTAAAAGGAATAAACATTTGAAATATATCAGTCTGTGTAATGAATGAATATAATATACAAGTTTCACTTTTTGAATGGAATTAGTGAAATAAATCAACTTTTTGATGATATTCTAATTATGACCAGCACCTGTACATATGTGAAACATATACATACACTGTAGGTTTAATTAAATACATTTTTAAAGCCCCACAGGGACTTCAGTCCAGGGACTCAAATCAGGATTTCTCAAATTTACAAAAGACGTCTGACCAAATTGATTCACAAAAACAAATCAGACTTTCCAACGAGAGATGATATTTTAGACGAGTGTGCATATTGAAATGTGTAAAGTAGTGCTTTGCTGCACCACTATTTGTTAGAGAGAGAAAAAAAAAAAGCTTGTTACAGGAAAATCTACACTGTTAAACAACAGCATGCAACTGAATAACACATGCATGTCATGTGCCGCTTCCTGTTCTGAAATTGTTTGCGTCCAGGGACTCTGCAGTGAATCGAAGAATGACTACCACTTTCAAAGGGGAAACTAACTGACAACTTCCTGAACATCTTAAAAATATTGGACTTTCAGTTTATGGAAGTCTTAAAGTCAGGGAATGTTTCATCTGTCAATAAATATAAGACATATGAAGCTATTCTGATGTTGATGTTTCTCATTGTGATGACTTCAATCATGTTTTATTTATGAGTGCAAAGAAAAGAAACAAAGAAAGGTAAATGCCAAGTTACCTTTTTAGCAATGTCAACTGCACAAACAGTGAAGACAGACACTTTTAAGCGCTCCCTGAAGACCCGTGTTCAATTACATCTTTCAACACAGAGACCTTATTTTCTCAAAGGTGCTTCTCAGAGTCTGTGTTTACTTTATTTTGTTGGAA